>ML783494.1:246432-256800 GCA_009831015.1 Picea engelmannii | reverse complement strand
CTTTGTTTCTTTGGAGCTCTGCAATCTTTCTTCAGATGTCCTTTCTTCCCACAATTCCAACACTCTATCTTTCCAAGTCTGGATTTGGATCTGCCCTTCCTAGAATTCCCACGGTTCCCTGAGCCCTTTCCTCTATCCTTTTGACTTCCCCTGTTCTCCATGCTCAACGCATTACCGGATGTCTCACCTGTGCTTTTCCGTCACATTTCCTCACTAAGGATAACACCAACAACATTATCAAATTTTAAAGTATTTGAACCAGAGACAGAGTTACTTACAGCCATGACCAAGCTATTCCATATTTCTGGCAATGAGCACAAGATTAGAAGAGCCCTGACCTCATCATCAAAGTTCACTTTTACAGAACTTAGTTGATTAGTAACCGTATTAAATTCATTTAAATGATTTGCAACAGACCCACCTTCTGACATCTTCATATTAAATAATCTCTTCATTAGAAATATCTTATTGGATGCCGAGGGTTTTTCATACAATTTGGCCAATGCATCCATCAAACCCTTCGTTGTCTTTTCTTTGGAAATATTGAAAGCCACCGACGCTGCCAGGCTCAGCCGTATCGTTCCTAGAGCCTTTCTTTCAAGAATCTCCCATTCTTCATCCTTCATGGCCGTTGGCTTCTTTTCTACTCCGCCCAATGGTAGGAATAGATCCTTCTGATATAAATAATCTTTCATCTGCATCTTCCATAACTGGTAGTTTTGGCCGTTAAATTTCTCGACCCTAAACTTTCCATCTTCCGACATTGCTCCCACTTGAACCAAGAACCCTCTTTTCCTACGAGTTACCTTTCGCTCTAATACCAGTTGTTAGAAAAACAGGAGCATGGAGCAATAAAATAAAAACAAATGTGGAAACAAAACATAGAAGATACACAATACAATAGAGACACAGATTTATGTGGTTCACCTAGTGTGGGATACATCCACCAGAGAAATTGTCAGGTCCTTCCTTTATTATTATCCAGCATATGAAGGGATACAACCTACAACAAACTTGCTGTAACTTCCTCTTCTTTATCGCACAGTATCCTATCTCAGAATAAAATATTCACCATCACCCATAGCCACAATACATTTCCCTCATAAAAGAGGGTTGCCTTCTAGGGAAAAAAACCCTAACATAATCTCTACAGTTAGATCTGCGACCTTATAATGAATGGTCCAGATTTACAATGAAATTACAATATACATTTACAAGGCAAATTTTCCTTCGGGGGCTTCGCCCCCGAACCCCCACTGGGGGATCGCTTGCCCCCAAACCCCCCAGCCAGGGGGATAGCCCCCTTGGACCCCGCAGAGGGGGTGCCCCCCCTCTGCACTCCCCCGTGTGGAAGAGTGTACATACTTCTGGGGTGTAAATACTTCATGGGGTATAAACACGACTGAAAGTAAAAGACCTCTAAATCAGGAAGATAATTAGGCTCCACAACCAATAGTTGATTATTGTTATTTGATTCAACTTTAGAGAGTTGAGGTCCTACAACTCTAGTTGGGCCTCTTGGTACTTTTTCACTGGTTTGTTGTTTTCTTCTTTCTCTTGCTTGCTTCAACTTTGCAAGGTTGGGATCCTACATCCGCAGTTGGACATGTTATTGCAGTTTGCAGGACAGGGGTTGTGCTTATGTCCTTTCCCATTCATCGATGATTCTCAGTGTCGTGGTTTCATTCACGTTTGTTGGTTGTTTTTTTCTATTTCTAGTTTACAAGTAATAATTTTCAATATTGGGAATGCCTGAGCCAAAATCCTCTTGCAGAACATTTTCGTATGTGACTACTATGACCAGAGAAACAAGAGTGTGATGTTATCTTGGTGTTGTTCTTGAAGGTCGATGTTCGCTAGATATCCCACCTCTATCGCAACCATAGTGACATTTCAAACGTTGAAAAATCTATGAAAAGTGCATTCAGAAGAATACAAAAAGAACATGAAATAAATCATATTGATACTATGCAAATGATACGTTCACTTGAAAATACATTGCTTAATCTTCAATAAATCTCTGCTCAACAAACAGTCGACGTTGCACTTTCCCTACCCCTAGAAAATGGTTCAAGGAAATGTGTCTTCACAAACACATCTCCACTTGAGAAACACAAATTGGAACATGGTTTTATAGTTGGGCCACCAAAAATACTATTAAAATAAAATAATATGAAAAATGTTGCAACAGATATAAACAACATCTGTTTGGACTTGAACCAAAGCTTGTCAAGCTCCAACTATAGTTCATAGTTGAGAATTTTTTTCCCATAGTTAATGTGTTTCTATGGCTTCATAATTATAAGACTAAGTGTTGTTGTGTGAGGGATAAAGTTTTTATCTCCCTTTCTTTTTCCTCTTCTATACTTACCTGTTTTTCCCTTTTCTTCTTCCCCTCTATTATCCATTTTTGGTTCTATACTTAGTCGCATTTCTATTCTCGCAGGTTCCTGGGGTGAAGAAATGAAAAATCCTCATCTTCATCTATAGCTTCACATCATGAGTCCGACTGACCATCGTTCGTTTACATACTTAGCCAATTTTATGACCGCAGGTTCGTGGATAGGTGCTATTGAAATCTGGTGCCTCGTTTTTGGGGTATACATATTGCACCCAAAACTTCGATGATATACAATTTGACCTTGGACTCCTCGAACTCGAAATCCCGACTCTTCCTACGATGACTCTGTATGACCGACCCGCCTTTCCATACTTAGTCGAGTCTTCAAAGTTTTGTGGATTCACAGACTCTCAGGTTCACAAAAGTTTGAAAGCATTTTTCACTCCCCTCCATCCCTGCCACCTTCCGCCCTTCCCAATGCACATTGATTATGATTTTACTAGTGAAAACTCACCAGACAGGTTCAAAAATATTGGCATTAATAAGCAGAAAGCTTGAGGACATCTCCCATTAAAACACATTAACGGGCGGAAATTTTGGGATCTGATGATTTTTTTGTGTCCATCTTGAATTGGCAAAAATTGTTGGTTATTTTAGTTTTTTTAAGGGATCATCATAGTAAGAGTGAAATATTGTGCTACGCCACTTTCATCCACAAAGGTGTTGACATCATGTTACTCTTTAATACTGTGCATATATTAGAGGTTGCTATATTTGAGAATATGCTTGCATATGGAAATGTTAACTCATATGTTATTAGTGACAACTCACCACACATATTAGAAAATATTTGCATGAATAGGAGAAAGGTCGAGGACATATTCCATTAAAATGCATTAAACCAATATTTACAGAAGAGTATACTATCATCCTCCAACATTTATTTTAAATACTTATTCTCATTTCCCTCTATCATCGCAAACTTGGGATTTAAGGTGCATTCCTTGTAATGTTCCTTGTCATACACATGTGAAACAACTTAGAGATCCCATTTAGGCCCAATTGAAATATGAGGGAATGGTTTTATGTGACGTCAGCGTTGAGCGAAAAAAATTCAGTTAGCCAACAGAAACTCAGACACAAAAAATTCAAGTATATTATGATTGGTATTCTCCCTATATTCAATCCTTTGGTTGGTTGAAAGGATTTCCTGAAGATTGGTATGTCGAACTTCTTTTTTTTTTTACTGTAAATTGGAAGGGACTTTCAAGTCACCTGCAAAATGCTCCTTTGTTGAAGTATATAGCTTCTTCCAACTACACAGATTTGGCAAGTGTATCAAATCATACAGAAAAAACAAGAATTTATCTTTCGTTAGAGGAGTCACACATATCCTAACTTACAAAATGGTCTAGAATATTCATAAATGATGCCAAATATTACTCCATGCGTGAATATACTCAGAAGGAAATTATAAATTTGGATCCTCATGAATGTGAGAAACTGTATGGGTGGCTGAATCAACATCCTAAAATTATAGAAGTTTCTATGTCAAAGTTTGTTGAGCGACTTCTGGGTGTGGTAATAGACTTGAAATAAAGTCAACTTCTTTGTCAAAATTCTTTCACTGACCTTTGTATGTAGTAACATACTCCACATACAATCAACTTTCTATCAATACTGCACATTTTTTTCACTATTCCTATGCATATAATTGCATCTAGGTCGAAGAGCTTGTCGCTTTTTGCAAGAATATTCTTCTGGTAGTTGAAGTTCGGTATATAACCAGGGAACGAGGCTCTCAAAATTTTCTGATTCCTGCATCGACATGTAACTGGTAAAAGTTAATGGGAAGGAATTATGGACTATGGACTTTGCAACACTTTCTGAAGATTACTTTATACTACCACTTTCTGCAAGAAGTTTTACGTATTCAGGTAATGATTTGGTTTCTGAAGATCACCTTTTACTACCACCTTCATGTAATCATTTTGTTTCATTATTTAGAAGACACCTTCATGTAGTAGATATTCAAGATTTTTTACCACCTAATATCAATCTTCCCGTTGTTTCTCATGCTTTGAATAAGAAGAATGCATTTCTTTTGTTGCAGTAGATCCGATATTTCAAAAAAAATGGAAGTTTCTCGATGCTTTACGTATTGACTTGTCTAGTTCAAATAAATTTCCATGGCCTCACCCCAATCATCTCTCGAGTTGTTCATCGGGATCATAGGTCTATAAGAACATAGTGCCTTCCTGGTCATAGAGTGCTTCCATCACCATCTTGCGTTTGCACATGTGCTTTTATTTCTACCTTCTTTCGTTGTCCTGGTGGTGGATCCTTCTATGCCAACCAAGATGATGGAAATAAAATAGCTCTAGGGAATTTGATCACTTCCGAGGATCTGAGTTGACTATATATTAATTTCGGTTAACTTAAATTTTTTTATGTGTGCAACCTAATGTTAGACATAGAAAATAAAATTTCTTATTTTTAAAATATAAAATAATGTAATTTTTTAACACATGATTGTTCGAAAAGTTTCAGGCGTTGTTTGGGATTCATGTTCTTCAAGGATGTTAATCAATTACACAATTAATATTGCTTATGCCAATGCAATCGACCCTTCGTCGACTATGGAAATTGAATTAACACTGCAATGTTAGATAATAAATTTCTTACATGTACATAATGTTGAGGTCATCATCGCATAGGACACCCAACCTCCAAACATTTTCGAACTCACAACAACATTGTAATTGTCGTGACAAAGAAACACTAAATTCGATGCTCTTTACAGGTATGAAAACCCTGCAGTCTAAGTGCTTTCACAATGAAAGGATTTCTTGTTCACCTCATTACCTCCCTATAGTCAATGGCATTGTTTCCATTGCCACCGCCAATGTCAATGTCTGACACTGAAGCTATCTAGAGCCTGGAGTCACTGCCAGTGTAGATTCCTAAAGCTGAAGCTACCTGGAGCCTGGGGTCACGAATTGTTACACTTGACATTAGTACCAATAGTGATTGAAAATTGATTGTATGTTGAGTCTGTTACTACATCCAAAGGTCCCTCAACAAACTTTGAGATAGAAGTTGTCTGCTTGTCAAGTCTGTTACAACTTTGAGATAGAAGGTTCTGTAATTTTAGAATGTTGATTCAACCACTCATACAGTTTCTCTCCTTCATGAAGATCCAAATTTATAATTTCCTTCTGAGTATACTTGGGCATGGAGTAATATTTGGAGTCACTTCCAAATATTCCATACCATTTTGTGAGCCAGGATGTCTGCCACTCCTATGACGAAAGATATATTCTGGTGTGATCTGCAACATTTGATACACTTTCCAAATTTGTGTTGCTAGAAGAAGCTATATACTTCAACAGAAGAGCATTTTGTAGGTGAATTGAACGCCCCTTCCAATTTATAGCAATAAAACAAATAAATTCAACATACAAATATTCATGCAGGCCTTTCAACCAAGCAAACGATCAAATACAGCAAGAATACCAGTTACAAGATACTTGAATTTTTTTGTCTCATCTTCTGTTGGCTAACAAAATTTCCCTCCCCAAAGCTGACGTCACATAAAACCACTCCCTTGTCTTTGAATTGGGCTTGAATCACATACCTAAGTTGTCTCAGATGTGGATGACCAGGAACATTACAAGGAAGGCACCTTAAACCCCAAGTTTTCAATGATAGAGGGAAATTAACACTTAGCAAAGTATGGAATGTTGAATAAAAAGATAATGCAGGAAGGTCATATCTAGAAGAGACAAAATATTCAAGAAGTTGGGATAGATCTAGCTGGCAGCACCCATGAATTCCAAGACCCAAAATTGATATTCAACTCATTGTTTTTAACTAGGCAAGCATTTGATGATCAAGCTGAAATCTATAAAAGACTATCTACAGGCTTGATTCTTGTACATATTTGTTTTTTTTGTCTGCGGGATCCCCAATCACAGTAATTATGTCAAACGCATTTAAATTTCAGAGAATATGTGCTGAACTATTTCAAGACAACTATTTTGGGAAATAATCTCATCTGTATTTTGTAACCGAGTTTATCTGAATATAAAATATTTGAGGTTTTTGTATGGTGTTTTCCAATGTCTAATATTGTTTCTTTTTTTGTATATTTTTTTTAAATTGACTCTTTTTCCTGTACAACTATTGATAGATGAATTCAACCTCTTTCTACAAGAATTCAAGATGCTCTTTGATTCATAGTTAAATATGCACGACAAGCTTTTTTTTCCCGTGCCCATCACTTCGATTTAAACAAAAGCTACTATATTCTCTCCTTACATTTTACATGGAAGAATAATTTTTGATAGGACATAGTTTTGTGGCACCCACCCTATACTTAAGAAATATATGGGTGGACCCATCCTTCTTTCATTCTTTGGGGCCCCGTAAATAGAATGAATTAATGACTCTATTTCAACATGGCAACTTAGGTGTTAACGTCATGTTCCTGTTCAATATTGTCCATATATTAAAGCTTCTTCTATTTGAGAATATCATTGCATATATAAAATGTTACGTCATATATATATATATATATATATATATATATATATATATATATATATACATATATTATGGGTTTGAACGAAATTTACGAACGAATTTACATTTGGACCACAAATAATCTGTTAAGATATATTAATATGAATACTATTGGAATAAATATAAACAAATTGTCTTTAAACTTGAAGCTGTCTTTTTCGACCCCCAAGTATATTACATAGATGAGAGTAAATGTTTGTTTCTCCCTTTGTTTTCCCTCCTCTATACTTACCCGTTTTCCCCCTGTCTTCTTCCCCTCTATTATCCCTTTGTGGTTCTATACTTAGTCGAATTTCTATAATCATGGCTTCATGGGTTGGTGGATTGGAAGATGCTCATCTTCATCTATAACTTCACATCATGAGCCCGACCAACCACCTTCTCTTTCAATACTTAGCCAATTATCTGACCACCAGGTCCTGGGTTAGCGCCATCAAACACTTATGCCCCCTGTTCCGTCATATACATATTGCACACAAAACTTTCATGATCTACAATTTATGCTTTTACTAGTGAGAACTCACCAGGGGTTCAAAAATATTAGCATTAATAAACGAATAGTAGATGTTTTTCTGTGAGATACTTACCCCTTTTTCCCTTTTCTCATTCCCCTCTATTATCCCTTTCTGGTTATATACTTAGTCACCTTTCTATGATCACAGGTTCCCTGGTCAGGGTACTGACAGATCTTCATCTCCATATACATCCTCACATCACGAGTCCAACCGACCGTTGTTCCTTTCCATACTTAGCCAATTTTACGGCCCCGATTTTTGGGGTTGGTGCTATCGAACTCTCTTGCCGCTTGTTCCATGATATACATCTTGCACTCAAAACGTTTATGATCTACAATTCCACCCCAGACTCCTCGAACTCGTAAGCTTCACTCTACCCGGGTTCACAAAAGTTTCAAAGCATCTATCGTTTCCTTCCATCCCCACTCCCTTTGTGCCCTTACCAATGCACATTAATTATGGTTTTACTAGTGACAAATCAACACACTGGTATGAAACAATTGGCATTAACAAGAAAAAAACCTCGAGGACATCTCCCATTAACACGCATTAAAAATCCATTTACAGTACTCTGAACGACCGTCGTTCTTTTCCATATTTACCCAAAATTTTCCACGTGTTCCGTGATATAAATCTTGCACCTAAAAATTCCTTGATGTACAATTCCACCCCGGGCTCCTCCAACTTGCAAACTTCACTCTACCCGGGTTCACAAAAAGTTTCAAAGCATTTATCGCTCCCTTCCATCCCCACCACATTCACGCCCTTCCCAATGCACATTAATTATTTTGGCCTCTAGATTTCACTTCCATTGTTCCGTGACATACAAACAACACCTGAACCTCCATGCACTACTACATATTGAAAAATTTGTGATGACTACTTGCGACGAAAGTACTCTTTCGTCGCAAAATTCAAGAGAAAAAGTTCAATTATTCAATTTTTTTGTAAATCCACCCCGTATTCGCTGCTATCTCGACGAATCTACTTTGTATAAATTAATATGGTCAATGTTCACCACAAGATCGACAAATTATGGTTATAAGTGAATGTTATAAGTGATCGTTAAATATGACAAATAAATAGGTAAAAAAAAGAAACATTTTAGGTCCCGGTCATCGCAATTGCGACGATTGTGACCTAAAAATGAACTATAAATATTTGACGATTTAAAGATGTTGCGACAATATTTCTATAACAACGATGGTTCCGAAAGGGTATTCTTGTGCAGAAGTTGTGCGGAAGAATGTGGCAAAATATAGTTAGAGGTGGGGAAAAAAGTAAAGTGGGTGAAAAGGGTGATGGTAGATGTTATTGCCCTTGTAAAAAATGTTGTGTCATACGTCCCGTAAGAATTTTAATAGAAACAACTACAAAACATTGTAGGAAATATGGACACATTGATGGCGAATCGAATGAATATCGTCCCATGGTAATTAGCTATATATTCATTATCTTTTTTTATTTTGTCAATTTTATATAAAATTATATATATATGTATATATATTGTTTGAATGTTTGTTATAGTATACACTAATTTTGCATGATTGTTTGTAATTAAGTTAGATTTTCCCTCTAACTTTCCACAGAATATTGAACCAAGTATTAGTAGAAATGATGTTGCACAAGCTGAGGAACATCATGACCAAGCAAATGAGGATTTCATGGAAGAAGATGATGGGACAAATCAAGTTAATGATCCCATGGAAGAAGATGATGGGACAAATCAAATGATCCAATATTTGTTTTCGTAGCTAGATGAGGATGGGGACAATGTTGGTATTTATGATGAACCTCTATTATAAAAGGCAAATAAATGACTTTATGAAGGATCAAGAGAAAATCTTCTCTCCGCTACATTGCTACTAGTGAACTTAAAGGTTATGAATAATTTGTCAAACACTTGTATGACATGGATCCTAAGGTATGTAATATGTTTCATCTCATATTATACATAAATGTTGATTTTTTTCTATTTGTTTTTAGTGTTAATTAATGTGTAAAATTAGAATGCAATTTTTACGATTAATATTCTTACATTAACTAGTTATTTGTTACGTTGTAGATTGTTAGGTGAATTTTTGTTACCATCATTAAATATTTTACCTCGCACATATCGAGGTTTGCATGCCATTATGAAAGACATTGGAATGGATTATCAAGCTATAGATGCATGTCCTAATGACCATATTATATATTATGGACAACATGCTTCGAAAACAGAATGTCTGCAATGTCTTATCAGTAGATATCGAACCAGTCAAGTAACAAAAAGGGTGCCTCGAAAGGTTCTTCGTCATATTCCCATAATTCCACGTTTGCAGCAATTGTTGAGGTGTGAAAGCATATCACAATTTATGGATTACCATGAATTTAACAAAAGTGGAGATGGTGTTCCTTGAATGCTTGTTGATGGTTCTTCATTTAGGGAAATTGAGGAAAAATGAACAGATTTCAAAGATGAACCTCGTAATGTTAGGCTTTCATTGGTAGCTGATGTTGTTAATCCATTCAGAGAGATTAGGTCCATTTACTCAGTGTGGCCTATTTTTGTTATCAACAATAACATTCCTCGGATTTCAATAAAGAGGGAGCACATAATGTTGACAATGATTGTTCCAGGTATTTGTTTACATCAATTTTTTGAATTTAACATTTTCATTTGTTTCAATTTTTGCATAATATCTTTTGTTTATTTATTTAATTATATATATTACATGATATCATTCCTATAGTAATTATATGTAATTTCAAACAATTAGGTAAGTACCAGGTTAAATATATTAATGTATATATCGAGCCTCTTATCGACGAGCTACTAAAGTTATGGGTTGGCATCACAATGTATGACATATGTAAACCAATCGGGGAGAAGAAATTTAAATTCCGTGGAATACTTTTATGGACAATTCATGATGCCCCTGGACT
>ML783494.1:222831-245361 GCA_009831015.1 Picea engelmannii | reverse complement strand
TGGTGGAGGGATATATGGTATATCAATCCATGGTGTATATTAGTCAGTATCTTCCTAAATTAGCAGCGCCAACTATGCATGCAGTGGATCACATTTGGGATGTGAACTCCATCAAAAAATTTGAAGATCAGGAGCATCTATTGATGCAAGGTAGAATGAAAAAAAAAAGAGGTAATATATTAATAATTGTGATTTTTTTTATTAATAATACATATAAAGTTTTGTTTTTTGTGTATATGATCATACTCATTAATATATTAATATAATTTATTTCATAAATTATAAATATTTATAATTACCTGCATATTGGATGTTATAACTAATATTTAATATTGGTGAACTATGTTTGTTTTATTCAGTTGCTCAAGAGTGGGATGCACTGCATTTATACATTGCAAATAATCTTGATTGGATGAATGTATGGATTGAAATATGTAAACAACATAATGGAGGTAGGTTATCATGGCAAGGAAGCTCGTCGTAACGGAGTTTCCAATGTTACGCAAAGGGAAATTGATTTAGCATATGGTTTGGAAGATGGACAAGTAAGAAAATTCACCCATTTTATTCAGTTATTTTATTTTATATTAATGTGACTACATGTGTACTGTATTTTTTAGATACTTTCAAAGTTATATAAATATATGTTAATTTATTAATTGACAATGCATCTTTTACATATATGACATATTGCAGTTGAAACACCACAAGGCTATGTGGTGCAATGGTCGTAAATTTCACATCAAACAATTGGATGAAACCAGGAAAACTTTTGATAGTGGGATAACTGTAGTATTCCAGGTCACTAATGTTTCCTCTAGGAGTGACAAACATCCCCGAGAATCTGAAAATAGATACTATGGGTATTTAAACGATATACTTGAGTGTGACTTTAATTCCTTCAAATTAGTTATGTTCAATGTCAAATGGTATAGTTTACAAATGCATGAACGCGATGAAGAAAGAACTGTTATTCAACATGACAATGGATTTCCAATGATTAAAACAACGGTGTTTGAAATAGGACATGATCGCTATTTTTTCCAAGCCAATGTGAACAGGTCTTTTACTCAAATGTTTCAGGTGAAAGGGATTGGTCATTTGTTTCTAGATATTATCCAAGAGGAAGGCCAATTAAGTATACTCATTTACAGGAAGAAGATGATATTGAAGATCAAGAAGATGATTCGACAGATCAGACAGAGCCAGAAGATCATGGAGGGTTGACAAATGAATAAGATGAAGAAGATCATGATCCAGGCGTAGGAGACAACATTACAATTCTTGATGATGATGTCGATGAAAATATGCTCGAAAATGACATTGATGATGATGATGATTTCATCAATCCTTTCAACATCGTTTCATAACCGGATGATGATACAGATGTCGAGTTCGATTAAGAAGATCAAGATAGAGAATAAGGATGATTACACAGATGTTTAGGTTGGATTAGGGATGTGACTATATAATATTTTAATTTGTATGAATTATTCTCGTAAAATAATTTACTTAAATAATGTCATGGGTTAATTACATGTTTTTAAGTTTTATGCGACGTTTTTATATCCTATGTTGCATGTTGTTTAATTATTATTTGAAACCTAAAAATAGTTTCCAATATACTAAAGTACGTGGTAGAATAAAAATATCATTTAGAAATGCATAATTTCATGTATCTAAATGCATAATTTCATGTACCTTCATTAATTTTTGTTTTTGTAGTATCTATGCATGAATCTTAATAGGACGTTGCTTTTGATTATTTTCTATTTTATAGATTGGGTTTTGGGGATAAATTGAGAGTGATATGAGGGGGAGGGGAGGGGCCATATGAGCTTACACCTTCTTGTGGCTGGCCTTGTTCAGTAGAGGATAAATTATTCTTGAAACCAAGAGAATCTCTTTCATTTCTATAACATCATAATCATATAAGATTTCATCAATATTTTTTTTTGTTTGTTAATTTGTGCGAGACTTGTTGGCTACGCGATTAACCTATGGCTTGAGAAACCGCGACTCAGGGGCATCTAAGCTGTCAAAATCACCCGGGGATCGCACCTAGCCTGAGCCACACCAACCCTTAACATGGTTGGATTTTTTGTCCCCGCAGGTTTCGAACCGGTGACTTTAACATCACGGAGCGGCTTAACAACACACTCTGTCACCGATTGTCCTACACCCCGGGGACAAGATTTCATCAATATTGTTACATATTTGAATCTTCTTAGAATTGATATTCATTACATAGTCCTTGAAAAAATACAACAAATTTATGTAGTGGATATTAATTTGGTCTTTGTGTGGGACATTTTATGCCATTAGTATGTTTTGTACAAAAATAATGGATCTTGGGGACTACACTATCGTCAAGGAATGAGGAACAAGGAACGAGGAACGAGGAATGATGTATTTGTTCCATAGTTGTGATGAAAACTCCCTCTTTTTTGTTGATTTCTTAATCAACACCATAAAAATACTAGAGGCGAGCAACAGTGACATGTGAATGGGGCAAACATTGAAATGTTTTCAATCTGTATCTGTATGCATTGAAATTTGACTTGGATAGACTATCTGCATGCCTTAATGATATGGGAGGGTTTCTGGACTCAAATTTCACTCACACACCCACTTTCTTCCATCATCCCTTATTTTTCATATGTTATAGTAGATATGTTAATGATTCCAAGTTTCATATTTGTATTTGACTGGAGGTCCAGCTAACTTGCAAAGTATCAAATTTTAATTTCAAGTTGATAAACCAAATATGAAATGAATCCAAGAATCATTTGATATCGTTGCAAGAGAGACGAATGTAAATAATCTTGCGACGAATTTTCTATACTATCGACGAAAAACGTTCGTCGATAGTATAGCTAATTCGTCGCAAGAATATTGTGTCTAATTTGAATGATGTTACATGGTTTGGAAGGAGTGTAGGGATTATATTATGGTGCAATGTAGTGTAGTCTATAATAAAAATCTCTATGCCAAACCTCAAAATGGATAGTATCATATCTTGTTCATAAGACAAAAATTCAATGTATGTTTCCTTTGTGGTGGCTCAAGCCCTCAGTACACATGATGCCTTACAATGAAATGTAACAATTTTACTATTGAATGATAGTGTTATGTCACCCGTGGTTAATTAAAGAACTTAATGTTCTTAGGTCCTATTTTAATCTTCTTAGAATTGAGATTCATTACATAGTCCTTGAAAAAATACAAAAGACTTATGTAGCGGATATTAATTTGGTCTTTGTGTGGGACATTTTATGCCATTAGTATGTTTTGTACAAAAATAGTGGATCTTGGGGACTACACCATGGTCAAGGAATGAGGAAAAAGGAACAAGGAATGAGGAATGAGGAATGAGGAACACAGAACAAGGAACAAGCTGGAACGAAAATTGTACGAGGACTAGACACTTACAACAGTGACCTGTGAATGGGGCCAACGTTGAAATTTTTTCAAACAGTTTATGTATGCACTAAAATTTTTCATGGATAGAAAATTTGCATGCCTTAACGATATGGGAGGTTTTATGGACTCAAATTTTACTGACACACCCACTTTATTCCATCATCAATTCATTATGTAAACCATAAACCCTAATTTTCTTTCAAAGTACACAATTTGGTAGACACGAGTTTTAGGTTTTCGTCAGTCTTTCTTCATTTTTCTTTAAGGTTCTACATTAATGTATATACAATGTATCTGTGTCATAGTTGTGATGAAAAATACCTCTTTTTCATTGATTTCTTAATCAACACCATAAAAATACTAGAGGCGAGCAGCAGTGATATGTGAATGGGGCCAACGTTGAAATGTTTTCAAATTGTATCTGTATGCATTGAAATTTGACCTGGATAGACTATTTGCATGCCTTAACGATATGGGAGGGTTTCTGGACTCAAATTTCACTCACACACTGACTTTCTTCCATCATCATATCATCATGGAAACCATAAACCCTATTTTTCATATGTTCTAGTAGATATGTTAATGATTCCAAGTTTCATATTTGTGTTTGACTGAAGGTCCAGATAGCTTGCAAAGTATCAAATTTTACTTTCAAGTTGATAAAATAAATATGAAATGAATCCAAGCATCATTTGATATCCTCACAAGAGAGACGAATGTAAATAGTCTTGCGACGAATTTGCTATACTATCGACGAAAAAAGTTCGTCAATAGTATAGCTAATTCGTCGCAAGAATATTGTGTCTAATTTGAATGGTGTTACATGGTTTGAAAGGTGTGTAGGGATTATATTATGGTGCAATGTAGTGTAGTATATAATAACAATCTCTATGCCAAACCTCAAAATGGATAGTACCAGATCTTGTTCATAAGACAAATATTCTTTGTATGTTTCCTTTATGGTGGCATAAGCCCTCAGTACACATGATGCCTTACAATGAAATGTAACAATTTTACTATTGAATGATAGTGTTATGTCACCCATGGTTAAGGAAATAACTTAAGTTTCTTAGGTCCTATTTGAATCTTCTTAGAACTGATATTTATTACATAGTGATGTAGCCCCCCTACCTCAGCAGGGTTTTCCGACCTCCTGGTCACTAGATCGTTCTTCTTCTCAAGATGGAACATCTCCTTGGGTCCTGGCTAGGACCTGTCTTCAAATCCATAGGTCCTCTAAACATTACACCCACGCGCACAAGCACTGTGCACTATTCCCTTCGACGTGATAACGGTTGTGACCGCACGCTCTCTAAAGGGTGTTTCGTTATTTCGGGTATCGAGTATCCCGTGTATGCGTCTCCTTGACTCCCCGATCAACGAAACCCCGACAGGGGCCTAGATTTCACTAGAACCTACCTCCATATGACTATTGGTTACAAACCATGGCCCAACACTTTCCACCAATGTTCGAATCGCTGAAAAATTTATTGGGAAATCAACAGTCCAAACACGCTCCCAATATACGGTTGCGATCCTTTCGATAATTCACGGTTTGAAATATCCTTCCCTCTCATGCTTTGACTTCTCTATATAGTAAGTCAAAGAAATGCTAGTGTGCTGCCATGTGTCCTCTGCTTGATGGACGGTCCTGAAAGTTTCGGGACTTCCCTCGTGCACTTCCCTAGAGATCCAATGATTGTTGGTTCAGCCTCTTAGATTCGACGGCTGAGACTTGGTATTCTCCCATGCTTGTTCCTTTTACCTATCCTTTGATCTGACGGCTCATATTCATTCTCTCTTTTCATAGATTCACGTTTTGCGATTTTGGGGAAGTCTTCACTTTCATTTTCCTGATTATCTAATGACTAATCTATGGTCGATATCTTCCACAAATCAACGACCAATATTACATCGTGATTTCCTGTATCATGAGTTCGAAAGTGTTTTCACCTATGTTCCTGCGAACACCGAAATTCTGAAATCCTCCTTTGTACACAGAGCGTTAAAGCCCGAGCCACTCCTGCATATCTGACAGTTGTATTTCCTCATCTCTACGCTCCTCAAATCTCAATCGTTCTTCCTATGGAACCTTTGCTGCTTCCAATCTTTGAAGATTTCTCGTAGCTCGAAGATCTCAATTCTTTGCTCCTTCTGCGAGTCTGATATCTAGATCTCGTCAACACTTTGCGACAACATGTTATCCCTTCTAAGATTCTATCCTTAAAATTATTTTGATCTCCCACGCACACCTTTTGTTCTAGGGATTTCGAGTAACTCAGTCCGAAGGATTTT
Source organism: Picea engelmannii (assembly GCA_009831015.1). NCBI lineage: Eukaryota > Viridiplantae > Streptophyta > Pinopsida > Pinales > Pinaceae > Picea > Picea engelmannii. The sequence continues at coordinate 239,643 of ML783494.1, read as the reverse complement.
CTTGCAAAGAAAACCTTCTCACCCACCTGGTGTTCTTCTACACTGGTTATTTGAAGATTGATGGCTTCTTGACCCTGTGCACACCTTGCACCTGGTTTGAGTTCCTCTAATTCTCTCTCTGATCTTCTCTCTGAGTCAACCCTAGACTCAGTTGACGCACACCTTGCATTCGAGATTCACACCTTGCATACAAGTATCAGGAGAGAAACAATTGAAACTCAACCAACTTTGTCACGAATACATACAATAAACCTCTTGATCAATCATACATGAAATGAACCGTTAACAATCATACATACAAAATAACATTCATGCAATCACATTTGAGATGAATACAATCCAAGGATTTTTTTTGGGATAATTTTCGTCTGTTCTATTCATTCATAAAACAAAAATTACATAGTGTTCCTCTACTCTTATTTTCTCTATTGATCCCCCTTAAAATAATCCTCCATACTAATCTATTACAATGTAAAAATAAACTATCTAAGGACCGGCTCCACGATCTCCCTTGTCCTGTTATGAAATCCATCGTTTCAAATTTTAAAAATCCTACCTAATATGTCCTATTACATTAACTGCCTGTTATCGCCAAATAGAGTCAACACTCCATATATGTAGTTCTTACAGTCCTTAGAGACTTTACAAACAAGTTGCATTTAAAAATTTTGCTCACAAAAATATCTCAACAACCCATTTAAATTCTAAGTTAATGCTTGATTTGAAATTCTGTCATTGTTGAGATGTCTTTTGTTTGCCTCCACATGTGCACTATTGTCTTTGAATGCGATACTCCTGCATCATACTCCTCTGGTTAAAAAAATTCATGGACTCCTGTCCATGAGCTCCTGCATTGTCTTTCCATGCTTCAAAATATCAGGTTCTGTGACCCAACTTGCATCTTCCATTGGATGATCTTTCCACTTCACTAAGTACTCAGGATATGTCTTCCTCCTAGTTTTCTTTCCATCCCTTTGTTCAATGATTTTCTCCATCTGAGGTTTTTCTGTTGTGGGCAATTTATTTTCCCACTGAATTTATGTTTTATCATCTGATTCTCCTGCTTCATCTCTCTTGTAAGGATACAAGTCTGCAACATTGAATATCGGTGATATCCCAACATTGTCTAGCAACTCAATCTCAGAAGCATTGGCTGTGAATTTTCTGAGAATCTTGCATGGTCTTATTTTCTTCATATTTAATTTGTTATATGTTCCCCTTGGAAATATCTCTTTTCTCAAATGAGCTAAAACTTCATCTCCAACTTCGAATTGAACTTCTCTTCTCTTTTGATCAACTCTGCTCTTGTATTTCTGGCTATTCTCTTGTAGATTCTCTCTGACTCTGTCATGGATTTTCTGCATTTTTGTTGCAAAATCCTCCGCTCCAACACTTATGAACTCATATTGATTCAAATATCTCAATTCTGTAATCCCTCTTGGATGTATACCATACACAATTTCAAATGGACATTTTCCTGTGCTCATGTTCACTGAATTGTTGAACGCAAATTCTGCTTATGCTAGAATATGATCCCATTGTTGACCTTGCTCAATGACTAAAATTCTCAACAAGTTTCCAAGACTCTTGTTTACTAATTCTGTCTATCCATATGTCTGAGGGTGATATGTTGAACTAAAGGATAAGTTTGTCCCTAGCCTCTTCCATAGAGTCCTCCAAAAGTGTCCTACAAATTTGGTGTCTCTGTTTGAAACTATGATCCTCGACAATCCATGTAGTCTTACTACTTCTCTGAAAAATAAGTTGGCGATGTGTGTGGCATCGCTTTTATTCTGGCATGGTATGAAATGTGCCATATTTTAGAATCTGTCTACGACAACAAATATGGAATCGCTTCCTTTTTGAGTTCTAGGTAATCCCAAAACAAAATCCATATTGATTGCATCCCATGACCTCTCTGGAATTGGTAATGGCTGATACAAACTAGTATTTTGTTGTCTTCCTTTTGCATATTGACAAATTATGCATTTTTTCACGAACTTCTTCAATTCTACTCTCATGCTTGGCCAATAATATGAATTATTCAGCTGTGAAAATGTCTTATCATGACCAAAGTGTCCAGCTAAACCTCCAGTGTGTTTTTATTTCAGTAGGTTGTCTCTCATCGAGCACTTCAGAATGAATAATTGGCTTCCTTTGAACATTAATCCATCCTGGATCAAATATTCAGTCCATGGGCTTATGTCTCCCAATAAAGGATTCTTGCATGCCTCATAAGCTTCTTTGAAATCTGCATCTTCTTTATACCTCTCCTTGAGGTGTTCGAACTCCAAAGTCTCCACTTGAAATTCCTGTAGAATCAAATTCCTTCTACTCAAAGCATCTGTGACTTTGTTAGCAGTTCCAACAATGTGCTTAATAACAAAAGTAAAATTCTGCATAAATTCTACCCATTTTGCATGTTTCTGATTCAACTTTTCTTGCTTAGTAATAAATTGCAAAGCATGATTATCACTGTACAAGACAAATTCTTTAGGAATTAGATAATGCCTCCATTTTTTCAAATCTTGAATCACTGCATAAAATTCTTTGTCATACATGGAATAATTTTGCTTGGCATCATTCAGTTTCTCACTGAAATAAGAAACTGACCCATTATCTTGACTCAAGACTGCTCCAATAGCTAATCCACTTGTGTCACATCTCACCTGAAATGTTTTTCCAAAATCTGGTAAGACCAGAATTGGCTTCTTTGTGATCTTCTCTTTCAACACTCTGAAACCCTTTTCAGCTTCATCTGTCCAACTGAAGGACTTGTGTTTCTTCTTCACAGTGTCTAACATGGGTGCACATATTCCACTAAAATTTATGATAAATTTCCCATAAAATATCGCTAACCCATGAAAAATTCTTACCTCAAATATTTTTCTTGGCGACGACCATTCTCTGATTGCTCTCACTTTTTCTGGGTCCATCTTCAATTCATTTGAAGAGATTACAAAACCCAAATATATGAGATCCTTCTTCATAAAAGAACTCTTCTTCAGATTTATCAGTAATTTCTTTTGCTACAACCTTCCATCACTGATGTCAAATGTATTAAGTGTTGTTCCTTTGTCTTACTAAAGATTAGAATGTCATCTAGATATACTATGACAAATTTTCCCATGAAGTCTTTCAACACTTCATTCATCAATCTCATAAATGTGCTTGGTGTATTTGTCAATCCAAACAACATGACCAACCATTCAAACAATCCTTCGTTTGTCTTGAATATTGTTTTCCACTCATCTCCCTCTCTCATCCTTATTTGATGATATCCACTCTTTAAGTCTATCTTGGAAAAATAGCTTGCTCCACTCAAACAATCCATCAAATCATCCATCCTCGATAAAGGAAATCTGTACCTAATGGTTATCTTGTTGATGGCTCTAGAATCTGTACCTAATCATCCATCCTCCATCCTTCTTTGGACTTAACACAGTTGATACTGCACATGGGCTTAGGCTTTCCCTGACCAACCATTTATCCAACAACTCCTGGACCTACCTTTTGACTTCCTCATTCTCTATAGGTGTCAACCTATAAGATTCTTTGTTCGGTAAACTAGCTCTTGGAATAAGATCAGTGTGATGCCTTATGATCCTAATGGGTTGCAATGAGTGTGGTAGCTCATCCACGACTATATCAACAAAGTTCTCCAACAGTTCCTGGATTTCTATAGGAAAATCTTCTACAAAAGTATTCGTAAGGATAACTCTAGGCTTCCTCACTACAACAAACTGCGTTTCTTTCTCCTTCTTAACTTCTTTTAAGATTTCCTTCCCACTCATGAGAAGAATTCTTGAACTATATTCTCTCTTTTTCTCTTTGTATTCTATGGGTAACAACATATGTGTTTTACCATTCTTTTCTAGGGTATAAGTATTATTTCTTCCATCATGAATAACTTTTCGGTCATACTGCCATGGCCTCCCCAATAAAATATGACAGACATCCATAGGAATTACATCACGCAATATTTCATATTTGTAACCTCCTATTTTAAATTCAACTTGGCATTGTTGAATTACCATGACTTGATGTCCTTTCTACAACCACGATACCTTGTATGGCTTTGGATGTGCAGTTGTCTCTAGCTCCCAATTTTCCACCATCTTTGTGGATACCATATTATCAGTGCTCCCACTCTCTATGATTACTTTGCAAACTATGTCCTTTGACTTGCAAGCAGTGCTAAACAATCTTGTTTGTTGAACTGGTTCCTTTGGTTCCTTCTTTGGTTTAAGAATAATTTTCCTCGTGAGTTTTCTTCCTCCTTCTGCAGCTTCTACTTCCACATGATTCTATGCTTCGGAAATGTGTGCTTCTCTTCCTTCTCTTTTTCTATCGGGATATTCCCAAGATTTGTGCCCTTCTTTTCCACAGGTATAGCATTTAACTACTTCTCCTCTGGCTATTCCTCTTCCTCTACCTATAGAAAAAGAACTTCTTCCTCCATATTGTACTTCTTTGGAACTTCCACCTTTCGCATGGTGACTATGATGTTTTTCATCCTCAAGTTTTGACTTTTGGAACTTCTCTTTGCTGGTTCCCTTGCCTCTGTTTGAATTTCCTCCTCTACTTCGTTGGCTTTGCCTCCTGGCCATTTTTTCTTCATCTTTCAAGGCTGCTTGATAAGAATCCTCAAATGTACTGATAGACATCATGCTTATCTCCTCCCGAATTTAATATCTCATCCCATTGATGTATCTGGCTATCTTCTCATCTTCATTCTCCTTCTGTCTAGCCCTGATGTTAAGTCGGTAAAATTCTTCAGTATACTGCTTCACTGATAAACCCCTCTGTTTCAAAGTCTACAATATTTTGTAAAGATTGATTTGGTAATCCTTCGGGATAAATTTGGCTTTCACCTTGGCTACCATCCTATCCCAGTTTTTAATTTTCTGTTTACCATTTCTCCTGCGTTCGGCTTGCAATTCATCCCACCATAACGCTGCATGACCTTTCAATATTTTCATTGCATGCTTCACCATCTTGTCTTCTTCGATATCTTTGTAATCAAAGTGTTAGTCCATAGCACATACCCAATATAAAAATTCTTCAACTTCCAAATTGCCCTCATACATAGGTACCTCTATCCTTGCTCTGGCTCCTATCTTTGAAACAATTTTTAGCAAGTGATCTTGTGCATCATCCTCTACTACATTTTCTTCGACCTTCGCTTCTTCTTCGCTCTCAGCTTCACTGATATCACCAGTGTATGGTTATCTTCTCTATGCTATCTACATGGCATCCATCCTTATTCAAATTCACCTCATTTCTTCTTCCATTTCTGCATTCTCTCTATGCCTTCTTGGTTGCATGATTTCACTCCATCACCTACAAATAGAAATTGAAAATTTCCTTGATATTACAAATGATATAAACTTTCCTCCTTTCTTCTTCATCTGTTGTTTGCAAGAAAAATTAATCTCACTTGGATACTACCTGATGCAACCCCCCCACCTCAGCATGGTTTGTCGACCTCCCGATCACTAGATCGTTATTCTTCTCAAGCTGGAACAACTCCTTGGGTCCCGGCTAGGACCTCTCTTCAAATCCATAGGTCCTATACAGATTGCACCCATGCGCACAAGCATTGGGCGCTATTCCTTTCCACGTGGTCACAGCTATGACCGCACGCTCTCCAAAGAGCATTTTGTTATTTCGGGTATCCTGTGTATGAGTCTCCTTGACTCTTCGATCACCGAAACCTCGACAGGGGCCTAGATTTTGCTAGCTCCTACCTCCATATGACTATTGGTTACAAACCATGGACCAACTCCAATCGCATATCAGGACTTTGTGATTTGCGAAGTGGGAGGACCGTTCAACACTTTCCCCCGATGTCTGAATCGCCAAAAAATTTATTGGGAAATCAACGGTCCACACACGCTCCCAATCTATGGTTTCGATCTTTTCAGGAATTCGTGGTTCGCGAGCTCCTGCCCTCTAGTGCTTTGAATTCTCTATACAGTAAGTCATTGAAATGCTAGTGCGTTTCCATGCATCCTCTAGTTGATGGATGGTCCTGAAAGTTTCGGGACTTCTCTCGTGCACTTCCCTGGGGATCCAACGGTTGTTGGTTCAGCCTCTTAGATTCGATGACTGAGACTTGGTCTTCTCCCACGCTTGTTCCTTTCGCCTATCCTTTGATCTGATGGCTCAGATCCATTCTCTCTTTTCAGAGATTCATGTTTTGCGATTTTGGGGAAGTCTTCACTTTCGTTTTACCGATTATCTGATGACTAATCTACGGTTGAGATCTTCCACAAATCAATGACCAATATTATGTCATGATTTCACGTATCATGAGCTCAAAAGGGACTTCATCTCTGTTCATGCAAACACTGAAATGATGAAATCCTCCTTTGTACACAGAGCGTTAAAGCCCGCGCCACTCCTGCAGATTTGACGGTTGTCTTTCCTCATCTATGCGCTCCTCAAATATCAATCATTCTTCCTCTGGAACCTTCGCTGCTTCCAATCTTCGAAGATTTCTCAGAGCTCGAAGATCTATTTCTTCACTCCTTTTGCGAGTCCGATATCTGGATCTCGTCAACACTTTGTGACAAAGTGTTATCCCTTCTGAGATTCTATGCTTAAAAGTATTTTGATCTCCCACGCACACCTTGTGTTCTAGGGATTTCGACTAACTCAGTCTGAAGGATTTTCTTTCAAAGAAAACCTTCTCGCCCACTTGGCGTTCTTCTACGCTAGTTATTCAAAGCTTGCTGGCTTCTTAACCCTGTGCACACCTTGCACCTGGTTTGAGTTCCTCTGATTCTCTCTCTAATATTCTCTCTGAGTCAGCCCTAGACTCAGTCGACGGACACCTTGTGTTTGATATGCACACCTTGCATACACGTATCAAGAGAGAAACAATTGAAACTCAACCAGCTTCGTCACGAATCCATATAGTAAATCTCTCGATCAGTCCTACATGAAATGAATTATTAACAATCATACATACAGAATAACATTCATGCAATCAAATTTGAGATGAATACAATCCAAGGATTGTTTTTAGGACAATTTTTGTCTGTTCTATTCATTCATAAAATGGAAATTACATAGTGTTCCTCTTCTCTTCTCTTCTCTACTGATCCCACTTACAATACTCCTCCATACTGATCTATTACAATGTAAAAATAAACTATCTAAGGACCAACTCCACGATCTCTCTTGTCCTATTTTGAAATCCATCGTTTCAAATTTTAAAACTCCTACCTAATCTGTCCTATTAAATTAACTTCCTATTACCGCCAGATAGAGTCAAAACTCCATATCCACAGTTCTTACAGTCCTTAGAGACTTTACAAACAAGTTACATTTAAAAATGTTGTTCACAAAAATATCTCAACAACCCATTTAAATTCTGAGTTAATGCTTGATTTAAAATTCTGTCATTGCTGAGATATCTTTTGTTTGCCTCCACGTGTGTGATGTCATCTTTGAAGGAGATGCTCCTGCATCACATAGTCCTTGAAAAAATATAAAAGACTTATGTAGCGGATATTAATTTGGTCTTTGTGTGGGACATTTTATGCCATTAGTATATTTTGTACAAAAATAATGGATCTTGGGGACTACACCATGATCAAGGAATGAGGAAAAAGGATTAAGGAACGAGGAATGAGGAACAAGGAACAATATGGAATAGAAATTGCACAAGGACTAGTCACTAGCAACATTGACATGTGAATGGGGCCAACGTTGAAATTTTTTCAAACAGTTTCTGTATGCACTGAAATTTTTCATGGATAGAGTATTCACATGCCTTAACGATATGGGAGGGTTTCTGAACTCAAATTTTTCTGACACACCCACTTTATTCCATCATTAATTCATTATGTAAACCATAAACCCTAATTTTCTTTCAAAGTACACAATTTGGTTGACGCAAGTTTTATGTTTTCATCAGTATTTCTTCATTTTTTTTTCCAAGTTCTACATTAATGTATATACAATGTATGTGCATCATAGTTGTGATGAAAAATCCCTCTTTTTCATTGATTTCTTAATCAACACCATAAAAATACTAGAGGTGAGCAACAATGACATGTGAATGGGCCCAACGTTGAAATGTTTTCAAACTATATCGGTATGCATTGAAATTTGACCTAGATAGACTATTCGCATGCCTTAACGATATGGCAGGGTTTCTAGACTCAAATTTCATTCACACACCCACTTTATTCCATCATCATATCATCATGGAAACCATAAACCCTATTTTTCATATGTTCTAGTAGATATGTTAATGATTCCAAGTTTCATATTTCTATTTAACTAAAGGTCTAACTAGCTTGCAAAGTATCAAATTTTAATTTCAAGTTGATAAACTAAATATGAAATGAATCCAAGAATCATTTTATATCGTCGCAAGAGAGACAAATGTAAATATTATTGCGACGAATTTGCTATACTATCGATGAAAAAATTTCGTCGATAGTATAGCTAATTCATCGCAAGAATATTGTGTCTAATTTGAATGGTGTTACATGGTTTGCAAGGTGTGTAGGGATTATATTATGGTGCAATGTAGTGTAGTCTATAAGAACAATATCTATGCCAAACCTCAAAATGGATAGTACCATATCTTGTTCATAAGAGAAATATTCTTTGTATGTTTCATTTGTGGTGGCTCAAGCCCTTAGTACACATGATGCCTTACAATGAAATGTAACAATTTTACTATTAAATGATAGTGTTATGTCACCCATGGTTAAGGAAATTACTTCAGGTTCTTATGTCCTATTTGAATCTTCTTAGAGTTGAGATTCGATACATAGTCCTTGAAAAACGACAAAAGACTTATGTAGCAGATATTAATTTGGTCTTTGTGTGGGATATTTTATGCCATTAGTATGTTTTGTACAAAAATAATGGATCTTGGGGACTCCACCATGGTCAAGGAATGAGGAACAAGGAACAAGGAATGAGGAATGAGGAACACATAAAAAGGAACAAGATGGACTGAAAATTATACGAGGACTAGACACCGACAACAATGACCTATGAATGGGGCCAACGTTGAAAGTTTTTCAAACAGTTTTTGTATGCACTGAAATTTGTCAAGGATAGACTATTCACATGCCTTAACGATATGGGAGGGTTTATGGACTCAAATTTGACTGACACAGCCAATTTATTCCATCATCAATTCATTATGTAAACCATAAACCCTAATTTTCTTTCAAAGTACACAATTTGGTTCACGCAAGTTTTAGGTTTTCGTCAGTCTTTCTTCATTTTTATTTCAAGTTCTACATTAATGTATATACAATGTATGTGGGTCATATTTGTGATGAAAAAACCCTCTTTTTCGTTGATTTCTTAAACAACACCATAAAGATACTAGAGGCGAGCAACAGTGACATGTGAATGGGGCCAACGTTGAAATGTTTTCAAACTGTATTTGTATGCATTGAAATTTGACCTGGATAGACTATTCGCATGCCTTAACAATATGAGAGGGTTTCTGGACTCAAATTTCACTCACACACCCACTTTTTTCAATCATCATATCATCATGAAAACCATAAACCCTATTTTTCATATGTTCTAGTAGATATGTTAATGATTCCAAGTTTCATATTTGTATTTGACTGAAGGTCCAGCTAGCTTGCAAAGTATCAAATTTTAATTTCAAGTTTATAAACCAAATATGAAATGAATCTAAGAATCTTTTGATATCATCTCAAGAGAGATGAATGTAAATAATCTTGCGACGAATTTGCTATATTATCGACGAAAAAAGTTCGTCGATAGTATAGCTATTTCATCGCAAGAATATTATGTCTAATTTGAATGGTGTTACATGGTTTGCAAGGTGTGTAGGGATTATATTATGGTGCAATGTAGTGTATTCTATAGTGCAATGTAGTGTTACATGGTTTGCAAGGTGTGTAGGGATTATATTATCTCTATATTATGTCCTATTTGAATCTTCTTAGAATTGATATTCATTACATAGTCCTTGAAAAAAGACAAAAGACTTATGTAGCGGATATTAATTTGGTCTTTGTGTGGGACATTTTATGCCATTACTATGTTTTGTACAAAAATATTAGATATTGGAGACTAAACCATGGTCAAGGAATGAGGAAAAAGGAGCGAGGAACGAGGAATGAGTAACACAGAACATGGCTCAAGATATAATGAAAATTGTACGAGGACTAGACACCTGCAATAGTGACCTGTGAATGGGGCCAACATTGAAATTTTTTTAAACAGTTTCTGTATGGACTGAAATTTGTCATGGATAGACTATTTGCATGCCTTAACTATATGTGAGGATTTATGGACTCAAATTTGACCGACACACCCACTTTCTTCCATCATCAATTCATTATGTAAACCATAAACCCTAATTTTCTTTCAAAGTACACAATTTGGTTGATGCAAGTTTTAGGTTTTCGTCAGTCTTTCTTCATTTTTATTTTAGGTTCTACATTAATGTATATACAATGTATTTGCATTATAGTTGTGATGAAAAATCCCTCTTTTTCGTTGATTTCTTAATCAACACCATAAAAATACTAGAGGCGAGCAACAGTGACATGTGAATGGGGCCAACGTTGAAATGTTTTCAAACTGTATCTGTATGCATTGAAATTTTACCTGGATAGACTATTCACATTCCTTAATGATATGGGAGGATTTCTGGACTCAAATTTCACTCACACACCCACTTTCTTCCATCATCATATCATCATGGAAACCATAAACCCTATTTTTCATATGTTCTTGTAGATATGTTAATTATTCCAAGTTTCATATTTGTATTTGACTGAAGGTCCAACTAGCTTGCAAAGTATCAAATTTTAATTTCAAGTTGATAAACCAATCATGAAATGAATCAAATCATCATTTGATATCTTCGCAAGAGAGACGAATGTAAATAATCTTGTGACAAATTTGCTATACTATTTATGAAAAACGTTCGTCGATAGTATAGCTAATTCGTCGCAAGAATATTGTGTCTAATTTGAATGGTGTTACATGGTTTGCAAGGTGTGTAGGGCTTATATTATGGTGCAATGTAGTGTAATCTATAAGAACAATCTCTATGAAAAACCTCAAAATGGATAGTACCATATCTTGTTCATAAGACAAATATTCTTTGTATGTTTCCTTTGTGGTGGCTCAAGCCCTCAGTACACATGATGCCTTACAATGAAATGTAACAATTTTACTATTGAATGACAGTGTTATGTCACCGATTGTTAAGGAAATAACTTAAGGTTCTTTGGTCCTATTTGAATCTTCTTAGAATTGAGATTCGTTACATAGTCCTTGAAAAAAGACAAAAGACTTATGTAGCGGATATTAATTTGGTCTTTGTGTGGGACATTTTATTCCATTAGTATGTTTTGTAAAAAAATAATGGATCTTGGGGACTACACCATGGTCAAGGAAAGAGGAACAAGGAACAAGGAACGAGGAAAGAGGAATGAGGAACACAGAACAAGGAACAATCTAGAAGTAAAATTGTATGAGGACTAGACATCGATAACAGTGACATGTGAATGGGGCCAACATTGAAAGTTTTTCAAACAGTTTCTGTATGCACTAAAATTTGTCATGGATAGACTATTTGAATGTATTAATGATATGAGATGTTTTATGGACTCAAATTTGACTGACACACACACTTTATTCCATAATCAATTCATTATGTAAACCATAAACCCTAATTTTCTTTCAAGGTACACAATTTGGTTGACGCAAGTTTTAGGTTTCCGTTAGTCTTTCTTCATTTTTCTTTCAGATTCTACATTAATGTATATACAATGTATGTGTGTCATAGCTGTGATGAAAAATCCCTCTTTTTCATTGATTTCTTAATCAACACCATAAAAATACTAGAGGTGAGCAACAATGACATGTGAATGGGACGAACGTTGAAATGTTTTCAAACTGTATCTATATGCATTGAAATTTGACCTGGATAGACTATTCACATGCCTTAATGATATGGAGGGTTTCTGGACTCAAATTTCACTCACACACCCACTTTCTTCCATCATCATATCATCATGGAAACCATAAACACTATTTTTCATATGTTCTAGTAGATATGTTAATGATTTCAAGTTTCATATTTGTACTTGATTGAAGGTTCGGCTAGCTTCCAAAGTATCAAATTTTAATTTCAAGTTGATAAACCAAATATGAAATGAATCCAAGCATCATTTGATATCGTTGCAAGAGAGACTAATGTAAATAATCTTGCGACTAATTTTCTATACTATCGACAAAAAAAGTTTGTCGATGGTATAGCTAATTCGTTGCAAGAATATTATGTCTAATTTGAATGGTGTTACATGGTTTGAAAGGTGTGTATGGATTATATTATGGTGCAATGTAGTGTAGTCTATAATAAAAATCTCTATGACAAACCTCAAAATGGATAGTACCATATCTTGTTCATAAGAGAAATATTCTTTGTATGTTTCCTTTGTGGTGGCTGAAGCCCTCAGTACACATGATGCCTTACAATGAAATGTAACAATTTTACTATTGAATGATAGTGTTATGTCACCCATGTTTAAGGAAATAAATTAAGGTTCTTAGGTCCTATTTGAATATTCTTAGAATTGATATTCGTTACATAGTCCTTGGAAAAAGACAAAAGACTTATGTAGCGGATATTAATTTGGTCTTTGTGTGTGACATTTTATGCCATTAGTATGTTTTGTACAAAAAATAATGGATCTTGGGGACTACACCATGGTCAAGGAACGAGGAACGAGCAACATAGAACAAGGAACAAGCTGGAACAAAAATTGTATGAGGACTAGACACCAGCAACAGTGACCTGTGAATGGGGCCAACGTTGAAATTTTTTCAAACAGTTTCTGTTATATGCACTGAAATTTTTCATGGATAGACTATTCGCATTCCTTAACGATATGGGAGGGGTTTTTGACTCAAATTTCACTCACACATGAAATTTCAAATTTCCATAGGTAGAGGTCCACTAGAGACAATAAATGATATACCCTATAGAAACTAAGATGAGGTGCAATGTCATATCATGAATCAAATGAAGCTAACTAAGAGGGACAAAAATGGATGATGAGTTGATCACCGAGAAAGGGACTCAATGATTTCCTTGGGCAAATAATAAAAAACAAGGATTACTTGAGTAGTGACTATGAAACACCAAGAGATATGGTCAACAATAAGTGATGGACTTTTCGTTATAACTTCTAGTGTAAATAGGATTGAAGACCATAAAAGACAAATCAAGATTACAATGGTCGAAGATAGGTGCAAGAAAATAATGGATGAATATGGATACATTGAAAGAAAAGAGATAGGTTCCATGAATGAGTGAAACCAAGTGGTTTGATCCTAGATGAGTGGAATGAATGATGGTAAATGGAAGGTGTGACCATGGGTGGGGCACTAATGGAATTAATATCCTTGGGGGAATATTGAATGGAGTTATAACATAAAAATGGTCTTCAAGGTATGGAGGAGGTGAAGATACAATGACATGTGATGAATCACACCCTATCATATACCAATTTGATACAAATCGCTTGTGAGTCCTTAGAAAAAACCAACAAAATAAGAAGGAAGCATACAGATCTCTTTGGAATGTAAACTATATGGACTCCTAATCCTAATGGGGTAACAATGGCATGGATTCCAACATGCAGTAGGGTGATAACTTGGGGAAACAACACTCACTGAATTGTCATCCTCTAAAGGTCGTTGTGCATACACATTTATGGGAATGGAGGAATGATCAACGTTGACCATGTCAAGGATCAAAATTACCTAGGGTTTTTGTGTTTGTTCCATGAAATCAAGGTCTGTGATTACATTCAACTAAGTTGATTAGAATTATTAGGGTGATTCTTAACAACCCATGTATAAAAATTGACTATGCATTATATCAACATTGAGAAAGTCATCACTCCATCAATAATCATCCCCACGTTGTATCTTGTGCTAATTCACTTATGTTGTGCCATATCAACATCCACTTCAAGATAGGCTTGTTCTAAATTGTTTTCATTGTGCTACTATTATTTTCTACTATTTGTGCACACACTTTGACTCTCACACACTAAACTCCTTTGCTAAATTACATTCAACACACACAAATTTTCGTTATGTTTCCTAACAACTACTCTAATCAATGATTGTATTATTTTACCATAACTCTCAATAGATTGGCTTTAAATTCTCTTGTGGAAATTATGTGTAGGTAATCCTTAATTCTAGTGTATTGAAATCATAATGCACATATTGCCTAAGTCCTTTATCACAAATTCTTTCTAGTTTTCAAATTCATTTTTGTGACAATCTAAAAAGGATTTTATATGACATTCACAACTTTTGGGTCTTTATCATCAACATTTGTGCATTGAGACTCACATAGGTTGGTATTTCACTCTTGTTAGGACATGCAGGTATACTAAAGGGATTTTTTCATTCACCCCCCTCTTTTGAGTGTCTACAAGCATAATTGCAAGAAATTTTACCTCAAACACAAATATAACAAAAGACTAAGCACAAACACTAGAATGTGCTATTATACCAGAGAGGAAGATTGATAAATAATTTTAAAAAGAAGGGATGAGAGTAATGAAAAATGAAACCATATCATCAATCTCATTATCAAGAAGTCTATAAGAAATATAAAAATGTGCAAAATAGTATCCCCACTTCTAGAGAAGCAATTGGTAAAATCAACAATGTTCATGGAATCAAAACCCTAGGGACAATTATGTAGCATTTTATTATTAAATAACCAAAACTACCATAGATTGATCAATATCCATTTCCACACCTATTACCTAGGTCCTTGTTACAAATTATTTGTACTTTTTAGATCTATGTCCATGACAACCTAAAAATTATTTTATTCAATTTTTATAGATTTTGGCTTTGTGTCGTCTTCCTTTTAAGAACAAACACTTGTAGAGGTTGGGCTTTCTCTCTCTTTAGGACACACAATGACATATTGTAGGGATTTTTCTAGTGGAACCCTCTTTTTTGAGTGACTTTGTTGAATCCTCACAAGAAGGTGATTTGGAGAGTGCCTAGGGTCATTGTGACTATTATGAGAAAACTCGTAAGTAGATATATCCCTCTCAATTATTGAAAATTCGTAAATTGATTATTATATCCAAGACCAATGATAATTTCCCACCACTTTGTGTTTTTTTGGTTTTGAAGGGCTTGTGATTTTGCAATGCCACTTTTGAGGGTCACCATGACATTCCCACTCAGGGATGGAATTTGATATCCAAATTGCCCATCATGGGGCATTTTGGCTATCAAGCATGGTCAATGAATTCAAATTCTCATTGTCAACTATAGGAAATAAGGGTGAATAATAAGCGACAAACTCAACCTTTCTCATGAGTTCATTTTTTTTACATCAAGGTAGATTTTTGTATTCGTTTTTTTCAAAATTACAGTTCTATAGGTTATCTTAACATGGGCCAAAAATTATGGGGTCAAATTTCTATGGTCGAAGTTCCCATTAATACTTAAGTAGTAGGATTATGGATTTCGACAAAAATCATATCAATTTTAGGGGAGTATTTCATTCGAAAATGAAGTGTGTTTATCCACTTATTAAATTACTCCTAAAAAATGTAGTTAAATACCTTTTATCATTAAGTCAAAACTGTCAAATTAACATGAATAGTTCCAATCCCAACCCTATTCCGACTTTGCAAACTAAACACAGTGTTCACTCTCTAAGTGCCATTGGCAATGCAGTGTCTTAATACAAGGATTATCACCTCCAAAACAATGTAACCTTATGGAATTTAGGATCTTCTCTTTTGGAATGGAACCTTATGGAATTTAAGATGTTCTCTTTTGTTATGTGTTTGGTGGACCCCTTTAGAAACCAATGAAAAAGCTCTATTCCTAACTCCCCCTATTCTTATCTCCACAATGGCTCTCCATCTACCACGTGTACAATTAATCATCAAGGTATTAAAATAAGATTTCCTATCCTATTTGGAGTCAATAAATATCCCCTTATAAAATTTATGCCCGTCCGTAAAAAAAAAAGGTCTGAAAAGGAAATTTACACTGTAATGGCTGGATTTACATTTTACATCAATTTATTTTGATAAACTAACTAATTTCATAACACAGTAATGAAATAATAGTAACTTCCGTAACATTCAAGAAATTTTACTAATTTAACTCATTCGTATGCAATTTCGTCAATATAATAAAATTTAATAACAAATCAATTCAAAACAATGCATAATTCTTACCTGCACCTGATGCTACTATTTGCTCGCCACTTGCTTCCTTCCTTCTTCTTTAGAACACTACCCAAAACTGACCTCCCTGCCGACTAGTTAGCTCCTAGCCCTAGGATATCAACGGATATCCTAGCCCTCCATGCCCAAAACCCCCAGCAACCCCCGGTGCACTGTGTAAATTCCACTCCAAATTTCACTCTGCCAATTCCCTGCTCTCCCAATTCATCCTCAACTCCCGTAGCATAATCCCCCCCCCAAAATCCTTTCCCCCCCTTATCCCTCCTTCACCGACCTCCCTTCATTTACTCCCTTACCTAATATCTTATCCCATTATTAAATATCTTATCCTATTTATTAAATATCTTATCCCATTATTAAATATCTTATCCCATTTATTAAATATCTTGTCCCATTATTAAATATCTTATCCCATTTATTAAATGCTTCCATTTTCGGGAACGTAACTTAAATTAATAATATATTTTATTATCCACCTTTATTTATTTACCATATTGATTAATGAGTTAATAATACTTAAATTAATCATAAT
>ML783494.1:208986-219764 GCA_009831015.1 Picea engelmannii | reverse complement strand
TGTGGCTAATTAAGGAAATAAACCCCCCACTAGGTCCTCAACAAGTCCTCAACCATGTGATGTCCTCAATATGTAACATTGCAATCTAATTTGACATAGAATATGGAAAAGGCATCTTAAATATAAGAATAACAGGTAGAGAATCTTCAATTTATGAGACAGATAGTTGGAAGGTCTTGAAGCCAAGGTAGTAATGGGTAAGATAATAAACAATGTACATCATAAGCCCACCTCTAAACATGCATGCAATGAACAAATATGGAAATATATGTGATTATATACTCCATAAATTCCCATTAGGAATAATGATAGAGAAAGTTATGTGATTCTATACTCCATAACTTCCCATTAGGAATAATGATAGAGCAAGTTTTTAGGTATAGTTGTCCTACAATATTTGGTTAAAAACATTGAAATATAAATTTGCACTTTTTAGTTTTTTATCCCTGTCATAGATTAATTAATTTATGATTAATATGAAGACATTTCAATTAAATATTTGATAGATCCATGGTTAAAGTGAAGATATGCTAGTAAAGTAAACTCTCAACTTAGTATTTGATGCAGCTTATCACTTACTATGAGTACAATGACAAACATAAATGCAGGAGGGAATACAAGCCTATCTCCATCCATGGGATACTTGTGATGAAAACCATGAACAAGATAATGTATCGTATTACCCCTACAAATCAAGTGATGAATATTCATGGTGATTAAAATTTAGACGACGTACCTGGCATGTATATGCATGTTTTTGCATGGTATTTTTTAAATTTGGGTCATTTGGAGTACTGCACACATAGTAATCTATCAAGAAATTATTTATTTTCTTAAAACCTCTTGCTCCTTCCCATAGCTAGTTTTCATCGAAGTTGAATTTCTTTCATTTCATTTTCCTCTTGCATGGTTTAAAGAGTCGAGTCAAAACACCATCAATTTCATGACCACTCCTTTGAATAACAACAACCTAAAATCAACCACTAATTAAAATTTATCTAGCAAATTTTCTAGGGATTTTCAAACCCATCTTAGCTTAGGTGTAGATCTTTGGAATAGGATTGTGAGAACAAATTTCCAAAGATGCTAAACAAACATAAAACCTTGATTTAGGGAGTGATATCCAGTTTCTATATCACTAACTTTGGGAAGCCCTTCTAACACAAGTGTCAATCATGAGGTCGCATTAGGGCCCTCAGAGTAATCAACCCTGCTTTGTTGGTCTTGGTGTCAAATTTCAATAGTCCCCCCTCTGCTTTGGTATAATAGGTGGTACCATAGAGGCCATAATCTTTTAGACTTCCTACATAAGGTGAAAACATAGGGAAGGTGGCGTTGTACCTGGCATCAACATTGGCTAGACTCACTCGAACTCCTTGGAGGGTTGCCCACTACTCAGTGAGGTAACTTGCACCAGGGCGTTAGTTCATTAAGTAGGTTTTCAACGTAACTATCCCACCTGCCAAAAATCATCCCCTTCGCGCATTGATTCTGCGATGTTGGATTCCATCGCCAACTAGTGCTTATTTGTGAGAAGGNTGTTTGCATGATTGACTCCTAGATTAATTAGTGTGTGTTTTTTTTTCTCCTTAGTTGGCCTTAGGATTGAGTTTGTGTCTAAATTATCCATCCGCTACCGATGCATGGTTTCGTAAATTGGACCCTTAATCCAAATCCTGCATTGCTTCAAACTGAACAAAACACTAGTTATTGAAATCAATGATTAAAGAAACTTATGAGTCATGGAACCCATGAGTGAGGGGTGATTTATATTAAATACTATCCTAGGAATCCATCAGAGTCAATAGTTCCTCAATCCGAGTCTCGATATTCGTTATATGCCCAATTGCAAGTCGCATCCCAAACCATTTCGGGGACTCTTGGCCAATTGCTCCTGAGGGCATAAAAACCTAACGGAGCAACATTTTTGAGTTTCGTGAGATGCTGCAATATTGTTTAGGCATGGAATAGGTGACTATATTTTCCATCCACTCTCGAGGCATGGTTTTGTAAATTGGATCCCTTAATCCAACAATGTTTTTTTGCTTCAATCTGAGAAAAACACTAGTTCTCAAAATCAGTGAGTAAATCAACTTCTGAGGCATGGAACCCAGGAGTGAGGAGTGCTCTAGTTGAACGCCTATCCCAGGAATCCATCGGAGTCTACGGTTCCTCAATCCGAGTCTCGGTTTTCATTTTATGCCCAGTTGCAAGTCACATCCCAAACCATTTCGGGGACTCTTGGCAATTCCTCCTCGGGGCATAAGAGCCTAACGAAGCATCATTTTTGAGCTCCATGAGATTTTGCATGTTTTTTTAGGCATGGACTAGGTGACCACATCGTCCATCCACTCTCGAGGCATGGTTTCATAAATTGGACCCCTAAATCCAAATGTTGCATTGCTTCTTACTAAGCATAGCACTAGTTATCGAAATCGATAAAAAAAACAACTTCCAAGGGGTTGGAACCGGGAGTGAGGAGTTCTCTAGGTAAAATCCTATGCCAGGAATCCAACAGAGATGACGGTTCCTCAATCCGAGACTCGTTTTTGATTTTATGCCCAGTTGCAAGTCACATCCCAAACCATTTCGTGGACTCTTGGCCAAATCCCGCTCAAGGCATAAAAGACTAACGGAGCAACATTTTTGAGTTCTGTGAGATGCTGCAAGCTTGTTTAGGAATGGACTAGGTGACAAAATTATCCATCTGCTACCGAGGCATGTTTTCGTAACTTGGACCCTTAATCCAAATGTTGCATTGCTTCAAACGGAGAAAACACTAGTTCTTGAAATCAATGATTAAAGCAACTTATGAGGCATGGCACCCATGAGTGAGGGGTGATCTAGATGAAATCCTATCCCAGGAATCCATCGGAGTTGATGGTTCCTCAATCCGAGTCTCAATATTCATTATATTCCCAGTTGCAAGTCGCATCCCAAACCATTTCGGGGACTCTTGGCCAATTTCTCCTAAGAGCATAAAAACCTAATAGAGCAACAAATTTGAGTTCCGTGAGATGCTACAATATTGTTTACATGTGTACTAGGTGACTATATTTTCCATCCGCTCTCGAGGCACGGCTTCGTAAATTGGACCCCTTAATCCAACAATGTTTTTTTGCTTCAATCTGAGAAAAACACTGGTTCTTGAAATCAATGAGTAAAGCAACTTCCGAGGTATCGTACCTTGGAGTGAGGGGTGATCTAGCTGAAATCCTATCCCAAGAATCCATCAGAGTCAACGATTCCTCAATCTGAGTCTCGGTTTTTGTTTGATTCCCAGTTGCAAGTTGCATCCCAAACCATTTCGGGGACTCTTGGCAATTCCTCCTCGGGGCATAAAATCCTAACGTAGTAGCATTTTTGAGATCCATGAGATTATGCATGCTTGTTTAGTCATGTACTAGGTGACCACATTGTCCATCCACTCCCGAGGCATGGTTTCGTAAATTGGACCCCTAAATCCAAATGTTGCATTGCTTCTTACTAAGCAAAGCACTAGTTATTGAAATCGATGAAACAAAATAACTTTCAAGGGGTTGGAACTGAGAGTGAGGGGTACTCTAGCTAAAATACTATGCCAGGAATCCAATAGAGATGACGGTTCCTCAATCCGAGACTCGGTTTTTGTTTTATGTCCATTTGCAAGTCGCATCCCAAACCATTTCGGGGACTCTTGACCAATTCCCGCTCAGGGCATAAAAGACTAATGGAGACACATTTTTGAGTTCCATGAGATGATAAAAGCTTGTTTAGGCATGGAATAGGTGACCAAATTATCCATCCGCTCCCAAGGCATGGTTTGGTGAATTGGACCCTTAATCCAAATGTTGCATTACTTCAAACTAAGCAAAACACTTGTTCTCGAAATCAATGATTAAAGCAACTTCTGAGGCATGGAACCCATGAGTGAGGGGTTCTCTAGATGAAATCCTATCCCAGGAATCCATTGGAGTCAATGGTTCCTCAATTTGAGTCTCGATATTCGTTATATTCCCAGTGGCAAGTCACATCCCAAACCATTTCAAGGACTCTTGGCCAATTGCTCCTTAGGGCATAAGAACCTAATGGAGTAGCATTTTTGAGTTCCGTGAGATGCTGCAAGATTTTTTAGGCATGGAATAGGTGACTATATTTTCCATCCTCTTCTGAGGCATGGTTTCATAAATTGGACCCCTTAATCCAACAATGTTGTTTTGCTTCAAACTGAGCAAAACACTAGTTCTTGAAATCAATGAGTAAAGAAAATTCCAAGGCATGGCACTCGGGAGTGAGGGGTGCTCTAGCTAAAATCCTATCCCAGGAATCCATCGGAGTCGATGGTTCCTCAATCCGAGTCTCGGTTTTCATTTTATGCCCAGTTGTAAGTCGCATCCCAAACCATTTCGGGGACTATTGGCAATTCATCCTCGGGGCATAAAAGCCTAATGGAGAAGCATTTTTGAGCTCCATGAGATTCTTCATTCTTATTTAGGCATGGACTAGGTGACCACATTTTCCATCCTCTCCTGAGGCATGGTTTCATAAATTGGACCCCTAAATCCAAATGTTGCATTGCTTCTTACTGAGCAAAGCACTAGTTATCGAAATCGATGAAGAAAACAACTTCTGAGAGGTTGGAACCGGGAGTGAAGGGTTCTCTATATAAAATCCTATGCGAGGAATCCAGTAGAGACAACAGTTCCTCAATCTGAGTCTTGGTTTTCATTTTATGCCCAGTTGCAAGTCGCATCCCAAACCATTTTAGGGACTCTTGGCCAATTCCCACTCAGGGAATAAAAGACTAACAGAGAAGCATTTTTGAGTTCCGTGAGATACTGGAAGATTGTTTAGGCATGGACTAGGTGATCAAATTATCCATCCGCTCTCAAGGCATGGTTTCATAAATTGGACCCCTTAATCAAAATGTTGCATTGCTTCAAACTAAGAAAAACACTAGTTGTCGAAATCAATGAGTAAAGCAACTTCTGAGGCATGGCACCCAGGAGTGAGGGGTGCTCTAGCTTAAATCCTATCCCAGTAATCTATCGTAGTGGACAGTTCCTCAATCTGAGTCTTGATATTTGTTTTATGTCTAGTTGCAAGTCGCATCCCAAACCATTTCGGGGACTCTTTGCCAATTGCTCATGATGGCATAAAAACTAACTAACTACATGTCTCTGTCAACTAACTACTATATCTTACTGCCTTGAAAAAAGATTGCACCAATTTAAACTGCACATTGAGTTTAACAACCACTACTTCCTACATAAAAATGTGGGTTGCACTATTGCTAACCATCACCATAACTAACTTATTCTTCAACTTGGATTGAACAAAAATAATATTTGTATAGTTCTACTTTTGTCTTGAACAAAACTAATATCTGTATAGTTCTACTCTAGTATTGAACAAAACTAATATTTGTATAGTTCTGCTCTTGGCTTTCCTTAGACATATTGCCAACTAAAGAACCTAATATTTGCAACACACCAACTGATGGTTGGATTTCTTACTCCATAGCATTGACCCTCATCTTCAATGGACATTTCTTAAAATAATTCTAATTTGCACAAATCCAACAAACAACAACCTTAATACTATTTTTTTCTTAGATCCATATGATAAATTTATCATGTCCTTAGTGTTATCACATTAATATGTCCTTAATATGTCCAAAATCAAGAGGGATATCACATTAAATTAGGTGGTTGACCACTAATATTGGTAATTGCACCCTAGTCTAATTGAACATCCAAAAATAAATATATAAAATTTTTATTTAGAACTTCGAATATGATGATGGAATACTAACTAACAACACGTGCACATGAAACTAAATGTACAACCAAACAGGTACTTGTCAGATATTTCTTCGTTGAGTGAGGAAAGCTTAGGACAAATATAGGCCAGAAATCTGTCTACATCTAGTAGATATGATAAGAAAAAAAGGACTAGAGGTGAAAAAGTTAGAATAAAATTTTGTAGACAGATGAAATTATTTCTTGCCGAAGGAGGATCATGATCTTATGATGATGAGAGAATAGGAGACATAGAGGTTCCACTCAGGTTTAAGCATCTGGTGAAACAATGGGTACCTAAGGAACTACCTCCTATAGATGTTGACTTCGTTGTCAACAATAGGACATATCACATTGCACCATCCTCCCTGCATAGGTTGGGGCTATTTTCCATGGATGGAACAATTGTAAAATACAATACAGTAACTGAATTGATGGACTATTTCAGACCATTTTACAATTATAGTGATTGGATGTGGCTGGTCCGGTACATGCAAAGTATGCGAAGATATGGACTCACCCCAAATTATATACAACTAATAAACAAGGATAAAAATAAGGGAGCGACTATCTATATTGATGGAAGGCCTAAAGCTTCTGGCAATATTGCAGGGTTTATAAACAACAAACGACCCAGGACAATAAACAAACAACCGAATTGCATATATGAGGGACGTGAAGAAAATTGGGTAGTCCTGTGCGCAATAAAAAAGATAGCTCTTGTGGAAGAGTTATTAGTGGATTACAATTTGAATCGAATAGAAACATTGACTAATAGTGTGCAGGTAACACCTTTTTAAGAAACCTCTACTTATTGCATTATATTTTTTTATTATCTTTAACATTGTTGTAAATATTATCTTTAACATTGTTTTTTTGTTATCATTAACAATTTTTTAAATATTTGGGGGTTCTAATTATATTATAATGTGGTAGGATGATCGTGGAAAAGGGCCAGCCGCAGAACATGTAAATGATTATCAATTTCCACTTTCATTCTACGTTGTTTTTATTATTTTCTTATATAATTTTATTGAAATAATATTGTTTTTGTTGAAATAATATGTCGTCCGCAGGCCATGTTGATTATGATTCCGCTGATGGGGAGGGGTTCTATTCATCTGATGATCTGATCATCTTAATAAAAAAAAAGATCATTAAAGCTAACAAGGAACTTGCTAGCTTCTTAGATCGTCCAGATCAAACACCCGACGTCAAAGCAAATATCAAGCTCCTTATGTCACAACTTAACACATATAAGGTAATAACCATAATTTAAAGTGTTTTTTTTTAATGTACTCATATGTTCAATTATGATAATTTTTTCTTTAACTTTTACATTATCTCAGGAAAAAACATTTTCTTTTTTATAAAGACAATTTTGGAGCCTGTTCAACCCGGTGTTGGTAGTAGTGGTGCTACAGATATGCTACAGAGTCCTGATGCGTGCGATCATACAACTATTAGAGTACTATTTACTTCTCCATATTCCACACCTAATTTAGATAGGATCCATGACATGCATCATGGATCAGAGTCTAGAGATGGTGGCAAAAATAAGGATCATGGTGATGTGATTGAGATCATTGTATTTCCTAGAGCTAGACGTTTGAAAAGCACAGGGACCCTTGCGTGCACATTTTTTTCCGATGATAATGGACTTCCATTAAAACAATCAAGACTCCCAGGTAGTTTTAATTCATATTTTAATTGTTTAATGTTGTCCTTCTCGTACAGAAATCATCTAGATTATTAATTTTAAATTAATGATCATATCTTTTTGTGTGTAGTAAATGACCTTTTTTATAGGAACCTATAGAGAAAAGCCTTGTTTATTTTTGGGGAAACCTTATGCATGAGGTGGAATTGTCATAATTCCAACCTCAAAAAGGAACTTATGGATTATCTTGAAGGCCTCTTTGGAGTAGACATGTTCAATAAAAAAGCAGTCACCTCTGCAGTGGGTGAATATTTAAAATATATGCGGGATGTTTATAGATGAAGCTCGACAGAAAATCCTAGGTATGACCGTCCTCCCTCAATTCCAGAGAGGGAGTGGAAGGCGATCATTGATGATGCAAAAGAGAAGATTTTGAAAAAATTAGGAGAACAAATAACTGGTACACCAAGGTAAATTACAATTTTTTGATTTCAATACCAGCTTTATTTTTCTTTAGATCTAAATAAAAGTGTGGTTATATATAACATACTTGAAAATTTTTATGATAGGTTGCATGACACTTTGAAGGAAACCAAATCAAGGATTTCCAAACATGGCCAACACAAGTTAGGCCAGGGCGGCTACTCAAGGTTACAGTCACGAATCGTAAGTACCCAAACATCTTAAGAATATTATTGGTATCACCTTACAACTTTAAGGTAATTGCAGCCAAAAACATTAAAAAACCATACCCTTATGCAATGCAGGGCGACGACTTCGGAACTGAAACCACGGAGGAAGACCTCCAACTTGGTTACAAGTACGGTTATAAATTTGTGGTTGATCGTAGGAAAATCATGGGGCAAACCCTAAGATCCAATTTGCAGGATAAGGTAAATAAAAATCAATCCACATTAACCTTTCATTACTTATAAAATACGTAAATGTTTGATATCGTCCATAATTTAATGTCTTACTTTGTTTTAATTAGGGGAGAAACACTATCAACGAAACCATTAGTACTGGACAACAGAGCATTGATAGTGCAACAGAGCTAGAAGATCATGGTGCTCCCCAGCAGCCCCATCCCATTGAGGTGCAACCCCAATATTTTCCTGTGACTGAGGCCCACGATGGTAAAATGTCTATATATTAATCATATACATAATAATTTTGTACTTATAAATTTTGATGTTACAATGGCATAGAATGTCATAGTTGATCCTCCTTGACCTGAAGATCAAGTGAACAGGTCGACAACCATTCCAACGGTGTCGACTAGAGGACCAGGTATATAATTACATTACGAATTTATTTTTTAATATTAATGAACTACTTCAATGATATTTAAAAATTGGCCATATAAATTTAATATTTTTTATTTTTTTAGGTGATGGCCCCTCACAGCAGCATCCATGTCGTGGGTACGAGACCAGATGTACTCAGCGTGAAAGGACTGAAACAACATCAACTGTTGAAGAGCACCCAGTAAACGAAGACATGGAGATGGATGAATTACTTAAGACCTGGAAAGCATAAAAGAAGACTAAAAGAAATTCATGATGTCATGTAATAATTTTATAAGACAATTAGATGCACATTATATAGTTGAACATGTAATGATGCATATAATGCATTGACATTATGGGTACTTTTTCATCTGATAATATACACAAGGTTATTTCTATGGCTTGTACATATCTGTGAATGTAATTTTGTTATACACTTAATGATAATTTAAGCTTCTCTTATAAGACTTGGTATTTATTGATTCAATACTACTTGATTCAGGACGTGAGAATGCAAGCAAGACCTGGTGCCTTGTGCTTGGGATATGGAGTCTAGGCAACAAATAGAACTTGAATATGCAATATGCAACTTCCAAAATATTGTGATATGATATATGCAACTTTGAATGTCTTGTGACATGTGGCAAGCATCTTTTTCCAAGCAATGTGCAAATGCTAAACTTGGTGCAACATGCAAAATGAATTTTTTGGGAAGATGCAATAATAAGTTTTAAGGATTAAACATGAGGGGTTGGAAATGGTCATGTCACTCATTTTATAAAAAAAATTCAGAGCATTTCCCTTCTTTTCATTGTGTCTCACATGACAAAGAAACAAAATCACATTGTCATTGTCAATTTATATGTGGAGGCTTATTCAAGGTTTCAAGACTTTCTTCATATTTTCCTACTTTAATCCTCTCATGGTCATGTTAATCCATATAGAGGTCCATGATATAAACACTCATTGTTATAATGTTGACATAAATTCCATTCTTCACTTTGTCGATTAGAGGGCAAAATTTTGGCAACAATTTAATCTATTTAGTTCCATGAAATCAATTTTGTTTCTTCAACAACATTAAGGATTAAACATGAGGGGTTGGAAATGGCGATGTCAAACATTTACTCTTTCACACATGTGCATCATCTCAATCTTCATGTCTACAATATGTGGAGGGTTATTCAAGGTTTCAAGACTTTATTCATATTTTCATACTTTATTCTTCTCATGGTCATGTTAATCCATATAGAGGTTCATGATATAAACACTCATTGTTCTAATGCTGACATAAATTCAAATATTGACTTTGTTGATTAGAGGGCACAATAATGGCAACAATGAGAGAGTTTTTACCATATGTCAACTAATTTATCCCTTTAAAAAAACTTCATTGATGTGCAAGGGAGCACTGTGTCTATGAGAGGTCCTACATGAAAGTAAAAGAGGTCAATATGTAAAATAGGTCCTACATATTGAAATATTGATAATTAGTTCATGAAAGTGTCCTACAAATTGAAATACAAATTTGGTGGACCCAAAAAAAAAATTATTTACCACACAACCTTTCGCACAAAATGGCACTTCCATCAACAAAGAAATACATGGGATAGTACGTTGAAGTCATTCAGCCAACACAATAAACTCGACAGTTGACTAGGATGGAAATCCATGAAAGCATCCAGAGACAAGCCCTATTAGGGAGACACAATAATCCTTGAAACTCCAAATAGAATGGAGAAGGATTTGTTTTTCAGTGCCTCTCACAATGAGCTTCGCCAAACTTACAAATCATGTTTTTTGTAATATATGTTATTACATATATATGTATGTTTTATTACACATATATGTAGTAAAATATATATGTTATTACACACACACACACACACACACACTGTAACACATAAAATATGTTATTATATCCCAACTCCATATTACAATACTTGACCCACATCCACCTGCAAAGATAACAATAGACTAGACCCTATAACAATATAGACTTGGGACCCATTTGGATGAGAAGGAGTATGAATTGAGACCCAATTGGCC
>ML783494.1:178950-208536 GCA_009831015.1 Picea engelmannii | reverse complement strand
AAAAGGCATATCACTTGGCTTCCCCTACTCACCTACTAGGAAAGTCAAGGTAAAGGAGAAGTACCCTAATGTACCTTATCTTCTACTAGGTTATCACCACAACCTTACTATGAAATAATCACCAAAACATTAACTCACATACCCTCCTTATATATATCCTAACCTTCCTTAGTTACTGAAAGTATATATATGGTTCCTTAACCTAATTTATAGTCTAATAACCCTTATTAGGTATAAAGGAAGGGGGTTACCCTATTATAACCTAGTCTGAGTTGCACTCACAAGTAAGCCTCCCTCTTAACACATATATCTCTTTCTCTATCCAACATTATTTTGGCTCATTTAATTATTTTATTAGATGAGGTATCACACAAAAGTATGATGGATATATCCTTCTATTTAAAGCCTTGATATTACCTCCTATGTGTTATCCAAAACTCTATCTAGCACTGTCATAAAACTGCAGAAGTATTACACTGTCAATGGTTTGAACAATCGGGTTAGTCAGCTGACTCAACCAAACAACCAACAACTTCACTTGGATGACCTCTTTAGTGTGCAATCATAGCACCTTCTATAATTGGCACAAAAATCAAATTTGAATTTTTTTGCTCAATTTTTTTTTTTTTAAATAAATAATTGTCATCTCAATTGCGACAACATGTACAAACCTTGCAATGAACTTGCTATACAAATTACAAAAAATTTATAGCAATTATCATCGCAATTAAGACGACCACAGTGTATATTGTGACGATGATGTTATACAATTTTCGTAATTTGTATAGCAATTTCGTCGCAAGGTTTGTACATGTCATCGCAATTGCGACGACTGCTTCGTCACAAACTTTTCCATTGGCGACGAACATGCTATACAAATTACGAGAAATGTATAGCAACTTCGTCACAATATACCCTGTGTCCGTCGCAATTGCGACGATCCCTACGTCACAAACTTTTCCATTAGCAATGAACTTGCTACACAAGTTATGAAAATTGTATAGCAAGTTCATCGCAATATACCTTGTGGTCGTCGCAATTGCGACGACCCCTGCATCATAAAATTTTCCATTACTTTGCCAATATTGTCAAGGGTGCGACGAGCTCTCTTTATGGTCGCTCTTGTGACAATTTCCCTAGTTTGTTGTGCTTTCGACGATTTATTTACTTAGTCATTATGGTGATGGTATTTCTTTTTTGTCGCAATCGTGAAAACTTCCCTATTGCCGCCGCACTTGCGACAATAATCCAGGTTTTTCGCACATGCCACGTCACATGAAGTGACGTTTGGGAGACTCAAGATTCTTCACAATATCCACGACATAATGTCACAAGAGAATCAAAATAGTCGTCGCAAAATGACCCAAATATGCTAGTGGCGATATACAAATTGACTGTCGGACTCCCACATCGTCCCCTCTTCCATGTTACACATTATCCATTCAAAAGTTATGAGCAATACAATTTGACCGTCGGGGCCTCACATATTCTGGGGAACCCTTTTCACCCTATTTTGGATCCTCGGGTTAGTGGGTTCACGAAATCTCCAATTCCTAGTCACTATTTCCTATGCTTGCCACCTTCGTACTTCTTTTCAAATATGCAACAACAAAGTTTTAATGTTAAGAGTTCATCATGCAACAACCGTAAATATTGTCATTAATAAGAAATTCTCTTATTCCCCTTTAGGTTAAGCCCCATAAGCCCCATAATCAAGGTCGACTAAAATTCAGATATTCATTTTAAAACTGATGACTCTTCATCAGCCATGTGAAAATAAGGCAAGGGAGCTTGGCGTTATCATGTCTGTTTTGTATAGGACGACAACACCTTAAAGTGGTTTATTACACTGCACATAACTAAGCTCATGCTCACCTTATAAAGTGTTACTAGTTGTTAAATAATTAAGCTCATGCCTTTAATTAGTTCAGCTGAACATTTAAACAGGGGTTCAAATTGAATCTGGTTAATAAAGCTAATGCTACATCAAACTTTGCTAATGTCCATAAAGCTAATGGACATTTAAACAGGGGTTCAACTGCATGTGAAATATCCAGTCCAGTACTCACCATCGCATACATCAAACTTTGCACTACATTAGCATATGGTACACGAGAGATATAATCCTTTTTTTCGTCATTACTAGGACATAAACCTGAAGAAAGCCTAAAATGGGAAGCCAAAGGGATCTGTATGGGTTTCACATTATTCATTCTGAATTTGATAAGTATTTTCTCCACATACATCTGTTGTGATAACCACATCTTACCATTTTTCCTATCTATGTGTATCTCCATGCCTAAGATTTGTTTTGTTGCTCATAGATCCTTCATATCAATCGCCCTAGCCAAGTGAGCCTTGAACCTGTTGATTTTGACCATGCTTTTGCTTGCCACAATTATATTGTCAATGTATAACACCAAAATAATGAACATGCCATTTTTCAACTTTTTAAAGTAAACACAATGATCATATTCACTTCTTGTAAAATTTAGGCTCACCATGAAGGAATCAAACTTCTTGTACCATTGCTTGGGAGATTGTCTTAGGGCATACAATGAATTCTTGAGTTTGCAAACAAACCTCTTATTGCGATCATGAACAAACTGTTTTGGTTGTTCCATATATATATATATATATATATATATATATATATATATATATATATATATATCCTCATCTAAATATCCATGTAGAAACATTCTTTTAACATCTAGCTACTCTAACTCAAGATCAAGTAAAGCAACTAGTGCTAACATAACACGAACTGAAACAAGCTTCAAAACTGGTGAAAATATCTCATGAAAATCAATACCTTCCTTTCGAGAATACCATTTTTCTACCAAACTTTCTTTATACCTTTCAACTTTATGATCAACACCCTTTTTTCAGTTTGTAGACCCACTTGCAGCCAACAATATTCCTATCCTTTGGAAGTTCTACTAGATCCCATGTTTTATTCCTCTCTAAGGAATCCATTTCTTCTTTCATATCTTTCTTCCATTGAGCACTTTCAGATACCTTAATTGCTTCATGAAAACAAGTAGGTTATCCATCAATATAAACCAAAGCCACAGAGTAAACATAATCGTCATACCTTGTGGGAGGATTCCTGACCCGTGAAGATCTCCTCATAGATGGTTGAGGCATATCCTCTGTTTCCTGGATATTTTCTACATCTTCATCTTCTTCTTATGGAACTTCTTCATGCTCCTTCCTTTCTGAAAATGGTTGAGTTTCCAACTGAATTTGTTGAACTTGTGGTACTTGTTCTTGTCTCATTTCAACATCTACCAATTCTGATTTTAAGAGTGAGGATTCATCAAATACTACATCTCTGCTAATGATGATTTTGTGGGTAGTAGGATCTCACAATTTGTACCCCTTAACTCCATCACCATAACCAACAAAGAAATGTTTCTTTGATCTAGGATCTAACTTCAAATGCTGATCTTTAGAAATAAGAGCATAAGCATCACAACCAAATATTCTTAGATTTGAAAAATCACACGAATGACATGTCCATACCTCTTCTGGAATATTATAGTTTATTGCAGTTGATGGTGACTGATTTATCAAATAGCATGTTGTAAAAACTACTTCTGCCCACAATTCATGTTGCATCTTGGCATTACTGAGCATGCTCCTTTCTCTCTCTAGAAGAGTCATATTCATGCATTCAACAACACCATCCTGTTGAGGAGTATAAACCGTGTTCTTATGTCTTTCGATCCCAGCTTCCTTGCAATAGTTCTCAAATTCCATAGATGTGAACACACCTCCATTATCTGTCCTTAAACACTTGATTGACCTATCAATGTTCTTTTCAACCAAATCCCTAAATTTCTTAAAAGTATTAAATACATCATCTTTTCTTTTAAGTAAATAGACCCAAACCTTCCTAGAGTAATCATCTACAAATGTCACAAAATATGACGATCCTCCAAGAGAAACTGTAGGGGAACGTCCCCAAACATGTGAATGAATGTAATCAAGGATACCTTTGCTTATATGTCTTCCTACTTTAAAATTTTGTCTACACTATTTTCCAAAAACACAATACTTGCAGAAATTCAAATTCAGAAACTTCAAACTTGGAAGTGACTTACAATCAACCAGTAACTTAATCCCTTTCTCTCTCATATGACCCAAACATTGATGCCATAAATGAAGAAAGTCACTTGCATCTCCATATGCTACCACTGCTTGATTTACTTATGTCCTTCCTTCAAGCTAATAAAGGTTCCTGATCCTTTTTTCCTTCATGACTAATAAGATGTCGTTGGACACCTTCAATACTCCACCTTGAGCTCTACACTTGTAACCAACAAAATCTAGAACTCCCAAGGATATCAAGTTCTTTCTTAGTTCGAGGACATGCCTTACATCTGTTAATTTTGTTACATAACCATCATGCATAATAATCTAGATGCTACCATCTCCAACAATTTTACAAGAAAAATCATTTCCCATAAAAACAACACCATAATCAATAGATTGATAAGTTTAGAACCAATTTCTATGAAGACACATGTGGCTGGATGCACCATAATCTAACAACCAATGATGATGTTGATGTGAAACATCACAAGTAGAAAATACCTCATCAACCATACCTGAACTGGAAATCGAAATTGTTTCACCTACATTAGCTTCCTTTGATTCTTTTGTGGAGTCCTCCTTGGATGCATTCTGTCTTTTCCAACAATCCTTCTTGAGATGCCCAGATTTACCATAGAACCAACAATTTTGCTTACTCTTCTTTACTTTTGACTTAGACCTTGATGTACCCCTCTGATTTTTTCCTTTTTTTGTAGATCGACCTCTGACCACCATTGCTTCTACTATTGAGGTTTCTTTACCAGATGTTTTCCTTATCTCCTCAGACAACAAAGCTCCCACAACAATGTCATAATCAATGGCATCTATTGTGTTAAACCACATAGTTGTGACCAGATGATCCCAAGACTCAGGAAACGAACACAGTAGCGTAACCTCCTTGTCCTCATTTTCAAACTTTACTTCCATACTAGTTAATTGACAAATCAGAGTATTGAAAACATTCAAATGATCAACAATTTTTGTACCTTCTTTCATACGCAAGTTGTACAACTGCCTCTTCAAGAAGATTATGTTTGAAAAATTCTTTATCATATACAGACTCTCCAGTTTGGTCCACAAACCTTCTATTGTCGTCTCTTCAGTGATGTTAAACAACACCTCATCTTCCAGACACAAATGAATAGCACTGAGGGCTCTTGCATCCAGATCCTCCCAGTCCTCATCTGTTATGCTTATCGGTTTCTTTGACTTTCCATCCAATGCCTTTTTCAATCCTTGTTGCACAAGTAGATATTGCATCTTTAGCTTCCATAGCGTAAAGATATTCTTACCACTGAACTTTTCCACCTCAAACTTGGAACTTTGCACTTTCACCATTAGCAGAAAAAATCCAAAAAAAAACCACTACTTATAAAATTGATCCTCTTTAAAAAAAAATAACCTTATACTTCAAGATCGTCACTCCTGTAATGAGGGTAGCATGGAACTATTAGAAATGGTCACACCTTATCAGTCTACAGTCTGTGACGATGTTTCACTTTGCACTATGTAGTGCCCGCGACGATGTCGCATTGTGTGTTAAGCAGTGTCTGCGATGATGTCGCACTGTGCACTATGTAGTGCCTATGTCAATGTCACACTATGAACTATGTAGTGTTTGCAATGATTCCGAAAGTTTTAGAATTTTGAAAGTTTGTCTGCGACCATCACACTTTACTACAGGGACAACCTACAATGGTGTAATAAAACTCATCCTAGGTTGATCCACTTCACTCGGATCGGCTCAGCTCAACTCAGTTAACCTTCTCTTTGTTCCAACGACCATAATATCTTCTCCTTCTCTCTCTTCTCCTTCAACTCTAAGCTTTGATACCACTTGTTAGGCAGCAGAAGAAAAACATAGCATAAAACCAGAGCATAAAAAAGAAATATCAAACATGCATATAAACCAAGCACAACAATCCCACAATTGACACAATGATTTATGTGGAAACCCATTGAGGGAAAAAACCATGGGCAATTATTATCGGTCTTCTTATTTTTGAAGGGAGAATTACAATATCCTTCATAGTCATACAATCATCCTCTCCTCACACACCCTCTGCTCTCAACACAGCTTGATCTCACACTCTTCACACATCACACTCACACCTCTATGGGTATGCTCATATATATAACATATATCACTTAGTTACACAGACTGATCATGAATAGATCTCATAGTTACACGAACAATTCATAAATAGATTGCATGCATGCACATTAACATCGCTGCATGCATGTGCATGTGACCGCATGAGGAAATTCATTGGCATGTTTCTAATAGATTGTAGATTTGGGTAATTTGAGAGCCCAACTACTTGTTAATTGGAACACATGGATAATAAGAGAAGGGTGGAATCTTGCGGTCATATAATAATCCCAACATCCCAGGAGCAATGAATCATCTGTTGGAAAGATTTGTTCTGACATGAGCAAAGAAAGGTGACCCCACACGCAAGTACGGAAAAGAGGTGCCGTGACATCATAGGGATGACATTGGGAGGTTTTGTTTGGCCATTGGAGAGCTCAACTACACACAAAGTCAATTGTTAATTTTTTGGTTGGATTTTTTAATAAATTGAATTTATAATTTTGTTAATTTCAAAATTTTAGATAGAATAGAAAGTTGAAAAATAATATTTCTCTAAGTTCAAGTAAAAATAACCTCCCAAAATCATCTATACAACTATCATTGCTAGTGTCACATCCCCATACTATGCTTAGTTGAATCTGGAAATCGTGCACCTCTTAAGGGCATGCAGCACTGTGATGTTTCTTACTTGGCTTCTTGGAAACACCAAATTTACTTACTCCAGACTACGCCTCTTCACCTATAGCATACCCATACTCCATTATAGGTTATCGACGAGTCACACTCCTCTAGTGCAACTCTTGTATACTTATACATTTGTTAAATACTTTAACACTTACTCATATTTAAGGATACATCCATGAGCAACCAAGATAATTGTGGAACAAATGAAAGAAAAACACAGATATAGTGCAAGCGGCACGAACCGTGCCTAACACCCAACTAAGTTTTTGTTATTGCGAAACAGTTACAACATAAGAAATATCGACATGGTTTACAACAGGGCATAGTCAAATGACTCGCCTCACCTCACCACGACACTCATACATAGATCATCACCAAAAATATCTGTCACAATCGTCTCCGCAGCCACTTGCGGTTCACCTCAAACATGCCCCCAATTGCAGACTTGTTGTCTCTTCATTTCCATACACTCTATCTCTTCATTTTTGCAGACTTCATAGATTTCGGTTCTACCTCACACATGCTTCCAACAAACCCATGATTATAGACTTCACCAAAATCAACCCAAGAGAAGTTTTTCCAACTATTTTCAATGAATCCACCTCAAGGAAACACAAGTCCTCCCATGTGGCGAAAATTGGCTCTTTGAGGGAGCTCTCCCCTCTTTCTTCCTCAGAACCGCAAAGCTCTCTTGCTTTCCTTGTCTTCCAATGTTGTCTTCCTTAGTTGTGCACCCTTTTTCTCTTATAAGGACTGCAAAGGTCATCATTGTAAACTTTCACATCCTTTAGGGGTGTCACACCCCTTCAAAAACCCATGTGTCTAAACGAATCGACACGCCCCTTCGTGGACCCAGTCACCCAAATGAATTGTTGTGCCCCTTCGCGAACCAAATCACCCAAACGAACCCATGCGCTTGTCAACCGTTGTGGCCCTTGGGACTAGCTTGCCCCAACCTTGGTGTGCCTCTCATGTTGGATTGCCCCATCCATCTAACTGACTCATCGTCTTGGGTGTGTGCACCTCTTAGGTGAGTCAGGCCAACTCTCGTAAGTGTGCTCCCATGCCTTAGTCGATTTTCCTTCGTTGATGGAGCGTCCAAGTCTTGCCCTCAACTCTTTATCAAATCGTTCATTGTTTGACTTGTGTCGTAAGGAACCTTGGGTGGAGTCAATCTTTGGCACATTGCGCATCCAAGGAACCCCAAATCTCCCATATATGAAGGCATCCATCTCCTAATTCACACCGAGCATCCTGTCTTCCCAATTCATACTGTTATGGAAGTGTGTGCGCCTAATATAATCTCTCGAGGCCTTACATCTTCCCCCACCTTAATTCATTGTCGTCCTCAGAAAAATCTACAAAATATGTGATCTCCAAGTCTCTGCCCAAACTCGTGCCTCTACTACAACTAAGTCTGCTAGAGATCCCAAGTTTCATGCCCATTAGAAGCCCCAAATTCTACCAAAGTGGAAACTCCAACTTTCTTTGCAAAGTGGAAACCCAAAGTTTCCAACTTGCAATGCAATCATCTGCAACATGTGAAACCATCCACACTTCCCTCTCCCAAATTTGTGTGCGAACAAATTGTACGCTACAATGGAAAGACATCTCTTCCCCAAATTTGTCTGCAATGTCCAAGTTGCCACTGCCCTGCTGCGATGATCACTCTTCATTTTGTTGTTGTTTTTTCCTCAAATGTTGCTACAACCTCAACCAAAAATTTTAAAAAATCTAAGTGTTGAACTCCTGTGAACTTGTTTTTGCACCCATACTTCAACCAAACTTTTTCATGTCTCTACACGATACTAGCCCCCATGCCTTAGATTGATTAGGTAGCTAGTCCAACTGTTGCTCCCAACTCATGAGAATGTACTTTCTCATGCATGAGCTTATTCTTTTATGTCCACATATTTGTCACTCCATTCAACTCCAAATACTATGGAAAGTTTCCATCCTTGCCTCTTAGTTTTTGCCATCATTCGATCTTTGTCAAGGAGATCCTCCACAATGTCTAAGTGCTTCACTTAGAACCTACTAGCGCGTCTATAATATGACTTCCTTCTGCAATTCAGTCCATCTGCACAATGATCTCAGACCAAGGAAAGGTCTCCCCTCACCTTGTTTCACTATCAAGTCACCCAAAAACAAATTCTTTCATGACAAATTTACTCCACTATCCACCTCATGCACATTTAGTCAATCTTTGCACCAAGAACTGAGCCTCCAAACTACCCTTGCCTCACTACTTCATCACCTGTACATGTTACTACATGTTCCTCTCTATGCCTTGGAATGGTTAGGCTTCACCCTCAACCATGTTTCCTAGAGAAAGAGAAACACTCATCTCTAATGCCTTGCCATCTTCACATCCTCATTGTTTTAGCTTCAAGGCACCATGCACCCATCGCCTAACTATCAAGCCATATTGATGCTAATTGATTGTTGTAAATCTATGAAGAGATACCTTGTCTGAAGGTTGCGGTCTACCGATTGTCCAACAACCCATCTCAACTCAACTTTTGTTCTCATAGATCCACGATACGAATATGTCATGATGGAAACGTGACCAACCAAATACCTGATGCAAAGTTTCTCTAGGTCACCCTAGGTCGTCCAACACACCCACATGGTTCACCTTTTTGCAACCTGTGATAACAATTATGCTTTGATGAAGATTGTTTTTGTTGCAACTTGTGGGAATAACTATGTTTTTGGTACATTTTTAATGCTTGAAATGACATTTTAAGACTTAAACGTCTAGAAGAAGATTGTTCATTGAATGTTTTTTTTTTCTTTGTTTCTTACCTTTACTGTCTCACTTGTTTGTTCTTAGTGTGCCAATATCCAAGGAGGACCCTCGTCCATCTCATTTGGCTAACCAAACCATTCTCATGTCTTGGTAAACCAACCCTCTAACTGACCCATAAATCAAAAAACCAACCATTCATAACTTGAGGTGGCCTAGCTCTTCCCTTTAGCAGTCGGGTGCAGACTTTAGGAACAATAGTTGCAAGAAATGGGTTTTTCCTAGATTAGAGAAAACTAGTCTCTTATCTCTAAATTTGTTCAACATCATCCTCAAGTTTTTTGCAATGGTAGTCAGGAAACCAAATACCAATGATAACATATCCACATATTCATTGTTTTTTTAAATAATTCTCCAAAATGTATTGGATTGGAATTTAGTAAGATCTAAAAGTTGTATCATTTGGTCTTGGATGAATTGGCATAATTTTAATAGAATTTCTAAACATAGGATCATTTAATGAGCACATGAGAGACATTTTCATCCTCTTCCTTGCAAGTAATGCATATACTAGGCCTTTTCTTTTCTCATTTCTATAGGTTATTCCAAGTTAGCACTTTGTTATTTAATGCTAACCACGCAACTCTTTTTGTTTTCTTTGGAGCCTTGATGTTCCATAGTTTTTTCCACCTCGAGGATCTTAGTACTATTCGAGGAAAAGTTTTATTGATCACCCAATTTGGATAATAATATCCTAGGGTTTGATTTCTTGACCATACAACTATGTCTTGTTTATAATTAATTTTGGCATGGCTTCTTTGTAGTTTCTTTAGATAGGAATTCCAATTGATTTCTTCCCGCCCTCCTCTCCTACTAGGCCTAAAGAATCATTCTTG
This sequence comes from Picea engelmannii, assembly GCA_009831015.1. Lineage (NCBI taxonomy): Eukaryota > Viridiplantae > Streptophyta > Pinopsida > Pinales > Pinaceae > Picea > Picea engelmannii. The sequence goes on along the minus strand of ML783494.1, from coordinate 198,011 downwards.
TTCCACCCTTGATTTTTCCTTTAGCTTTTACTAGGTTAGTTTCATTGCTAGTAATGATTTTGCACTTTAGGGACATGTTTCTTAGTGTGTATGATTGACAGGGTTGCTCAAATGGAAGCATGAACTTTCTTATAGAACTCTTCAAAAAAAATTAGGTTCTATACCTTTCTTAATATACTAAGAAAACATGGATTGACACTTTGAAATTTCAATATGAATATACTTGTTGTATTCTCTTCCCTTGTTGATTCATCGTTCACATATGTCACCTTGCACTTACATTATTACCTTATTTCTCTTGGTTAACACCATGTGAATGCCTCTGGCATCCTCATTATTCAATTAGAGGATGATTCAAAATCTTGGATTTTTGAACCTTTGACCTGGTTTTTTTTCCTTCAAATATTGATTTAACTGGAGATGCACATTGAAAGTGTGGCATCTACCTTTAATGCTTCAATCCTCAAAACTAACCACATATACACCGTTGGTTTAAGAGTATTCTTAATATTCCACAAAGCCTTCCACCACTAAGAATTCTCTTTTTTATGGATACTTTAATAATTTACTCATCAGTCTCTTAATCAACACGACATTCAAAACGTTCAACCAAGCAATTGATTTTTCCTTTATCTTTTCATAGGTTAGTTTCATTGTCAAGTAATGCTTCTACTTATCCATGGTTGTGTTGAATTTTAAGATATCAATGTTCGTTATCTCAAGGAACAATTAATATTGAGAAATGTATTTTTATGGTTGAATCTAGTTGTATTATAGGGGTTATCATTTATTGTTGTGGAATTAATATTGACCAAGTATTCTCTTTCTTTCAAGTTCTGCAATTCACCAAAAAGGAAGGGAAAAAATAGTTGATCCAACAACTTTAATAATTTACTCATCATTCTCTTCATCAACATTGACATTCAAAGCGTTCAACTAAGAAATTAATTTTGCCTAAATATATTTTCATAAGTTAGTTTCATTGTCAAGCAATACTTCTGCACTTTAGGGACATGTTTCTTAATGCACGTATGATTGATGGGGATGTTCAATGAAGAATTTCATCGGTTTGATGTAAATCAAAATATTGTCAATTGATTGACATAATTTTCTTGTGGCATATACACTGAAAGTCCACAAAGCCTTCCACCACCAAGCATCCCCTTTTTGGAAAGTAAATTGCAATTCACCCAAAAGGATGAGAAAAACAAATAGTTGATCTAATAACTTGATAATTTACTCATCATTCTCTTCATTAGCACCGACATTCAAAGCGTTCAACTAAGCAATTAATTTTACCTTTCTATCTTCATAGGTTAGTTTCTTTTTCAAGTAATGATTTTTCACTTTACGGAGATGTTTCTTAGTGTGTTTGATTGATGGGGATTCTAGAAATGGAAGCATGTACTGTTTTATATGATGTATAAAATATAGTCAATTTATGTATTAAAATATTGTCAATTGCCCATTTTCATCTTGGTACACATATATTTATATAAATGGATTGAGAGGAGTCTCCAAAAATGACTCACTAACGCTCTAGGCTATCAAATGAAAGTAGTAGAGGGACCCCTAGTTCAATAGGTAACCCTAGTCAGGAAAGTGAAACTAGTCAAAGAAGGAAATCTAGTGAAGGAAGGAGATCTAGTCAGTCTGGACGATGACCAAATTCATTTAGATGTAGTGAGGTTGGAGATCAAGGTACATGTATGTTTATATTCGCATGTTAAATTGTGCATTCATATATGTTGAAATTGATATAACTAATTCAACTCGATAAATCTCTTTTAAGATGCATCATTTAGTCGATCACGAAAAAGAACATCACAAGAGAATGTATATCCATCTGCAGGGGATGCTCAATTTCATCCATTGAATCATGGATCATTGCGATCTTTTGATAATTGTGATTTTGGGGAAATATTTTATGGGAAACCATCTCCTATTTCAACCAATGTACAACAACCCCAATCACATCAACAACGTATGGCTGGTAAATTTATTTTATTTATTTATGTTTTTATATAAATCAATCATGCATATGGACATGCGTATATGTCATTATTGATTGTCCTAAATATCTACAAATATTTCTAAATGTGTAGAGGATTGGGATTTTTCTGGGAACAATAATGAAGTAGAGGGTGAGGGTGAAGGTGAAGAACGACCTGAGTATTTTCAATAAAATGAATATTACACCCCTATCACCACCTATCCCTCGGACATTGGTTGTAACAAGCCCTCTGTATACAACATAATGTAAGAGAATACTATAAGTAGTAAAAAAAATTATAAGCATGTTCAGATATGTCCATTACAAATTACATAAGCATATTGATTTAGTAATCAAGATAATCAACATCATTAATCATGCTCAAGTCAACTACTCCACAAGGTCAAGATACATGTAAAATCATTACTTTAAATTAAGTGGATGATAGCAGAAAAATAACATCTATGCCAACTTATCTTCCAACGTATACCCTTCCAATTTACCAATCCGTTAAATCTTTAAATGCAAGGAAATTTTATTAACTTAGTCTTGAATCAAAATTTCAAGATTGTAAATAAAGGATATTATCAACACTCCATTGGAGTCTCAACAGTTTCAACAATTTCCTTTCTCGCAATTAAATTTTTGGATTGATTAATGACAACAAAGTCGCCCAAGAACCTACGAAGGTTTACCATCTCTAGGCGTTAAATATCAATTATATATTTCTCTGGTTTATAAAGATTCACTAAGGGCCCACCCAAGACAATGACATGTCACATGCTCTCATAATCTTAAGCTTCATGTGAGATCAACAGAGAGCCATGGAAATAAGTGGGATTTAGAATTAACTAATTGGGTCACAGAATTTAATTGTTAGACACGTTTATATCTTAGTGGAATTAAATTAATTCCTAACTATGATAACTGCCAGTCCACTAACAGTATCTAGTGGCAATGGATCCTAACTGGATTTTGGTGGCAACAGAACTGTATCACCAGTCCACCATTTAATTGTCACGTGTTACAATTAAAGGTATCACTAAAAAGTCATTATTCAGGAAAAGAAGAAAAATTACTTATGGTGGAAACGTACGATACTAGATCTTTTGGGTTTTTCTTTTTTCTATTTTTCGTTTAAATACATGACAATCAGAGAATAATTCAATTAAAATAAGAGATATTACACCTAAAATGATAGACAATTGACGTCGTTATATGTGCTACCATCTCTAGTATTATAACGCCAAACAATTGTATGACAGTTTACTAGAATTCAGTCAAACCGACAGAATACTGAAATTATTTTTATCCAATGCAAGTAGGTAGAAGATATTGTAAATTATCTCAATGTGAGATTTCGTATATTGATAAAAAAATTCACGATACAAATATTTTTCTTAAACAAGATTAAATAAGAAAAAAATGTTTCATAGTAAAAGAAAATACAGGACTGTCAACGAGCGGAGGGTTAAGAACTCTCTAAGTTCTAAATTTCAGGAGAAGCCCAAGAAGTGCGCCTACACTTCATTTGAAGTGCTTGCAAGCTCACAAGGTATAATTCTCAATGAAAGAAGTGCGCCTACACTTCATTTGAAGTGCTTGCAAGCTCACAAGGTATAAGCCAAATATATGAGATCCTTCTTCATAAAAGAACTCTTCTTCAGATTTATCAGTAATTTCTCTTTCTACAACCTTCCATCAATGATGTCAAATGTCTTAAGTGTTGTTCCTTTGTCTTACTAAATATTAGTATGTCATATAGATATACTATGACAAATTTTCCCGTGAAGTCTTTCAACACTTCATTCATCAATCTCATAAATGTGCTTGGTGTATTTGTCAATCCAAACAACATGACCAACCATTCAAACAATCCTTCGTTTGCCTTGAATATTGTTTTCCACTCATCTCCCTCTCTCATCCTTATTTGATGATATCCACTCTTTAAGTCTATCTTGGAAAAATAGCTTACTCCACTCAAACAATCCACCAAATCATCCATCTTTGGTAAAGGAAATCTGTACCTAATGGTTATCTTGTTGATGGCTCTAGAATCTGTACCTAATCATCCATCCTCCATCCTTCTTTGGACTTAACATAGTTGATACTGCACATGGGCTTAGGCTTTCCCTGACCAACCATTTATCCAACAACTCCTGGACCTACCTTTTAACTTCCTCATTCTCTCTAGGTGTCAACATAAAAGATTCTTTGTTTGATAAAATAGCTCTTGGAATAAGGTCAGTGTGATGGCTTATGATCCTAATGGGTTGCAATGAGTGTGGTATCTCATCCAAGACTATATCAACAAAGTTCTCCAACAGTTCCTGGATTTCTATAGGAAAATATTCTACAAAAGTATTCGTAAAGATAACTCTAGGCTTCCTCACTACAACAAACTGCATTTCTTTCTCCTTCTTAACTTCTTTTAAGATTTCCTTCCCACTCATGAGAAGAATGCTTGAACTATATTCTCTCTTTTTCTCTTTGTCTTCTATGGGTAACAACATATGTGTTCTACCATTTTTTTCTAGGGTATAAGTATTATTTCTTCCATCATGAATAACTTTTCGGTCATACTGCCATGGCCTCCCCAATAAAATATGACAGACATCCATAGGAATTACATCACACAATATTTCATATTTGTAACCTCCTATTTTAAATTCAACTTGGCATTGTTGACTTACCATGACTTGATGTCTTTTCTGCAACCACAATACCTTGTATGGCTTTAGATGTGCAGTTGTCTCCAGCTCCCAATTTTCCACCATCTCTGTGGATACCAGATTATCAGTGCTCCCACTCTCTATGATTACTTTGCAAACTATGTCCTTCGACTTGCAAGCAGTTATAAACAAGCTTGTTCACTGAACTAGTTCCTCTGGTTCCTTCTTTGGTTTAAGAATAATTTTCCTCATGAGTTTTCTTCCTCCTTCTGCAGCTTCTACTTCCACATGATTTTGTGCTTCGACAATGTGTGCTTCTCTTCCTTGTCTTTTTCTATCGAGACATTCCCAATATTTGTGCCCTTCTTTTCCACAGGTATAGCATTTAACTACTCCTCCTCTGGCTGTTCCTCTTCCTCTACCTATAGAAAAAGAACTTCTTCGTCCATATTGTACTTCTTTGGAACTTCCACCTTTCTCATGGTGACTATGATGTTTTTCATCCTCAGGTTTTGACTTTTGGAACTTCTCTTTGTTGGTTCCCTTGCCTTTGTTTGAATTCCTCCTCTACTTCGTTGGCTTTTCCTCCTGGCCAATTTTTCTTCATCTTTCAAGGCTTCTTGATAAGAATCCTCAATTGTACTGATAGACATCATGCTTATCTCCTCATGAATTTCATATCTCATCCCATTGATGTATCTGGCTATCTTCTCATCTTCATTCTCCTTCTGTCTAGCCCTGATGTTAAGTCAGTAAAATTCTTCAGTGTACTGCTTCACTAATAAATCCCTCTGTTTTAGAGTCTGCAATCTTTTGTAAAGATTGATTTGGTAATCCTTTGGGATAAATTTGGCTTTCACCTTGGCTACCATCCTATCCCAGTTTTTAATTTTCTGTTTACCATTTCTCCTGCGTTCGGCTTGCAATTCATCCCACCATAACGCTGCATGACCTTTCAATATTGTCATTGCATGCTTCACCATCTTGTCTTCTTTGATATCTTCGTAATCAAAGTATTAGTCCATATCACATACCCAATATAAAAATTATTCAACTTCCAAATTGCCCTCATACATAGGTATCTTTATCCTTGCTCTGGTTCCTATCTTTGAAACAATTTTTAGCAAGCGATCTTGTGCAGCATCCTCTGCTACATTTTCTTCGACCTCCGCTTCTTCTTCGCTCTCAGCTTCACTGATATCACCAGTGTCTGGTTATCTTCTCTGTGCTATCTACATGGCATCCAACCTTATTCAAATTCACCTCATTTCTTCTTCCATTTATGCATTCGCTTTGTGCCTTCTTGGTGGCATGATTTCACTGCATCACCTACAAACACAAATTGAAAATTTCTTTGATATTACAAACGATATAAACTTTCCTCCTTTCTTCTTCATCTGTTGTTTGCAAGAAAACTTAATCTCGCTCTGATACTACCTGATGCAGCCCCCCCACCTCAGCAGGGTTTGTTGACCTCCCGGTCACTGGATCATTATTCTTCTCAAGCTGGAACAACTCCTTGGGTCCCGGCTAGGACCTCTCTTCAAATCCACAGGTCCTATAAAGATTGCACCCATGCGTGAAAGCACTGGGTGTTATTCCTTTCCATGTGGTCACAATTATGATCGCACGCTCTCCAAAGGGCATTTTGTTATTTCGGGTATCCCATGTATGAGTCTCCTTGACTCTTTGATCACCAAAACCTCGACAGGGGCCTAGATTTCACTAGCTCCTACCTCCATATGACTATTGGTTACAAACCATGGACCAAATCCAATTGCATATCAGGACTTTGTGGTTTGCGAAGTGGGAGGATCGTTCAACACTTTCCCCCGATGTCTGAATCGCCGAAAACTTTATTGGGAAATCAATGGTCCACACACACTCCCAATCTATGGTTGCGATCCTTTTAGGAATTCACGGTTGGCGATCTCCTGACCTCTAGTGCTTTGAATTCTCTATACAGTAAGTCATCGAAATGATAGTGCATTTCCATGCATCCTCTGGTTGATGGACGGTCCTAAAAGTTTTGGGACTTCTCTCGTGCACTTCCCTGGAGATCCAATGGTTGTTGGTGCATCCTCTTAGATTCGACGATTGAGACTTGGTTTTCTCCCATGCTCGTTCCTTTCGCCTATCCTTTGATCTGACAGCTCAGATCCGTTCTCTCTTTTTAGAGATTCGCATTTTGCGATTTTAGGGAAGTCTTCACTTTCGTTTTACCGATTATCTGATGACTAATATACGGTTGAGATCTTCCACAAATCAACGACCAATATTACGTCATGATTTTGCGTATCGTGAGCTCTAAAGGGACTTCATCTTTGTTCATGTGAACACCGAAATGCCAAAATCCTCCTTTGTACACAAAGCGTTAAAGCCCGCGCCACTCCTGCAGATTTGACGGTTGTCTTTCCTCATCTATGCACTCCTCAAATCTCAATCATTCTTCCTCTACAACCTTCGCTGCTTCCAATCTTCGAAGATTTCTCAGAGCTCGAAGATCTTAATTCTTCACTCCTTTTGCGAGTCCGATATATGGATCTCGTCAACACTTTGTGACAAAGTGTTATCCCTTCTGAGATTATATGGTTAAAAGTATTTTGATCTCCCATGCACACCTTGCATTCTAGGGATTTCGAGTAACTCAGTCCGAAGGATTTTCTTTCAAAGAAAACCTTCTCGCCCACCTGGTGTTCTTCTGCACTAGTTCTTCAAAGCTTGTTGGCTTCTTGACCCTGTGCACACCTTGCACCTGGTTTGAATTCCTCTGATTCTCTCTCTGATATTCTCTTTGAGTCAACCCTAGACTCACTTGACGCACACCTTGTGTTCGATATGCACACCTTGCATACAAGTATCAAGAGAGAAACAATTGAAACTCAACCAGCTTTGTCACGAATCCATATAGTAAACCTCTCAATCACTCCTACATGAAATGAATTGTTAACAATCATACATACAAAATAACATTCATGCAATCACATTTGAGATGAATACAATCCAAGGATTGTTTTTGGGACAATTTTTGTCTGTTCTATTCATTCATAAAATGAAAATTACATAGTGTTCCTCTACTCTTCTCTGCTCTACTGATCCCACTTACAATACTCCTCCATACTGTTCTATTACAATGTAAAAATCAACTATCTAAGGACCGACTCCACGAGCTCTCTTGTCCTATTTTGAAATCCATCGTTTCAAATTTTAAAACTCCTACCTAATTTTTCCTATTAAATTAACTTCCTATTATCGCCAGATAGAGTCAACACTCCATATCCACAGTTCTTACAGTCCTTAGAGACTTTACAAACAAGTTACATTTAAAAATGTTGTTCACAAAAATATCTCAACAACCCATTCAAATTCTGAGTTAATGCTTGATTTAAAATTCTGTCATTGCTGAGATATCTTTTGTTTTCCTCCACGTGTGTGATGTCATCTTTGAAGGAGATGCACTTGCATCACATAGTCCTTGAAAAAATATAAAAGACTTATGTAGAGGATATTAATTTGGTCTTTGTGTGGGACATTTTATGCCATTAGTATATTTTGTACAAAAATAATGGATCTTGGGGACTACACCATGGTCAAGGAATGAGGAACAAGGATTAAGGAATGAGGAACGAGGAACAAGGAACAAGATGGAACGGAAATTGCACGAGGACTAGTCACTGGCAATAGTGACATGTGAATGGGGCCAACGTTGAAATTTTTTCAAACAGTTTTTGTATGCACTGACTTAACGATATGGGAGGGTTTCTGAACTCAAATTTTTCTTACACACCCACTTTATTGCATCATTAATTCATTATGTAAACCATAAACCCTAATTTTCTTTCAAAGTACACAATTTGGTTGACGCAAGTTTTATGTTTTCGTCAGTATTTCTTCATTTTTTTTTCAGGTTCTACATTAATGTATATAAAATGTATGTGCATCATAGCTGTGATGAAAAATCCCTCTTTTTAGTTAATTTCTTAATCAACACCATAAAAATACTAGAGGCGAGCAACAGTGACATGTGAATGGGCCCAACGTTGAAATGTTTTCAAGCTATATCTGTATACATTGAAATTTGACCTAGATAGACTATTCGCATGCCTTAACGATATGGCAGTGTTTCTAGAGTCAAATTTCATTCACACACCCACTTTCTTCCATCATCATATAATCATGGAAACCATAAACCCTATTTTTCATATGTTCTAGTAGATATGTTAATGATTCCAAGTTTCATATTTCTATTTAACTGAAGGTCTAACTAGCTTGCAAAGTATCAAATTTTAATTTCAATTTGATAAAATAAATATGAAATGAATCAAATAATCATTTTATATCTTCGCAAGAGAGACGAATGTAAATATTATTGCGACGAATTTGCTATACTATCGATGAAAAAATTCCGTCGATAGTATAGCTAATTCATCGCAAGAATATTGTGTCTAATTCGAATGGTGTTACATGGTTTGCAATGTGTGTAGGGATTATATTATGGTGCAATGTAGTGTAGTCTATAAGAACAACATCTATGTCAAACCTCAAAATGGATAGTACCATATCTTGTTCATAAGAGAAATATTCTTTGTATGTTTCATTTGTGGTGGCTCAAGCCCTTAGTACACATGATGCCTTACAATGAAATGTAACAATTTTACCATTAAATGATAGTGTTATGTCACCCATGGTTAAGGAAAGTACTTCAGGTTCTTATGTCCTATTTTAATCTTCTTAGATTTGAGATTCAATACATAGTCCTTGAAAAATGACAAAAGACTTATGTAGCAGATATTAATTTGGTCTTTGTGTGGGATATTTTATGCCATTAGTATGTTTTGTACAAAAATAATGGATCTTGGGGACTCCGCCATGGTCAAGGAATGAGGAACAAGGAACAAGGAATGAGGAACAAGGAACACATAACAAGAAACAATATGGAATGAAAATTGTACGAGGACTAGACACCGACAACAGTGACCTATGAATGGAGCCAACGTTGAAAGTTTTTCAAATAGTTTTTGTATGCACTGAAATTTGTCAAGGATAGAATATTCACGTGCCTTAACGATATGGGAGGGTTTATGGACTCAAATTTGACTGACACACCCAATTTATTCCATCATCAATTCATTATGTAAACCATAAACCCTAATTTTCTTTCAAAGTACACAATTTGGTTCACGCAAGTTTTAGGTTTTCATCAGTCTTTCTTCATTTTTATTTCAGGTTCTACATTAATGTATATACAATGTATGTGGGTCATATTTGTGATGAAAAATCCCTCTTTTTCGTTGATTTCTTAAACAACACCATAAAGATACTAGAGGCGAGCAACAGTTACATGTGAATGGGGCCAACGTTGAAATGTTTTCAAACTGTATCTGTATGCATTGAAATTTGACCTGGATATACTATTCGCATGCCTTAACAATATGGGAGGGTTTCTGGACTCAAATTTCACTCACTTGCCCACTTTTTTCCATCATCATATCATCATGGAAACCATAAACCCTATTTTTCATATGTTCTAGTAGATATGTTACTGATTCCAAGTTTCATATTTGTATTTGACTGAAGGTCCAGCTAGCTTGCAAAGTATCAAATTTTAATTTCAATTTTATAAAACAAATATGAAATGAATCTAAGCATCATTTGATATCATATCAAGAGAGATGAATGTAAATAATCTTGCGACGAATTTGCTATATTATCGACGAAAAAAGTTCGTCGATAGTATAGCTATTACATCGCAAGAATATTATGTCTAATTTGAATGGTGTTACATGGTTTGAAAGGTGTGTAGGGATTATATTATGGTGCAATGTAGTGTATTCTATAGTAAAAATATCTATGCCAAACCTCAAAATGGATAGTACCATATCTTGTTCATAAGAGAAATATTCTTTGTATGTTTCCTTTGTGGTGGCTCAAGCCCTCAGTACACATGATGCCTTACAATGAAATGTAACAATTTTACTATTGAATGATAGTGTTATGTCACCCATGGTTAAGGAAATAACTTAAGGTTCTTAGTTCCTATTTGAATCTTCTTAGAATTGATATTCGTTACATAGTCCTTGAAAAAAGACAAAAGACTCATGTAGCGGATATTAATTTGGTCTTTGTGTGGGACATTTTATGCCATTATTATGTTTTGTACAAAAATATTGGATATTGGAGACTAAACCATGGTCAAGGAATGAGGAAAAATGAGTGAGGAACGAGGAATGAGTAACACAGAACACGGCTCAAGATAGAATGAAAATTGTGCGAGGACTAGACACCTGCAATAGTGACCTGTGAATGGGGCCAACGTTGAAATTTTTTTAAACAGTTTCTGTACGGACTTAAATTTGTCATGGATAGACTATTCGCATGCCTTAACGATATGTGAGGATTTATGGACTCAAATTTGACCGACACACCCACTTTCTTCCATCATCAATTCATTATGTAAACCATAAACCCTAATTTTCTTTCAAAGTACACAATTTGGTTCACACAAGTTTTAGGTTTTCGTCAATCTTTCTTCATTTTTATTTTAGGTTCTACATTAATGTATATACAATGTATTTGATTTATATTTGTGATGAAAAATCCCTCTTTTTCGTTGATTTCTTAATCACCACCATAAAAATACTAGAGGTGAGCAACAGTGACATGTGAATGGGGCCAACGTTGAAATGTTTTCAAACTGTATATGTATGCATTGACATTTTACCTGGATAGACTATTCACATTCCTTAATGATATGGGAGGGTTTATGGACTCAAATTTCACTCACACACCCTCTTTCTTCCATCATGATATCATCATGGAAACCATAAACCCTATTTTTCATATGTTCTTGCAGATATGTTAATGATTCCAAGTTTCATATTTGTATTTGACTGAAGGTCCAACTAACTTGCAAAGTATAAAATTTTAATTTCAAGTTGATAAACCAATCATGAAATGAATCAAATCATCATTTGATATCTTCACAAGAGAGACGAATGTAAATAATCTTGTGGCAAATTTGCTATACTATTGACGAAAAACGTTCGTCGATAGTATAGTTAATTCGTCGCAAGAATATTGTGTCTAATTTGAATGGTGTTACATGGTTTGCAAGGTGTGTAGGGATTATATTATGGTGCAATGTAGTGTAATCTATAAGAACAATCTCTATGAAAAACCTCAAAATGGATAGTACCATATCTTGTTCATAAGACAAATATTCTTTGTATGTTTCCTTTGTGGTGGCATAAGCCCTCAGTACACATAATGCCTTACAATGAAATGTAACAATTTTACTATTGAATGAAAGTGTTATGTCACTGATTGTTAAGGAAATAACTTAAGGTTCTTAGGTCCTATTTGAATCTTCTTAGAATTGAGATTTGTTACATAGTCCTTGAAAAAAGACAAAAGACTTATGTAGCGGATATTAATTTGGTCTTTGTGTGGGACATTTTATTCCATTAGTATGTTTTGTACAAAAATAATGGATCTTGGGGACTACACCATGGTAGAGGAAATAGGAACAAGGAACAAGGAATGAGGAAATAGGAATGAGGAACACAGAACAAGGAACAATCTAGAACGAAAATTGTAAGAGGACTAAACACCGATAACAATGACATGTGAATGGGGCCAACATTGAAAGTTTTCAAACAGTTTCTGTATGCACTAAAATTTGTCATGGATAGACTATTCGCATGTCTTACTGATATGAGAGGTTTTATGGACTCAAATTTGACTGACACATGCACTTTATTCCATAATCAATTCATTATGTAAACCATAAACCCTAATTTTCTTTCAAAGTACACAATTTGGTTGACGCAAGTTTTAGGTTTTCGTTAGTATTTCTTCATTTTTCTTTCAGATTCTACACTAATGTATATACAATGTATGTGTGTCATAGTTGTGATGAAAAATCCCTCTTTTTCATTGATTTCTTAATCAACACCATAAAAATACTAGAGGCGAGCAACAATGACATGTGAATGGGACCAACATTGAAATGTTTTCAAACTGTATCTGTATGCATTGAAATTTGACTTGGATAGACTATTTGCATGCCTTAATGATATGGAGGGTTTCTGGACTCAAATTTCACTCACACACCCACTTTCTTCCATCATCATATCATCATGGAAACCATAAACCCTATTTTTCATATGTTCTAGTAGATATGTTAATGATTTCAAGTTTCATATTTGTTCTTGATTGAAGGTCCGGCTAGCTTCCAAAGTATCAAATTTTAATTTCAAGTTGATAAACCAAATATGAAATGAATCCAAGCATCATTTGATATCGTTGCAAGAGAGACTAATGTAAATAATCTTGCGACTAATTTGCTATACTATCGACAAAAAAAGTTCGTCGATAGTATAGCTAATTCGTCGCAAGAATATTGTGTCTAATTTGAATGGTGTTACATGGTTTGCAAGGTGTGTATGGATTATATTATGGTGCAATTTAGTGTAGTCTATAATAAAAATCTCTATGACAAACCTCAAAATGGATAGTACCATATCTTGTTCATAAGAGAAATATTCTTTGTATGTTTCCTTTGTGGTGTCTCAAGCCCTCAGTACACATGATGCCTTACAATGAAATGTAACAATTTTACTATTGAATGATAGTGTTATTTCACCCATGTTTAAGGAAATAACTTAAGGTTCTTAGGTCCTATTTGAATCTTCTTAGAATTGAGATTCGTTACATAGTCCTTGCAAAAAGACAAAAGACTTATGTAGCGGATATTAATTTGGTCTTTGTGTGTGACATTTTATGCCATTAGTATGTTTTGTAAAAAAATAATGGATCTTGGGGACTACACCATGGTCAAGGAACGAGGAACAAGCAACATAGAACAAGGAACAAGTTGGAACGAAAATTGTACGAGGACTAGACACCAGCAACAATGACCTGTGAATGGGGCCAACGTTGAAATTTTTTCAAACAGTTTCTATTATATGCACTGAAATTTTTCATGGATAGACTATTCACATTCCTTAACAATATGGGAGGGGTTTTTAACTCAAATTTCACTCACACATGAAATTTCAAATTTCCATAGGTAGAGGTCCACTAGAGACAATAAATGATATACCCTATAGAAACTAAGATGAGGTGCAACGTCATATCATGAATCAAATGTAGCTAATTAAGAGGGACAAAAATGGATGATGAGTTGATCACCAAGAAAGGGACTCAAGGATTTCCTTGGGCAAATAATAAAAAACAAGGATTACTTGGGTAGTGACTATGAAACACCAAGAGATATGGTCAACAATAAGCGATGGACTTTTCATTATAACTACGAGTGTAAATAGGATTGAAGACCATAAAAGACAAATCAAGATTATAATGGTCGAAGATAGGTGCAAGAAAATAATGGATGAATATGGATACATTTCAAGAAAAGAGATAGGTTCCATGAACGAGTGAAACCAAGTGGTTTGATCCTAGATGAGTGGAATGAATGATGGTAAATGGAAGGTGTGACCATGGGTGGGGCACTAATGGAATTAATATCCTTGGGGGAATATTGAATGGAGGTATAACATAAAAATGGTCTTCAAGGTATGGAGGAGGTGAAGATACAATGACATGTGATGAATCAAACCCTATCATATACCAATTAGATACAAATCGCTTGTGAGTCCTTAGAAAAAACCAACAAAATAAGAAGGAACCATACAGATCTCTTTGGAATGTAAACTATATGGACTCCTAATCCTAATGGGGTAACAATGGCATGGATTCCAACATGCAGTAGGGTGATAACTTGGGGAAACAACACTCACCGAATTGTCATCCTCTAAAGGTCGTTGTGCATACACATTATAGGAATGGAGGAATGATCAACGCTGACCATGTCAAGGATGAAAATTACCTAGGGTTTTTGTGTTTGTTCCATGAAATCAAGGTCTGTGATTACATTCAACTAAGTTGATTAGAATTATTAGGGTGATTCTTAACAACCCATGTATAAAAATTGACTATGCATTATATCAACATTGAGAAAGTCATCACTCCATCAATAATCATCCCCACGTTGTATCTTGTGCTAATTCACTTATGTTGTGCCATATCAACATCCACTTCAAGATAGGCTTGTTCTAAATTGTTTTCATTGTGCTACTATTATTTTCTACTATTTGTGCACACACTTTGACTCTCACACACTAAACTCCTTTGCTAAATTACATTCAACACACACAAATTTTCGTTATGTTTCCTAACAACTACTCTAATCAATGATTGTATTATTTTACCATAACTCTCAATAGATTGGCTTTAAATTGTCTTGTGGAAATTATGTGTAGGTAATCCTTAATTCTAGTGTATTGAAATCATAATGCAAATATTGCTTAAGTCCTTTATCACAAATTCTTTCTAGTTTTCAAATTCATTTTTGTGACAATCTAAAAAGGATTGTATAGGACATTCACAACTTTTGGGTCTTTATCATCAACATTTGTGCATTGAGAATCACATAGGTTGGTCTTTCACTCTTGTTAGGACATGCAGGTATACTAAATGGATTTTTTCATTCACCCCCATCTTTTGAGTGTCTACAAGCATAATTGCAAGAAATTTTATCTCAAACACAAATATAACAAAAGACTAAGCACAAACACTAGAATGTGCTATTATACCAGAGAGGAAGATTGATAAATAATTTTAAAAAGAAGGAATGAGAGTAATGAAAAATGAAACCATATCGTCAATCTCATTATCAAGAAGTCTATAAGAAATATAAAAAAGTGCAAAATAGTATCCCCACTTCTAGAGAAGCAATTGATAAAATCAACAATGTTCATGGAATCAAAACCCTAGGGACAATTATGTAGCATTTTATTATTAAAGGACCACAACTACCATAGATTGATCAACATCCATTTCCACACCTATTACCTAGGTCCTTGTTACAAATTATTTATACTTTTTAGATCTATGTCCATGACAACCTAAAAATTATTTTATTCAATTTTTATAGATTTTGGCTTTGTGTCGTCTTCCTTTTAAGAACAAAAACTTGTAGAGGTTGGGCTTTCTCTCTCTTTAGGACACACAATGACATATTGTAGGGATTTTTCCAGTGGAACCCTCTTTTTTGAGTGACTTTGTTGAATCCTCACAAGAAGGTGATTTGGAGAGTGCATAGGGTCATTGTGACTATTATGAGAAAACTCGTAAGTAGATATATCCCTCTCAATTATTGAAAATTTGTAAATTGATTATTATATCCAAGACCAATTATAATTTCCCACCACTTTGTGTTTTTTTCGTTTTGAAGGTCTTGTGATTTTGCAATGCCACTTTTGAGGGTCACCATGACATTCCCACTCAGGGATGGAATTTGATATCCAAATTGCCCATCATGGGGCATTTTGGGTATCAAACATGGTCAATGAATTCAAATTCTCATTGTCAACTATAGGAAATAAGGGTGAATAATAAGCAACAAACTCAACCTTTCTCATGATTTCATTTTTTTTACATCAAGGTAGATTTTTGTATTCGTTTTTTTCAAAATTACAGTTCTATAGGTCATCTTAACATGGGCCAAAAATTATGGGCTCAAATTTCTATGGTTGAAGTTCCCATTAATACTTAAGTAGTAGGATTATGGATTTCGACAAAACTCATATCAATTTTAGGGGAGTATTTCATTCGAAAATGAAGTGCGTTTATCCACTTATTAACTTACTCCTAAAAAATGTAGTTAAATACCTTTGATCATTAAGTCAAAATTGTCAAATTAACATGAATAGTTCCAATCCCAACGCCATTCTGACTTTGCAAACTAAACATAGTGTTCACTCTCTAAGTGCCATTGGCAATGCAGTGTCTTAATACAAGGATTATCACCTCCAAAAACAATGTAACCTTATGGAATTTAGGATCTTCTCTTTTGGAATGGAACCTTATGGAATTTAGGATTTTCTCTTTTGTTATGTGTTTGGTGGACCCCTTTAGAAACCAATGAAAAATCTCTATTCCTAACTCCCCCTATTCTTATCTCCACAATGGCTCTCCATCTACCACGTGTACAATTAATCATCAAGGTATTAAAATATGATTTCCTAGCCTATTTGGAGTCCATAAATATCCCCTTATAAAATTTATACCCGTCCGTAAAAAAAAAGGGCTGAAAAGGAAATTTACACACACATACATTTACTGCACTTTGTCTCTCTTGCCCACTTCCTGTGCCCATTTCCTTTGTATTATTTGTTCATTCATTTATTTTTTTTCTTTCATTTCAAAGGTCTCTGCTTTAAGAGCCATCCAGGGTTTCGAGACCTTCGTATCTCAGTACCAGATCCATTCCAACCCCCGAAATATCATCTTCCAGTTCCTTTTCTTCAATTGTCACCTCACCACTGTGGCGCAAGGAGAAAGTGACCTCGGCCACTCTAGTGCAAGGAGACAGAGACCTCTGCTTTGGGATCCATCCATGGTTTCAAGACCTTTGTATATTAGTACCGAAGCCATTCCATCCCCCGAAATATCGTCTTCCAGTTCCTTTTCTACGATTGTCGCCTCACCACTATGGCACAAAGAGAAAGTGACATCGGCCACTGCGGTGCAAGGAGATAGAGACCTCGAGCCACTATGTGCGTAAGGAGATAGAGACCTCGACCTCGATCCAATATTCACAAGCAAAAAATAATGGTGAGTAATTTCATTCCAAGAGTTTAGATTTGGTAAATGAATGAATAAATTTGGACTCTTTATTGCCACACAATTGTTTGAATAAGAGGTCTTTAGGATTCCAAAATCTCAAAATCCACAATCAAATACTTAGCATTTCAATAGGTTTCTGATGATGATCATACTAAATTTAGGGTTTGGTCGAATGGATATGGTTATTCCATGATTGTTTGGTCTGATATTGGTTCAAAATAGTGGGAAATGTCATCATTGTTCTCTGCATGATCAACGTTTTCTTCATTTGTGACCTATTCTTCACAAATATTTACAATATCAAAGAGCTGGTTGTCGAGGGTACCGAGGCTATAAAATTTTCATGAGAATTTTATATAACATTGCACATCCACCTTTTGATTGTCATGGTAGTGTTTGACTATAGAATACTTTAACTCATCATTCAATTCGGATCCCAATAATTATGTTGTACAAAACAAGATCCTTTCAAGGGATTTTGTCAAACCTGCAATGTGTCTTTCACAAGAACTGTTAACTTTGATTGCAGGGATGTCATGAACATCATTATTCATAGGGAAACTATCAAAGTCGCAGATTATGGTTCTATCCCCATTTTGCCTCAGTTTTCATGGTTTCTTTGCATTGTTTCCATCAAGCATTTCAAATTGTTCAACTTCAGTATTAGGGATATTCTTGTCTATTCTGGTTAAACAACCATTTTCAGCTTCATCATTTAGGTAATATCTTTCCACTCTGCCAAACCAATATTTATCCATAGTATCATCACCCTTTATTTCATCTTGAACAAGGTATTCATCTCTAGAAACTTCCTGACCAACATTTAAATATGGCCATCCCTAACGCTTAAATGATGTTAGGTCTCCATAGTGTTGTGGAAAATACCCCTATTCTCGGATAGGAATGAATTATATAGTAAAAATAGATGCCCATTTCATGTTACCACCTTGTATGCCTCGTCATCATCTCCTTCATCAATTATGGAGTTGATCATTGAATATGGGGTACTCCTAGGAAATTTGTATGCCACTTCAGACCAATTTGAAACCAATACTTTTCCCAAAATTGAATTTGTGAAGTCTTCTCTGATGATATCTTCGCCCTTACCACGACATACCTACAACAAGCCTTCTAGATGATAAATTTTAGACTTCTTGTCCTCATGTTTATCATTCTCAAATATCGTGTTTCATCAAAACATAACAAATATGATCTGCCTCTTTTCTTTCTAGAACATAAATCCAGAACTAAACACATATCAGGGGTGTTGTAGTCTTGTTCTTCTTGGTATGCAATATCCGTGCTATGCTCTCTATATCCATTTCTTCCTTCTTTACATGTATATTTCTCTTCCATGTTCCATTTATCCTCATTATTTTTGCAACAAAATTGTCCTTCAGAGACATCACCCTACAATTCTTCTTGATAGAGCTTCATATTTGGATCATTTGCTTCCTCTTGGACATAGGTATTACAATCATGGTGTTTCATCAAGAATTCATCAAGGTTATTGTTGTATTGACCTTGTGGGTCTGCAATTCCTTCTTCAATGATTCCATCATCTCTTCCCTTTTCAATCTCTTCAATGACATAGCATGACTATCCAATATATACAAAAACTTAAAACTCACTTCTAGATAATTAATTCCACCATACAAAGAATTTTTCCACGCCAGAATATTCTATTTGATTGAAAAATAACTTTC
>ML783494.1:163336-178747 GCA_009831015.1 Picea engelmannii | reverse complement strand
GCCAAGGTAGTAATGGGTAAGATAATAAACAATGTACATCATAAGCCCACCTCTAAACATGCATGCAATGAACAAATATGGAAATATATGTGATTATATACTCCATAAATTCCCATTAGGAATAATGATAGAGAAAGTTATGTAATTCTATACTCCATAACTTCCCATTAGGAATAATGATAGAGCAAGTTTTTAGGTATAGTTGTCCTACAATATTTGGTTAAAAACATTGAAATATAAATTTGCACATTTTAGTTTTTTATCCCTGTCATAGATTAATTAATTTATGATTAATATGAAGACATTTCAGTTAAATATTTGATAGATCTGTGGTTAAAGTGAAGATATGCTAGTAAAGTAAACTCTCAACTTAATATTCGATGCAGCTTATCACTTACTATGAGTACAATGACAAACATAAATGCAGGAGGGAATACAAGCCTATCTCCATCCATGGGATACTTGTGATGAAAACCATGAACAAGATAATGTATTGTATTACCCCTACAAATCAAGTGATGAATATTCATGGTGATTAAAATTTAGACGATGTACCTAGCATGTATATGCATGTATTTGCATGGTATTTTTAAAATTTGGGTCATTTTGCAGTACTGCACACATAGTAATCTATCAAGAAATTATTTCTTTTCTTAAAACCTCTTGCTCCTTCCCATAGCTAGTTTTCATCGAAGTTGAATTTCTTTCATTTCATTTTCCTCTTGCATGGTTTAAAGAGTCGAGTCAAAACACCATCAGTTTCATGACCACTCCTTTGAATAACAACAACCTAAAATCAACTGCTAATTAAAAATTATCTAGCAAATTTTCTAGGGCTTTTCAAACCCATCCTAGCTTAGGTGTAGATCTTTGGAATAGGATTGTGAGAAAAAATTTCCAAAGATGCTAAACAAACATAAAACCTTGAGTTAGGGAGTGATATCCAGTTTCTATATCACTAACTTTGGGAATCCCTTCTAACACAAGTATCAATCATGAGGTCGCATTAGGGCCCTCAGAGTAATCAACCCTGCTTTGTCGGTCTTGGTGTCAAATTTCGATTGTCCCCCCTCTGCTTTGGTATAGTAGGTGGTACCATAGAGGCCATAATCTTTTAGACTTCCTACACAAGGTGACAACACAGGGAAGGTGTCGTTGTACCTGGCATCAACGTTGGCTAGACTCACTCAGAATCCTTGGAGGGTTGCCCACTGCTCGGTGAGGTAACTTGCACCAGGGCGTTAGTTCATTAAGAAAGTTGTCAACGTAACTATCCCACCTGCCGAAACGCATCCCCTTCACGCATCGATTATGCGATGTTGGATTCCATCGCCAACTAGCGCTTATTTGTGAGAAGGTTTGTTTGCATGCTTGACTCCTAGATTGATTAGTGTGTGTTTTTTTTTCTACTTAGTTGGCCTTAGGATTGAGTTTGTGTCTAAATTATCCATCCGCTACCGAGGCATGGTTTCATAAATTGGACCCTTAATCCAAATCCTGCATTGCTTCAAACTGAGCAAAACACTAGTTATTGAAATCAATGATTAAAGAAACTTCTGAGTCATGGCACCCATGAGTGAGGGGTGATTTATATTAAATCCTATCCTAGGAATCCATCAGAGTCAATAGTTCCTCAATCCGAGTCTCGATATTCGTTATATGCCCAGTTGCAAGTCGCATTCCAAACCATTTCGGGGAGTCTTGGCCAATTTCTCCCGAGGGCATAAAAACCTAACGGAGCAACATTTTTTAGTTTCGTGAGATGTTGCAATATTTTTTAGGCATGGAATGGGTGACTATATTTTCCATCCACTCCCAAGGCACGGTTTCATAAATTGGATCCCTTAATCCAACAATGTTTTTTTGCTTCAATCTGAGAAAAACACTAGTTCTCAAAATCAATGAGTAAATCAACTTCTAAGGCATGGAACCCAGGAGTGAGGGGTGATCTATTTGAACGCCTCTCCCAGGAATCCATCGGAGTCTACGGTTCCTCAATCCGAGTCTCGATTTTCATTTTATGCCCAGTTGCAAGTCACATCCCAAACCATTTCAGGGACTCTTGGCAATTCCTCCTCGGGGCATAAGAGCCTAACGAAGCATCATTTTTGAGCTCCATGAGATTTTGCATGTTTTTTTAGGCATCGACTAGGTGACCACATTGTCCATCCGCTCCCGAGGCATGGTTTCGTAAATTGGACCCGTAAATCCAAATGTTGCAATGCTTCTTACTGAGCATAGCACTAGTTATCGAAATCGATAAAAAAAACGACTTCCGAGGGGTTGGAGCCAAGAGTGAGGAGTTCTCTAGGTAAAATCCTATGCCAGGAATCCAACAGAGATGATGGTTCCTCAATCTGAGACTCATTTTTCATTTTATGCCCAGTTGCAAGTCGCATCCCAAACCATTTCGTGGACTCTTGGCCAATTCCCGCTCAAGGCATAAAAGACTAACAGAGCAACATTTTTGAGTTCTGTGAGATGCTACAAGCTTGTTTAGGAATGGAATAGGTGATAAAATTATCCATCTTCTACTGAGGCATGTTTTCGTAACTTGGACCCTTAATCCAAATGTTGCATTGCTTCAAACGGAGAAAACACTAGTTTTCGAAATCAATGATTAAAGCAACTTCTGAGGCATGGAACCCATGAGTGATGGGTGATCTAGATGAAATCCTATCCCAGGAATCCATCAGAGTTGATGGTTCCTCAATCTGAGTCTCAATATTCATTATATTCCCAGTTGCAAGTCACATCCCAAACCATTTCGGGGACTCTTGGCCAATTTCTCCTAAGAGAATAAAAACCTAATAGAGCAACAAATTTGAGTTTCGTGAGATGCTACAATATTGTTTACACATGTACTAGGTGACTATATTTTCCATCCGCTCTCGAGGCACGGCTTCGTAAATTGGACCCCTTAATCCAACAATGTTTTTTTGCTTCAATCTGAGCAAAACACTGGTTCTTGAAATCAATGAGTAAAGAAACTTTTGAGGCATCGTACCTGGGAGTGAGGGGTGATCTAGCTGAAATCATATCCCAATAATCCATTAGAGTCAACGGTTCCTCAATCCAAGTCTCGATTTTTGTTTGATTCCCAGTTGCAAGTTGCATCCCAAACCATTTCGGGGACTCTTGGCAATTCCTCCTCGGGGAATAAAATCCTAACGTAGAAACATTTTTGAGATCCATGAGATTATGCATGCTTGTTTAGGCATGGACTAGGTGACCACATTGTCCATCCTCTCCCAAGGCATGGTTTCGTAAATTGGACCCCTAAATCCAAATGTTGCATTGCTTCTTACTGAGCAAAGCACTAGTTATCAAAATTGATGAAACAAAATAACTTTCAAAAGGTTGGAATCGAGAGTGAGGGGTAATCTAGCTAAAATACTATGCCAAGAATCCAACAGTGATGACGGTTCCTCAATCCGAGACTCGGTTTTTGTTTTATGCCCATTTTCAAGTCGCATCCCAAACCATTTCGGGGACTCTTGACCAATTCCCGCTCAGGGCATAAAAGACTAATGGAGACACATTTTTGAGTTCCATGAGATGATAAAAGCTTGTTTAGGCATGGAATAGGTGACCAAATTATCCATCCACTCCCAAGGCATGGTTTGGTGAATTGGACCCTTAATCCAAATGCTGCATTACTTCAAACTAAGCAAAACACTTGTTCTTGAAATCAATGATTAAAGCAAATTCTGAGGCATGGAACCTGTGAGTGAGGGGTTCTCTAGATGAAATCGTATCCCAGAAATCCATTGGAGTCGACGGTTCCTCAATTTGAGTCTCGATATTCATTATATTCCCAGTGGCAAGTCACATCCCAAACCATTTCGAGGACTCTTGGCCAATTGCTCCTTAGGGCATAAAAACATAATGGAGCAGTATTTTTGAGTTCCGTGAGATGCTGTAAGATTTTTTAGGCATGGACTAGGTGACTATATTTTCCATCCTCTTCTGAGGCATGGTTTCGTAAATTGGACCCCTTAATCCAACAATGTTGTTTTGCTTCAAACTGAGAAAAACACTAGTTCTTGAAATCAATGAGTAAAGCAACTTCGAAGGCATGGCACTTGGGAGTGAGGGGTACTCTAGCTGAAATCCTATCCTAGGAATCCATCAGAGTCGACGGTTCCTCAATCCGAGTCTCAGTTTTTCATTTTATGCCCAGTTGCAAGTCGCATCCCAAACCATTTCGGGGACTATTGGCAATTCATCTTTGGGGCATAAAAGCCTAACGGAGAAGCATTTTTTAGCTCCATGAGATTCTTCATTCTTGTTTAGGCATGTACTAGGTGACCGCATTTTCCATCCTCTCCCAAGGCATGGTTTCATAAATTGGACCCCTAAATCCAAATGTTGCATTGCTTCTTACTGAGCAAAGCACTAGTTATCGAAAAAAATGAAGAAAACAACTTTTGAGGGGTTGGAACTGGGAGTGAAGGGTTCTCTAGATAAAATCCTATGCGAGGAATCCAGTAGATACAATGGTTCCTCAATCCAAGTCTTGGTTTTCATTTTATGCCCAGTTGCAAGTCGCATCCCAAACCATTTTAGGTACTCTTGGCCAATTCCCACTCAAGGAATAAAAGACTAACGGAGAAGAATTTTTGAGTTCCGTTGGATACTGGAAGATTGTTTAGGCATGGACTAGGTGATCAAATTATCCATCCGCTCTCAAGGCATGGTTTCATAAATTGGACCCCTTAATCAAAATGTTGCATTGCTTCAAACTGACCAAAACACTAGTTGTCGAAATCAATGAGTAAAGCAACTTCTAAGGCATGGCACTCAGGAGTGAGGGGTTCTCTAGCTGAAATCCTATCCCAGTAATCTATCGTAGTGGACAGTTCCTCAATCCGAGTCTTGATATTTGTTTTATGTCTAGTTCCAAGTCGCATCCCAAACCATTTTGGGGACTCTTTGCCAATTGCTCCTGATGGCATAAAAACTAACTAACTACATGTCTCTGTCAACTAACTACTATATCTTACTGCCCTAAAAAAAGATTGCACCAATTTAAACTGCACATTGAGTTTAACAACCACTACTTCCTACATAAAAATGTGGGTTTCACTATTGCTAACCATCGCCATAACTAACTTATTCTTCAACTTGGATTGAAAAAAAATAATATTTGTATAGTTCTACTTTTGTCTTGAACAAAACTAATATCTGTATAGTTCTACTCTAGTATTGAACATAACTAATATTTGTATAGTTCTACTCTTGGCTTGCCTTAGACATATTGCCAACTAAAGCACCTAATATTTGCAACACACCAACCGATGGTTGGATTTCTTACTCCATAGCATTGACCCTCATCTTCAATGGACATTTCTTATATAATTCTAATTTGCACAAATCCAACAAACAAAAACCTTAATACTATTTTTTTCTTAGATCCATATGATAAATTTATCATGTCCTTAGTGTTATCACATTAATATGTCCTTAATATGTCCAAAATCAAGAGGGATATCACATTAAATTAGGTGGTTGACCACTAATATTGGTAATTGCACCCTAGTCTAATTGAACATCCAAAAATAAATATATAAAAAATTTATTTAGAACTTCGAATATGATGATGGAATACTAACTAACAACATGTGCACATGAAACTGAAGGTAACAGGTACTTGTCAGATATTTCTTCATTGAGTGAGGAAAGCTTAGGACAAATATAGGCCAGAAATGCATCTGCATCTAGTAGATATGATAAGAAAACAAGGACTAGAGGTGAAAAAGTTACAATAAAATTTTGTAGACAGATGAAATTATTTCTTGCCGAAGGAGGATCATGATCTTATGATGATGAGAGCATAGGAGACATAGAGGTTCCACTTAGGTTTAAGCATCTGGTGAAACAATGGGTACCTAAGGGACTACCTCCTATAGATGTTGACTTCGTTGTAACCAATAGGACATATCACATTGCACCATCCTCCTTGCATAGGTTGGGGCTATTTTCCATGGATAGAACAATTGTAAAATACAATACAGTAACTAAATTGATGGACTATTTCAAACCATTTTACAATTATAGTGATTGGATGTGGTTGGTCCGGTACATGCAAAGTATGCGAAGATATGGACTCACCCCAAATTATATACAACTAATAAACAAGGATAAAAATAAGGGAGTGACTATCTATATTGATGGAAGGCCTAAAGCTTCTGGCAATATTGCAGGGTTTATAAACAAGAAACGACCCAGGACAACAAACAAACAACCGAAATGCATATATGAGGGACGTGAAGAAAATTGGGTAGTCTTGTGCGCAATAAAAAAGATAGCTCCGGGAGAAGATTTATTAGTGGATTACAATTTGAATTGAATAGAAACATTGAATAATAGTGTGCAGGTTCTTATGCAACACCTTTTTAAGAAACCTCTACTTATTGCATTATATTTTTTTATTATCTTTAACATTGTTGTAAATATTATCTTTAACATTGTTTTTTTGTTATCATTAACAATTTTTTAAATATTTGGGGGTTCTAATTATATTATAATGTGGTAGGATGATCGTGGAAAAGGGCCATCCGCAAAACATGTAAATGATTATCAATTTCCACTTTCATTTTATGTTGTTTTTATTATTTGCTTATATAATTTTATTGAAATAATATTGTTTTTGTTGAAATAATATGTCGTCTGTAGGCCATGTTGATTATGATTCCACTGATGAGGAGGGGTTCTATTCATCCGTTGATCCGATCATATTAATAAAAAAAAATATCATTAAAGCTAACAAGGAACTTGCTAGCTTCTTAGATCGTCCAGATCAAACTCCCGACGTCAAAGCAAATATCAAGCTCCTTATGTCACAACTTAACACATATAAGGTAATAACCATAATTTAAAGTGTTTTTTTTTAATGTACTCATATGTTCAATTATGATAATTTGTTCTTTAACTTTTACATTATCTCACAAAAAAACATTTTCTTTTTTATAAAGACATTTTTGGAGCATGTTCAACCCAGTGTTGGTAGTAGTGGCGCTACAGAGATGCTACAGAGTCCTGATGCGGGCAGTCATACAACTGCTAGAGTACTATTTACTTCTCCATATTCCACACCTAATTTAGATAGGATCCATGACACGCACCGCCAGACATACACACCTCGATCAGAGTCTAGAGATGGTGGCAAAAATAAGGATCATGGTGATGTGGTTGAGATAGCTGTATTTCCTAGAGCTAGACGTGTGACAAGCACAGGGACCCTTCTGTGCACATTTTTTTTCGATGATAATGGACTTCCATTAAAACAATCAAGACTCCCAAGTAGTTTTAATTCATATTTTAATTGTTTAATGTTGTCCTTCTCATATAGAAATCATCTAGATTATTAATTTTAAATTAATGATCATATCTTTTTGTGTGTAGTAAATGACCTTTTATATAGGAACCTATAGAGAAAAGCCTTGTTTATTTTTGGGGAAACCTTACGCATGAGGTGGAATTGTCATAATTCAAACCTCAAAAAGGAACTTATGGATTATCTTGAAGGCCTCTTTGGAGTAGACATGTTCAATAAAAAAGCAGTCACCTTTGCAGTGGGTGAATATCTAAAATATATGCGGGATGTTTATAGACGAAGCTCGACAGAAAATCCTAGGTATGAGCATCCTCCCTCAATTCCAGAGAGGGAGTGGAAGGCGATCATTGATGATGCAAAAGAGAAGATTTTGAAAAAATTAGGAGAACAAATAACTGGTACACCAAGGTAAATTACAATTTTTTGATTTCAATACCAGCTTTATTTTTCTTTAGATCTAAATAAAAGTGTGGTTATATATAACATACTTGAAATTTTTTATGATAGGTTGCATGACACTTCGAAGGAAACCAAAGCAAGGATTTCCTAACATGGCCAACACAAGCTAGGCCAGGGCGGCTACTCGAGGTTACAGTCACGAATCGTAAGTACCCAAACATCTTAAGAATATTATTGGTATCACCTTACAACTTTAAGGTAATTGCAGCCAAAAACATTAAAAAACCATACCCTTATGCAATGCAGGGCGACGACTTCGAATTGAAACCACGGAGGAAGACCTCCAACTTGGTTACAAGTACAGTTATAAATTTTTGGTTGATCGTAGGAAAATCATGGGGCAGACCCTAAGATCCAATTTGCGAGATAAGGTAAATAAAAATCAATCCACATTAACCTTTCATTACTTATAAAATACGTAAATGTTTGATATCATCCATAATTTAATGTCTTATTTTGTTTTAATTAGGGGAGCAACACTATCAATGAAACCATTAGTACTGGACAACAGATTGTTGATAGTGCAACAGAGCTAGAAGATCATGGTGCTCCCCAGCAGCCCCATCCCATTGAGGTGTAGCCCCAAGATTTTCCTGTGACTGAGGTCCACGATGGTAAAATGTCTATATATTAATCATATACGTAATAATTTTGTACTTATAAATTTTTTACTTATAAATTTTTATGTTACAATGGCATAGAATGTCATAGTTGATCCTCCTTGACCTGAAGATCAAGTGAACAAGCCAACAACCATTCCAACGGAGCTGACTACAGGACCAGGTAAATAATTACATTACAGATTTATTTTTTAATATTAATGAACTACTTCAATGATATTTAAAAATTGGCCATATAAATTTAATATTTTTTATTTTTGTAGGTGATGGCCCCTCACAGCAGCATCCATGTAGTGCGTACGAGACCAGATGTACTCAGCGTGAAAGGAATGAAACAACATCAACTTCTGAAGAGCACCCAGTAAACGAAGACATGGAGATGGATGAATTACTTAAGACCTGGAAAGCACAAAAGAAGACTAAAAGAAATTCATGATGTCATGTAATAATTTTATAAGATAGTTAGATGCACATTATATAGCTGAACATGTAATGATGCATATAATGCATTGACATTATGGGTACTTTTTCATCTAATAATATACACAAGGTTATTTTTATGGCTTGTACATATCTGTGAATGTAATTTTGTTATACACTTAATGATAATTTAAGCTTCTCTTATAAGACTTGGTATATATTGATTCAATACTACTTGATTCAAGACATGAGAATGCAAGCAAGACCTGGTGCCTTGTGCTTGGGATATGGAGTCTAGGCAACAAATAGAACTTGAATATGCAATATGAAACTTCCAAAATATTGTGACATGATATATGCAACTTTGAATGTCTTGTGACATGTGGCAAGCATCTTTTTCCAAGCAATGTGCAAACGTTAAACTTGGTGCAACATGCAAAAATGAATTTTTGGGGAAGATGCAATAATAAGTTTTAAGGATTAAACATGAGGGGTTGGAAATGGTCATGTCAATCATTTTATAAAAAAATTCAGAGCATTTCCCTTCTTTTCATTGTGTCTTTTCATTGTGTCTCACATGACAAAGAAACAAAATCACATTGCCATTGTCAATTTATATGTGGAGGGTTATTCAAGGTTTCAAGACTTTCTTCATATTTTCCTACTTTAATCCTCTCATGGTCATGTTAATCCATATAGAGGTCCATGATATAAACACTCATTGTTATAATGTTGACATAAATTCCAATCTTCACTTTGTCGATTAGAGGGCACAATTTTGGCAACAATTTAATCTATTTAGTTCCATGAAATCAATTTTGTTTCTTCAACAACATTAAGGATTAAACATGAGGGGTTGGAAATGGCGATTTCAAACATTTACTCTTTCACACATGTGCATCATCTCAATCTTCATGTCTACAATATGTGGAGAGTTATTCAAGGTTTCAAGACTTTCTTCATATTTTCATACTTTATTCTTCTCATGGTCATGTTAATCCATATAGAGGTTCATGATATAAACACTCATTGTTCTAATGCTGACATAAATTCAAAAATTGACTTTGCCAATTAGAGGGCACAATAATGGCAACAATGAGAGAGTTTTTACCATATGTCAACTAATTTGTCCCTTTAAAAAAACTTCATTGATGTGCAAGGGAGCACTGTGTCTATGAGAGGTCCTACATGAAAGTAAAAGAGGTCAATATGTAAAATAGGTCCTACATATTGAAATATTGATAATTAGTTCATGAAAGTGTCCTACATATTGAAATACAAATTTGGTGGACCCAACAAAAAAATTATTTACCACACAACCTTTCGCACAAAATGGCACTTCCATCAATAAAGAAATACATGGGATAGTACATTGAAGTCATTCAGCCAACACAATGGACTCAACAGTTGACTAGGATGGAAATCCATGAAAGCATCCAGAGACAAGCCCTATTAGGGCGACACAATAATCCTTGAAACTCCAAATAGAATGGAGAAGGATTTTTTTTTCAGTGCCTCTCACAACGAGCTTCGCCAAACTTACAAATCGTGTTTTTTGTAACATATGTTATTACATATATATGTATGTTTTATTACACATATATGTAATAAAATATATACGTTATTACACACACACACACACATTGTAACACATCAAATATGTTATTATATCCCAACTCCATATTACAATACTTGACCCACATCCACCTGCAAAGATAACAATAGACTAGACCCTATAACAATATAGACTTGGGACCCATTTGGATGGGAAGGAGTATGAATTGAGACCCAATTGGTCCACTTACTTAAGTAATTAGATAAATAATAACATAAAGAGAAAACATTATTAACCCCATAAACGCTTAAGAATCAAGTGCTTTTATAACATATTGTATTTGTAGATGATCCCATGCTAAATTGAAATCCTGCAATAGGATTTGAACTTAGCCTCATTGTTACTTTTTATTGCACATGTAACCAAAGTATGCCAATACCAAGTGCCTTTGGTTGTCTTGGATGACACCATCATTTATTATCAATCCCTATGAAGCACCATCAAAGTGTAGGTTATGCCAAGTAGGTTTTGGTTTTTGCTAGTATATTGATGATGTCTTAGTGGTGCTTTTATCATTGTCATTAGAAACATTTTAGGGTGGGTTTACTAATACTAAAGGACTTCATTTATACATGAACTAGGTTATAGTCATATAATGACGATGATACTTAAGATGATCATGATGGCAATGCCCCTCTTAAATTAAATACAATATTTTGAATGTTTGGAACTCTTAGGTGGTTATGGTACCTTAGACAAGTTCAATTTTCATTTTCATTTATCATAACCATGGAATATTTGGTGAGGGGGATCAAAATCCTAGGATGTATTGCTTCAAGGATTTACAAGGAAAATTTATACCACAGTGAATTAAGGGTTCCACGTGTATTAGTTATGGTAGGTTTTGACTCATTCATTGCTAAATCACAATTTAACTGATTCAACTAAACAACCTTAAAAAGAACATGAATTAGGTTTGATTTCATGATATGTACATGAACATCATAAATTCATATCTCACCTTTAAATATCTCACAAATCCTTATTCAGGTAAATCATATAACTTGACTATGGGATTCTGAAAAGGCATATCACTTGGATTCCCCTACTCATCTACTAGGAAAGTCAAGGTAAAGGAGAAGTACCCTAATGTACCTTATCTTCTACTAGGTTATCACCACAACCTTACTATGAAATAATCACCAAAACATTAACTCACATACCCTCCTTATAGATATCCTAACCTTCCTTAGTTACTGAAAGTATATATATGGTTCCTTAACCTAATTTATAGTCTAATAACCCTTATTAGGCATAATGGAAGGGGGTTACCCTATTATAACCTAGTCTGAGTTGCACTCACAAGTAAGCCTCCCTCTTAACACATATATCTCTTTCTCTATCCAACATTATTTTGGCTCATTTAATTATTTTATTAGATGAGGTATCACACAAAAGTATGATGGATATATCCTTCTATTTAAAGCCTTGATATTACCTCCTATGTGTTATCCAAAACTCTATCCAGGACTGTCATAAAACTGCAGAAGTATTACACTGTCAATGGTTTGAACAATCGGGTTAGTCAACTAACTCAACCAAACAACCAACAACTTCACTTGGATGACCTCTTTAGTGTGCAATCATAGCACCTTCTATAATTGGCACAAAAATCAAATTTGAATTTTTTTGCTCAATTTTTTTTTTTAAATAAATAATTGTCATCTCAATTGCGATAACATGTACAAACCTTGCAGTGAACTTGCTATACAAATTACGAAAATTCTATAGCAATTATCATTGCAATTAAGAGGACCACAGTGTATGTTGCGAGGATGTTGTTATACAATTTTCGTAATTTGTATAGCAATTGCGTCGCAGGGTTTGTACATGTCATCGCAATTGTGACGACTACTTCATCACAAACTTTTCCATTAGCGACAAACATGCTATACAAATTACAAAAATTGTATAGCAACTTCGTCACAATATACCCTGTGTCCGTTGCAATTGCGACGATCCCTACGTCACAAAATTTTCCATTAGCAATGAACTTGCTACACACGTTATGAAAATTGTATAGCAAGTTCATCGCAAAATACCTTGTGGTCGTCGCAATTGCGACGACCCCTGCATCATAAACTTTTCCAGTACTTTGCCAATATTGTCGAGGGTGCGACGAGCTCTCTTTATGGTCACTCTTGTGACAATTTCCCTAGTTTGTTGCGCTTTCGACGATTTATTTACTTAGTCGTTATGGTGACATTATTTCTTTTTTGTCGCAATCGTGAAAACTTCCCTATTGTCGCCACACTTGCGACAATAATCCAGGTTCGTCGCACATGCCACGTCACGTGAAGTGACGTTTGGGAGACTCAAGATTCTTCACAATATCCACGACATAATGTCACAAGAGCATCAAAATAGTCATCGCAAAATGACCCAAATATGCTAGTGGCGATATACAAATTGATTGTCGGACTCCCACATCGTCCCCTCTTCCATGTTACACATTATGTATTCAAAAGTTCTGAGCAATACAATTTGACCGTCGGGGCCTCACGTCTTCTGAGGAACCCTTTTCACCCTATTTTGGATCCTCGGGTTAGTGGGTTCACGAAATCTCCAATTCCTAGTCACTATTTCCTATGCCCGCCACCTTCGTACTTCTTTTCAAATATGCAACAACAAAGGTTTAATGTTAAGATTTCATCATGCAACAACCGTAAATATTGTCATTAATAAGAAAAAGGTTGGAGGATATAGTCACACTGACTATCCATACACAACTTGTCCCAAAACATGAAGAAAAGATCTTGCCAGGTAATGGCATATCTATTACAAATTTCAATATATTAAAGATTCATCCAAATAATTATTAGATAAATTTCAACATATTGTTGTAATCCTATCCAAGTAATCTTGTCCAACATGGTTGTTGTTTTAGTTTTAGTGGCGTTTCTAGTAGAAGTATAGATATCTAGAGCTAACTATCTAGTTGTGCCTAAAGACACTATGCATTCTAGTATGGGAAAGATGTCCATATAACATAACACATTAAAATAATAATAATAATAATAATAAATTTAAAAATATTATGTCCTATATATATATATATATATATATATATATATATATATATATATATATATACACACACTACAACGAGGGAGATGTAATAAAATAAAAAAATAAAAAAAAATTAATATTAAAATTTTATGCCAGTTATATACTTATTTTGAATGAATAACAACCAACATAGATCCATCTTAACCCAAGATTTATCAAGTGTCTAGAGAGATAGAATCTCCCCCCTTGATAGATTTGATTAGAGGTTAAGATGAATCTATGTTTATTAGTATTTGATGCCTTGGAAATGAGATTAGTGCTAGTTATCCATTGCTAGCTTACTTATGTAATTATAATTTTTAAAGTAGTTTCATAAATTGGTTTATAAAATTAAATTATATTTTAAAATTTTATTATGATGTAAATTAATTTATAAAATGTAAATTTTATTTTTTTATATTAATATTTAATTTAGTATAGGGTATTTTTATAAAGATATTTAATTTTATATAGAGTTTAATAAATTAATAATTTAGATTTAAATTTTTTTAATAATTTTTTTTTCAATTGAAATACAATAAAAATAAATTAAATTACATTACATTTACTTATTTATTTAAAAAAAACTTATAATCTTTTTATAAGTCAAAAAAGTCTATTTTTATTGAAAAATTTATAGAAAATTCATTAATTTGTTAAACTATTACTAAAAAAACTGAAGAAGACTTTATATCCAAATTATTTAAACTAAATTAGTACCCTTTGGGTTAAACTTTATATCCATATTATTTAAACTAAATTCAAATTCTCTTATTCCCCTTTGGGTTAAACCCCATAAGCCCCATAATCAAGGTCGACTAAAATTCAGATATTCATTTTACAACTGATGACTCTTCATCAGCCATGTGAAAATAAGGCAAGGGAGCTTGGCGTTATCATGTCTGTTTTGTATAGGACGACAGCACCTTAAAGTGGTTTATTGCACTGCACATAACTAAGCTCATGCTCACCTTATAAAGTGTTACTAGTTGTTAAATAATTAAGCTCATGCCTTTAAATTGGGGCACGATTAGTTCAGCTGGACATTTAAACAGGGGTTCAAATTGAATCTGGTTAATAAAGCTAATGCTGCAAAATTTATCGCGATAGTTTTGCTAAGTTGAATATCACTGCATTTTCATTCCAAGTTTCTTATTATTTTCATTGCAAGTTTTTTATAATAAGAAACCTTTTACTTTTAATGGTTACATATATGTAAGAATTTTCTGTAAATTATCTTATTTATATATAAAATTAAGTAATTTTTATTTTTAATGGTTATATATATAAAATAATTTTTTTTAAATAATTTTATTTATATATAAAATATAATAAGAAATTTTTTAATTAGAAGTTTTTATTTTCAATTGTTTTTTGTTTTGTATACATAATAAAGATATTGATATACATAATATATATAATAAAGATATTGAAATAGCTATGGTTTAAAATAATTTTTTAAATATTAATATTTTTCAAAATATAACTTACCAAATATTAATATTTATGGATTGCACATTTTCTTCATACTCAACTCTCTATATTGAATAATAATTTTTCTACTTATTTTTTACTTCTAATTACTTCATATCTTTTTTTGAAATATTTTATTTATAGCTTATGTTGAAATATTTCTTTTGTTATTAATATTTTTTTATGTTAAATAAAATAATTTTACGTCAATTTTATATATAGAAATTTTATATCAACTTTATATAGAAAGAAATTAAAAGTGAAAAAATATTTTAATATCTACCTTAAATAAAATAATTTTATATCAACTATATAGAGAGAAATTGAGAAATTAAAAATGAAAAAATATTTTAATGTCCAACTTAAATAAAATAATTCTATATCAACTCTCTATACAGAAATTTTATATCAACTCTATAAGAGAGAGAAAGAAAGAG
>ML783494.1:111066-155172 GCA_009831015.1 Picea engelmannii | reverse complement strand
GTGTTTGGCCATTAGAGAGCTCAACTACACACAAAGTCAATTGTTAATTTTTTGGTTGGATTTTTTAATAAATTGAATTTAGAATTTCGTTAATTTCAAAATTTTAGATAGAATAGAAAGTTGAAAATTAATATTTCTCTAAGTTCAAGTAAACATAACCTCCCAAAATAATCTATATAACTATCATTTCTAGTGCCACATCCCCATACTATGCTTAGCTGAATCTGGAAATCGTGCACCTCTTGAGGGCATGCAACACTACGATGTTTCTTACTTGGCTTCTTGGAAACACCAAATTTACTTAGTCCTGACTATGCCTCTTCACCTATAGCATACCCATACTCCATTATAGGCTATCGACAAGTCAAACTCCTACACTAGTGCAACTCTTGTATACTTATACATTTGTTAACTACTTTAACACTTACTCATATTTAAGCATACATCCATGAGCAACCAAGATAATCGTGGAACAAATGAAAGAAAAACACAGATATAGTGCAAGAAGCACGAATCGTGCCTAACACCCAACTAAGTTTTTGTTATTGCAAAACAGTTACAACATAAGAAATATCGACGTGGTTTACAATAGGGCATAGTCAAATGACTCATCTCACCTCACCACGACACTCATACACAAATCATCACCAAAAATATCTATCAGAATCGTCTCCGTAGCCACTTGCGGTGCCCCCAACCACAGACTTGTTGTCTCTTCATTTCCATACACTCTATCTCTTCATTTTTGCAGACTTGATAGATTTTGGTTCTACCTCACACATGCTTCCAACAAACCCACGATTATAGACTTCACCAAAATCAACCCAAGAGAATTTTTTCCAACTATGTTCAATGAATCCACATCAAGGCAACACAAGTCCTCCCATGTGGAGAAAATTGGCTCCTTGAGGGAGCTCTCCCCTCCTTCTTCCTCAGAACCGCAGAGCTCTCTTGCTCTCCTTGTCTTCCAATGTTGTCTTCCTTGGTTGTGCAACCTTGATCTCTTATAAGGACTCCAAAGGTCACCATTGCAAACCATCACGTCCTTTATAGTTGTCACACCCCTTCACAAACCCATGTGTCCAAATGAATCTTCACGCCCATTCATGGACCCAATCACCCAAATGAATTGTTGTACCCTTTCGCGGACCAAATCACCCAAACGAACTGATGCGCTTGTCAACCATCATAGCACTTGGGACCGGCTTGCCCCAACCTTGGTGTGCCTCTCATGTTGGCTTGACCCATCCATCTAACTAACTCATCCTCTTGGGTGTGTGCACCTCTTATGTGAGTCAGGCCGACTCTTTTAAGTGTTCCCCCATGCCTTAGCCAATTTTCCTTCGTTGATGGAGCATCCAAGTCTTGCCCTCAACTCTTTATAAAATCGTTCATTGTTTTACTTTCATCTCAAGGAACCTTGGGTGGAGTCACTCCTTGGCACATCGTGCATCCAAGAAACCCCAAATCTCCCATATATGAAGGCATCCATCTCCTAATTCACACCAAGCATCCTGTCTTCCCAATTCAGACTGCGATGGAAGTGTGTGCGCCTAATATAAGCTCTCGAGGCCTTAAATATTCCCCCACCTTAATTCATTGTCGTCCTCGGAAACATCTACAAAATATGCGATCTCCAAGTCTCTGCCCAAACTCGTGCCTCTGCTGCAACTAAGTCTACTAGAGATCACAATTTTCATGCCCATTAGAAACCCCAAATTCTGCCAAAGTGGAAACTCCAACTTCTTTGCAAAGAGGAAACCCCAAGTTTCCAACTTGCAATGAAATCATCTTCAACATGTGCAACCATCCACACTTCCCTCTCCCAAAGTTGTGTGTGAACAAATTGTAAGCTACAATGGAAAGACATCTCTTCCCCAAATTTGTCTGCAATCTCCAAGCTACCATTTCCCTGTTGCGATGATCACTCTTCATTTTGTTGTTGTTGTTTCCTCAAATGTTGCTGCAACCTCAACCAAAACTTTAAAAATTTCTAAGTGTTGAACTCCTATGAACTTGTTGTTGTGCCCATACTTCAACCAAACTTTTTCATGTCTCTACGCGATACTAGCCCCCATGCCTTGGATTGATTGGGTAGCTAGTCCAATTGTTGTGCCCAACTCATGAGAATGTACTCTCTCATGCCTGAACTTATTATTTTATGTTCGTATATCTATCACTCCATTCAACTCCAAATACTAAGGAAAGTTTCCATCCTTGCCTCTTAGTTTTTTCCATCATTCGATCTTTGCCAAGGAGATCCTCCACAATGTCTAAGTGTTTCACTTTGAACCTACTACCGCGTCTGTATTATGACTTCCTTCTACAATTTGGTCCATCTGCACAATGATCTCAGACCAAGGAAAGGTATCCCCTCACCTTATTTCACTATCAAGTCACCCAAAAACAAATTCTTTCATGACAACTTTACTCCACTATCCACCTCATGCACATTTAGTCAATCTTTGCACCAAGAACTGAGCATCCAAACTACCCTTGCCTCACTACTTCATCACTTGTACATGTTATTGCATCTTCCTCTCTATGCCTTGGAATGGTTAGGCTTCACCCTCAACCATGTTTCCCAGAGCAAGAGAAACACTCATCTCTAATGCCTTGCCATCTTCACATCTTCATTATTTTATCTTCAAGGCACCATGCACCCATCGCCTAACTATCAAGCCATATTGATGTTAATTGATTGTTGTAAATCTATGAAGAGATACCTTATCTAAAATTTGCGGTCTACCGATTGTCCAACAACCCATATCAACTCAACTGTTGTTCTCGTAGATCCACGATATGAAGACGTCATGATGGAAATGTGACCAACCAAATACCCGATGCAAAGTTTCTCTAGGTCACCCTAGGTCGTCCAACACACCCACGTGGTTCACCTTTTTGTAGCCTATGATAATAATTATGCTTTGATGAAGATTGTTTTTGTTGCAACCTATGGGAATAACTATGTTTTTGGTACATTTTTAATGCTTGAAATGACATTTTAAGTCTTAAACTTCTAGAAGAAGATTGTTCATTGAATGTTTTTTTTTTCTTTGTTTCTTACCTTTAGTGTCTCACTTGTTTGTCCTTAGTGTGCCAACATCCAAGGAGGACCCTCATCCATGTCATTTGGCTAACCAAACCATTCTCATGTCTTGGTAAACCAACCCTCTAACTGACCCATAAATCAAAAAACCAACCATTCATAACTTGAGGTGGCCTAGCTTTGGCCTTTAGCAGTCAGATGCAGACTTTAGGACCAACAATTGCAAGAAATGGGTTTTTCCTAGATTAGAAAAAACTGGTCTCTTATCTCTAAATTTGTTCAACATCATCCTCAAGTTTTTTTCATTGGTAGTCACGAAACCAAATACCAATGATAACATATCCACATATTCATTGTTTTTTTAAATTATTCTCCAAAATGTATTGGATTGGAATTTAGTAAGATCTAAAAGTTTTATCATTTGGTCTTGGATGAACTAGCATAATTTTAATAGAATTTCTAAACATAGGAGCATTTAATGAGCACACGAGAGATATTTTCATCGTCTTCCTTGCAAGTAATGCATATACTAGGCCTTTTCTTTTCTCATTGCTATAGGTTATTCCAAGTTAGCACTTTGTTATTTAATGCTAACCACACAACTCTTTTTGTTTTCGTTGGAGCCTTGACGTTCCATAGTTTTTTCCACCTTGAGGATCTTAGTACTATTCGAGGAAAATTTGTAATGATCACCCAATTTGGATTAATAATATCGTAGGGTTTGATTTCTTGACAATACAACTATGTCTTATTTATAATTAATTTTGGCATGGCTTCTTTGTAGTTTCTTTAGATATGAATTCCAATTGATTTCTTCCCCCCCTCCTCTCCTACTAGGCCTAAAGAATCATTCTTGTTCCACCCTTTATTTTTCCTTTAGCTTTTACTAGGTTAGTTTCATTTTCAGTAATGATTTTGCACTTTAGGGACATGTTTCTTAGTGTGTATGATTGACGGGGTTGCTCAAATGGAAGCATGAACTTTCTTAGAGAACTCTTCAAAAAAATTTAGGTTCTATACCTTTCTTAATATACTAAGAAAACATGGATTGACACTTTGAAATTTCAATATGAATATACCTGTTGTATTATCTTCCCTTGTTGATTCATCGTTGACATATGTCACCTTTCACTTACATTATTACCTTATTTGTCTTGGTTAACACCATGTGAATGCCTCTGGCATCCTCATTATTCAATTAGAGGATGATTCAAAATCTTGGATTTTTGAACCTTTGACCTGTTTTTTTTCCCTTCAAATATTGATTTAACTGGAGATGCACATTGAAAGTGTGGCATCTACCTTTAATGCTTCATTCCTCAAAACTAACCACATATACACCGTTGGTTTAAGAGTATTCTTAATACTCCACAAAGCTTTCCACCACTAAGAATTCTCTTTTTTATGGATACTTTAATAATTTACTCATTAGTCTCTTAATCAAAACGACATTCAAAACGTTCAACCAAGCAATTGATTTTTCCTTTATCTTTTCATAGGTTAGTTTCATTGTCAAGTAATGCTTCTACTTATCCATGATTGTGTTGAATTTTAAGATATCAATGTTTGTTATCTCAAGGAACAATTAATATTGAGAAATGTATTTTTATGGTTGAATCTAGTTGGATTATAGGGGTAATCATTTATTGTTGTGGAATCAATATTGACCAAGTATTCTCTTTTTTTTAAGTTCTGCAATTCACCAAAAAGGAAGGGAAAAAATAGTTGATCCAACAACTTTAATAATTTACTCATCATTCTCTTCATCAACATCGACATTCAAAGCGTTCAACTAAGAAATTAATTTTACCTAAATATATTTTCATAAGTTCAAGCTATACTTCTGCACTTAAGGGACATGTTTCTTAGTGCACGTATGATTGATGGGGATGTTCAATGAAGAATTTCATTGGTTTGATGTAAATCAAAATATTGTCAATTGATTGACATAATTTTCTTGTGGCATATACAATGAAAGTCCACAAAGCCTTCCACCACCAAGCATCCCCTTTTTGGAAAGTAAATTGCAATTCACCCAAAAGGATGAGAAAAACAAATAGTTGATCTAATAACTTGATAATTTACTCATCATTCTCTTCATTAGCACCGACATTCAAAGCGTTCAACTAAGAAATTAATTTTACCTTTATATCTTCATAGGTCAGTTTCTTTGTCAAGTAATGATTTTTTACTTTACGGAGATGTTTGTTAGTGTGTTTGATTGACAGGGATTTTAAAAATGGAAGCATGTACTTTTTTATATGATGTATAAAATATAGTCAATTTATGTATTAAAATATTGTCAATTGCCAATTTTCATCTTGGTACACATATATTTATATAAATGGATTGAGAGGAGTCTCCAAGAATGACTCACAAACTCTCTAGGATATCAAATGAAAGTGGTAGAGGGACCCCTAGTTCAACAAGTAACCCTAGTCAGGAAAGTGAAACTAGTCAAAGAAGGAAATTTAGTGAAGGAAGGAGATCTAGTCAGTCTGGACGATGACCAAATTCATTTAGATGTAGTGAGGTTGGAGATCAAGGTACATGTATGTTTATATTCACATGTTAAATTGTGCATTCATATATGTTGAAATTGATATAACTAATTCAACTCGATAAATCTCTTTTAAGATGCATCATTTATTCAATCACGAAAAAGAACATCACAAGAAAGTGTATATCCATCTGCAGGGGATGCTCAATTTCATCCATTGAATCATGGATCATTGCGATACTTTGATAATCGTGATTTTGGGGAACTATTTTATGGGAAACCATCTCCTATGTCAACCAATGTACAACAACCCCAATCACATCAACAACATATGGCCAATAAATTTCTTTTATTTATTTATGTTTTTATATAAATCAATCATGCATATGGACATGCATATATGTCATTATTGATTGTCCTAAATATCTACAAATATTTCTAAATGTGTAGAGGATTAGGATTTTTCTAGGAACAATAATGAAGTAAAGGGTGAGGTTGAAGGTGAAGAACGACCTGAATATTTTCAAGAAAATGAATATTACACCCCTATCACCACCCATCCCTCGGACATTATTTGTAACAAACCCTTTGTATACAACATAATGTAAGTG
The DNA here is from genome assembly GCA_009831015.1 of Picea engelmannii. Classification (NCBI taxonomy): domain Eukaryota; kingdom Viridiplantae; phylum Streptophyta; class Pinopsida; order Pinales; family Pinaceae; genus Picea; species Picea engelmannii. The sequence goes on along the minus strand of ML783494.1, from coordinate 149,012 downwards.
AATACTATAAGTAGTAAAAAAAAATTATAAGCATGTTCAGATATGTACATTACAAATTACATAAGCATATTGAATTAGTAATCAAGATAATCAACATCATTAATCATGCTCAAGTCAACTACTCCACAAGGTCAAGCTACATGTAAAATCATTACTTTAAATTAAGCGGATGATAGAAGAAAAATAACATTTATGCCAACTTATCTTCCAACGTATACCCTTCCAATTTACCAATCCGTTAAATCTTTAAATGCAAGGAAATTTTATTAACTTAGTCTTGAATCAAAATTTCAAGATGGTAAATCAAGGATATTATCAACACTCCATTGGAATTTCAACAATTTCAACAATTTCCATTCTCGCAATTAAATTTTTGGATTGATTAATGACAACAAAGTCGCCCAAGAACCTACAAAGGTTTACCATCTCTAGGAGTTAAATATCAATTATATATTTCTGTGGTTTATAAGCATTTGCTAAGGGCCCACCCAAGACAATGACATGTCACATGCTCTCGTAAGATTAAGCTTCGTGTGAGATCAACAGAGAGCCGTGGAAATAAGTGGGATTTAGAATTAACTAATTGGGTCGCAAAATTTAATTGTTAGACCCGTTTATATCTTAGTGGAATTAAATTAATTCCTAACTATGATAACAACCAGTCCACTAACAGTATCTAGTGGCAATGGATCCTAACTGGATTTTGGTGGCAATGGAACTGTATGAACCACGTCACTTAAATATCAACAAAAGCTAACTACTCTTAATTTATATTTTTATAATCAAGACATCTAAAAGATGTAGGTTCTTCGTCACCATGTGCGAAGGAAATAAAATGAATTTAAGGCTCTTGTTAAGTCGGGATTGTTATTACTTATCCTAAAGTAAAATCAACAATCTATGTGAACTGTCAATGCATCGATAAATTCAAATTTCAGAGGCAATTACTAATAACTACATTATGATATTGATATGAATAAATAATTTTTTCTTTTATTAAGTCATCCGAAATCTATCTTTGGACATCATAAGACCTCAATATCTAGTTGAATTTGAATTTCAACGTAAGCTTTCGGTGAGGTGATCTAAGGAGGTCTGGTAATTACAAGGTGTCAAGGTTAATAATCAATGTCAACAAGTTCGGTAACCACAAAATTTAGGGACATGAAGACATCTATCTAAACACCAGTCCACCATTTAATTGTCACGTGTTACAATTAAATGTATCACTAAAAAAGAATTATTCAGGAAAAGAAGAAAAATTACTTATGGTGGAAACGTACGATACTAGATCTTTTGGGTTTTTCTTTTTTCTCTTTTTCGTTTAAATACATGACAATCAGAGGAGAATTCAATTAAAATAAGAGATATTACACCTAAAATGACAGACAATTGACGTCGTTATATGTGCTACCATCTCTAGTATTATAACGCCAAACAATTGTATGACAGTTTACTAGAATTCAGTCAAACCGACAAAATACTGAAATTATTTTCATCCAATGCAAGTAGGTAGAAGATATTGTAAATTATCTCAATGTGAGATTTCGTATATTGATAAAAAAATTCACGATACAAATATTTTTCTTAAACAAGATTAAATAAGAAAAAAATGTTTCATAGTAAAAGAAAATACAGGACTGTCAACGAGCGGAGGGTTAAGAACTCTCTAAGTTCTAAATTTCAGGAGAAGCCCAAGAAGTGCGCCTACACTTCATTTGAAGTGCTTGCAAGCTCACAAGGTATAATTCTCAATGAAAGAAGGCCAAGGATGAAGCCTATGAAAACCATGGATTAAATCCCTTGTTGAAGGGAAGCGGAGCCGTGAAGTACAGAAGAGGCCACAATATTCATTAGTTTGGCTGTAAGGGTAGGTTTGGGTCGTTGGATCATACCCAAAAGGAGCTAGGCCTATGGGAGTTCGGAGCTTCAGGACTCCATATTGTTTTGGGTGATGGACCTCATGAGTTAAAATTGTCGAAGGTTCAAACCTACGAAGTCACCTGGTTAATAAATATTAGTGATTACATTAAGTTGTAATTAACGTAATATAAATGGGTCTCCTTCAGAACTCTGAGACTTCGAAGGTTGAAGAGGAGAATGAGTTGGAGAGAATAGCCCTAGACTTGTTAATATTTCATATGACCATGACCTAGAACCTCTCGCTATGCCCCAAAGGAACTATGCTACCCGAACTTCAATTCCTTAGAGCTCCGGGGAAAACCAACAGTGTAACAACAAAAAAAAGAGAAAAAGGAAACTAAACAAAAAAACTCTTAAATGTCGAAGTCACAAAGCGACGAGGGTCGTCGATTCAAGGATACTTCTGGATATCTATTTTGACTTTCGGATCTAGACCATGGTTAGTCCGACGCTGACCACTTCAGGAGTAAAAATGAAACTAAACAACAAAACCCCTGAATGTCAAAGTCACGAAGCGACGAGGACTGTCGATTCGAGGATACTTAAGGATCTCTCTTTTGACCGTTGGATCTTGACCCTCTTCAGTCCGACACTGACCACTTCAGGAGTAAAAATGAAACTAAACAACAAAACCCCCGAATGTCGAAGTCATGAAGCAACGAGGACTGTTGATTCGAGGATACTTCAGGATCTCTCTTTTGACCATTGGATCTAGACGTGGTCAGTGCAACGATGACCACTTAGAGAGTAAAAAGGAAACTAAACAACAAAACCCCCGAAGGTCAAAGTCGCGAAGCGATGAAGGCCATATATATAAGGACCTACATGGACCTCTCTCAACCATTGGGTAGAGGATATTGGAAGGTTGGATAGAGGGAGTTCGAGACTTCATATCTCCATGAAATTCTATTGGTAGGAGAAGCAGGAGGTTCGCAGAGACTGTCAGCCCGAAATGACATGGCATGGTGACATCACCTAGGGTGATGTGGACCCATATTATGCGTACCATGTGTCATCCCGATTCCTTCTTTTCACATACCTTATGTGCCAAATGGAACTTGACACGTGTCACCTGTCGATTGGGCCATGTGTCATCTCCATACTTTTCCACATGTCACCCCTTGGTGCGTAGTTGGTTGACCTAATGGCTAATGGGATCTTGAGAGTTCGAGAGTTTGGAACTCCATGAGGCTTAGGCTATTAGAACGTATGCTCCAGTAGGGCCAAAGGCTGCAGCTACATGGTAGGACCTCAGGACTTCGGGATAGTTGGGATACCGAGATGCTATGGTTAAAGTGGTTGAAGGCTCGATACATCAGTTTCTATCTCATCATTCAATACACAATCACGTATAAGTGTGAACTTTGCGAGAGTTAGGGATGTTGGAGAAATAGAACGGATAATTAAAAAGGGTCAAAGGTCTAGACCAAACTCTCGCTTCCCCATGTCATAATGTTTTAAACACAAGAAATTAAATGAGGGACCCTCTCTGGAACTCTAGAGTTTAGGATATTAGGGACATAAATGCATGATGAGGAATTTCTCCGAAGTCCAGAGACTTAGGCATTAACTAATATTAATAACCCAAAGTTCCCTTGGAGATTTAGTAAGGAGTGGAATTTCACTATGTCAATGATTAATCAACTTAGTAGGCCTATAGGAGCTAGACAAATGTCAACTCCTAGTTGGGAGAGTCTATGTATACTATGATGATGTGGAGTGTTGAGTGACAGGGAGCCACGTGGCTGTGATGTCCTGTTCCCAAGAGTAGGCTAGCAGGGAGTGACTTAGTAGTCTATGTGTTCCCGTAGACTATAGTCAGGTACAAACAGGACACAAGATGGAGAAATAAGGGTGTATTGATGGCTAAACAATGAATTAAGCCAAAAAATTTAGGGAAAGTCACTTAAGCCTAAGTCAACGAAGAATTAGAATGAAAAGGTGCTAAAGGGGGGATTAATTAATTAATTATTCACCTTAGGAGGAAAACAGCCTAGCTTAAGTGAGGTCAATGGTGAATTAGATTAGGAATGGTATAAAGGGAGGAATTTGACCTAATTCCTCATTATGCATTGTTATGATTTGATGTTGAGAGTTCCTAGAGGAGGAAGAGAGTTGACTTTACTGTTTTGTGGATTTCTAGAGGAATCTACCACCATTGATCAGTTTCGGTATTGAGAGACACACCCTAGCCCATCAGAGATACCATCCAGGTATTTCACCGTGCTTTTCAGGAGTATCCATTTGCAGTGTGCGCATCTCAGCCAGTGAGGGCACAAGTCAGATTGAGGGTTTGTGGAGCTGCACAATATCCAAGCTCATATTGCATTTTCCTTCCGACCCAGTTGAGATCCAGTCAAGGCAAATTGAGCCACTTTTGATCAGATTCTGATGCTGAAGTATTGTAGGGCGCATCATTTAGCCATTTAGGGTGCAACTCTTCCAATGGGACATTTGAGGTTGTAGACAGAGCATCATAGCAGATCCAGGGAAACCCTCCCGACCCAGTTCCACAATTTGCGAGATGATTATTTTGAGTCCTATAGCAGCTGATCCCGTTGGTGGAATTATTTGGGGTGCATCCAGTGTCCCGGGAGGTGCACAAACCCCCCAGGGGTTGAGATCCAATGCCTAAGAGACCATATCTGACATCTGGCACTCGTCCATTTTAGTCTAAAGGCCAGAGCGCTTCTATTGGGATAATTTCCATCTCATTATGACGGGTCTAACCTTCTGGATGAGTTTTCTAGCTTGTATCGGTTATCGTACTTCTCCAGAATAGCCTATTTTGTCGATATATCCATGCATGCATCAGATCTACCTTCATCTTCTGATCATCAATATTTTTTATGTTATTTTCTTATATTCTAGGGACGATCCATGAGGTCTAAATAGCAACTATACTCTATATTTCTAGTATGTTATTGTATTTCCATGCTTGAGTCGCATAATACATATTATTGGGCAATTGGTGTTCTTTATTTCTGCATGCATCCTCTATATACTGTTTAAACCATAAATATACAACATGCACATGCAATAACCATAAGAATCTCAAACACACAACTAAAATGCATCCAAAAATCCCCAGAGTATCAAATCTGAAGATAAAACGCATCCAGAAACCCCTAGTGTATCAGATCTACAAGACAGAACATTAGATCAGTAGAAAATATCTTGATTAGCAGGATAAGGGATATTTCAGTGGTATCATAGATTTAGTCATGCCAGCTTGTGACTAAAGACAATGAGTACAACATAATAACCACATGGTTGTGATCACGTAGGTGACAAATATGTCACTTACAATAGGCGCAACGAAAGAATGCCTAAACCTAACTTTCCTCCCCCTAGTTCAGAGGAAGAGGAAGAGGAAAACAAAGAAGCAGAGAGAAGAGCAGAGTGCGAGGTCGAGCGCAAAGTAGAGAGGATACTAAGTGACATATATTCATGACCAGAGGGCAGTGGTAAGGCCCCCATGGAACCAGAGGCAACCTTCATGCAGGTTATCAGTGATATGTTAGCTACTAATCGAACCATGTCATAGTCCTTGGCTCAGGTGGCTGATAGATTGGCTATGGTGGATATCTTGGGCACCCAAGCCCCACATGCAGTATAGGGGAACTCAAGGCCAAGAAGTAGACCCCAGTCACCCACTCGCATATATACTTTTGCGAGTAGGATTCCTCGACCGTTTTTTCCCAGTTTCCAGAGGGAACCCCCGAAAGCAGCACAGATGTCGATAGCATAGAGACCACACACTCTTGCAGAGGACATTGCAGAGTATCGGAGGGAGTATGCAGCATTGGGCTGTGAATTCCATCAGTATATGACCTTAGTCGATTATTGTTTACTCAAACTCAGGAACCTCCCCAGAGAGCCACAGAGGGGAGGGCAGTAGCCGCAGCAGCAACATGAGCATAACATTGATTTCATCTGAAAAGTTGGTAAACTAACCATACCTTCTTTTGATGGATCATCCAAATTCATTGCTAGAGCTTGGGTACAGAGGATAGACAACTACTACAAGCTCAACCAGATGACTGAATCAAAAGCCATCAGTTTCTCTACCTTACACTTGGAGGGTGATGCACATGAGTGGTGGTATGATGGATTGGTGACACTGAGCCATAGTCACATCACCTCCTATAGAGATTTCACAGAGAGACTCATGGATATATTTGACAGGAGGGATCCATAGATCCATTTTAGAGATCTAGCCCAGTTGAGACAAACTGGCACAACAAAGACATTCATCTCAGAGTTTCAGAGGGTAGCTGTGGCAGTGATAGATATATCTGATCCTCGACTAATCATGTTATTTATATAAGGGCTCACAGAACCCTTGAGAGGATGGGTGAAGGTATATCGGCCTCACACATTGCAGGAGGCCATCCGACACACTAGATATTTGGTGGACTCCATGCCAAAATCTAAACCCTTTACCAAATCCTTTGTACCAAAGAGAGAAAAAGATTAGAAGAATCCACAAAGGGAATGGAAGCGCAAGCCCAAGATGGATGATGATATAAGATGGGATTTTATGAGGAAGAAACTTTTCTTCTCTTGCAGAGATCCTTGTGTCTTAGGGAATAGATGCATGGGAAAGGGATAGATCCACTACATCGAAGTGAAATCAGGAAGTGAGGAGGAGGATGAGGATATTGAGGCACCGACAAACAATGATTCAAATACTGATACCACTCATGAGCTAGAGCAGTAGCTGAAGAAACCTCAGATACCGACAAGGGAACAACCCAAGGAGGAGGCAAAACCTCGTAGAGAGGTGAAAGGGGGAACCATAGCCACCCTTTCAGGATTACCCAGGTACAACACTCTCAGGCTCAAGGGCCTTGTACAAGGGAAACACATGACAACTTTAGTTTATGGTGGGGCCACCCACAACTTCATAGATGTATCCTTAGTAGCCAGGAAGGGGTTACACATGAAGCAGTTTGAGGGATTCCATGTGGAAATAGCTAATGGATACATGATGACATGTTTGGACATGATCCCCAACCTAGAGGTCAAACTAGGCAACTACACCTTGACAGACACCTTCTATGTAGTTGATCTATCAGATATTGATGTCTTGTTAGGGGTACAGTGGTTATATTCATTGGGGGAGATTGGGTTCAACTATCATATGTTGACCATGAGCTTCAAATATGCCAGTGGATCGAGAGTTGTGTTGAGAGGCATGTATATAGGAGCACCTCGAGAAGTATCGACAAAGAGGATGGAGTGGATCTTTCATCACGGTGATGTGTCTTATGCAGCAGAGTTTTTGATCACCATGTGGGAGGATTCTGAGGGTAGGGAGCATTACCATCCATAGATCAGAGAGATTTTGGGTTAGTATGAACTAGTATTTAGGCCGATACCACTAGGGATACTGCCCAATAGGGGTTTTGAGGACATGATTGTGTTAGAGGCAGGGGATACACTGGTTACTACAACACCTTATAGGCACCCCAAGAAATTTACGGATGAGATTGAGAAATAAATCAAAGAATTGCTTGCTATGGGGCACATTAGGCCCAACATGAGTCCTTTTGCATCTTCATTCGTTATGGTACTGAAGAAGGATGGCACATTACAGATGTGCATCTATTACAGAGCGCTCAACAAGAAAATGATCAAGAATTGGTACCCCATTCCATGCATAGATGAGTTGATGGATGAGTTACACGGGGTAGTATTATTCACTAAGATTGATCTACACTCAGGATACCATCAGATCAGCATCAGGGAGAAGAACATTGAGAAGACAATGTTTTGGTGCCATTTCAGACACTTTGAGTTCTTGGTCATGCTGTTTGGATTGACCAACACACCAGCCACTTTCCAATCTCTCATGAATCACATCTTTAGAGGACATTTGAGGAAGTACCTCCAGGTATTCTTCGATGATATATTGATCTACAACAAGACATGGGATGAGCATCTAGCACATTTGGGGGAGGTCTTGGATATTATGCAGGCACACTCATTATATGCCAAGGAATCCAATTGTGAATTTGGCATGAGAGAACTATTGTACTTGGGGCATATCATCAGTGGGCAGGGAGTACAGGTTCATCAGGAAATGATCAGGGCCATTTTGGATTGGTCAATGCCTAAGAACCTCGCAGAGTTGAGAGGATTCTTTGGGTTATGCAGTTACTATAGGAGGTTTGTCAAGTGTTTTTCATAGTTGGGAGCAACTTGACCAAGAAGGGTGTTTTCCATTGGACAGATGAGTCACAATAGAAATTCGACAAAATGAAGGAGGTTATGAGCACATGCCTTGTTCTAGCGCTTCTAGACTTCTCGCAGCCATTTTTATTAGAGTGAAACACATCAGGGGTGGGGATTGGAGAAGTTTTGATGCAGGGGGGGAACCCCATTATGTTTGAGAGAAGGAAGCTCAATGATTCAGAGAGACTCTATCTGAATTACGACAAGGAAATGATAGCGATCATGCATGCTTTAACCAAATTCAGGTAGTATTTGGTAGGCAACAGATTTGTAGTAAAGACTGATCATAACTGTCTCAAGTATTTCCTAGACTAGAAAGATCTTAGTGAGAGACAACAAAAGTGGGTCTCAAAGATCCAATCCTTTGACTTTGACATTGATTATATCAAGGGAAAATGGAATATTGTAGCAGATGCCTTGTCCAGGAGGCCAGCGGGATGTTCGATGATGGACATTTGTACATATTGAAAAGCTCATTTGTTGGTGGAGTACTCCAAAAAAAAAAATATTGTGAGGTGATGGATGGACAGGTGGTCAATGAGAGATACCGAGCTCTTGATGACATCATATTCTACAAGGACCGGATCTACTTGGTTCCATAATCATATTCTGAAGGTGTGTCATGATTCGCCTACAACAGGGAATAAGGGGTACTTAAACATATATAGGTAGATTAGGGAAATATTCTCGTGGAAGGGTCTCAAGGATGATGTGTTGAAGCATATCCAGGAGTGCACGACTTGTCAGTAGAACAATTTCAAGCAGACACACCCCGCAGGGCTGCTACAGCCTCTACCCATTCCAGAGAAGAAATGGGAGAGCATTTCTATGGATTTCATTACAGGCCTTCCTCGAGTGCAGGGAAGGGACTGTATATTTGTGGTGGTCGACAGACTGACCATTTTTTTTTCACATTTCTTTTCCATACCCACAGACTACAAAGCCATACAGGTAGTGTTAGCAACATGATTTTCATGGCTAAGGTTAGAGGTTTGTCAACAATTTGCAAAGTCAAGAATGCCAACACCCATGTTGTTTTTATGCCTGGCATCATCTAACATCTCCAAGGGATAGTTTCAAAAGGAATATTATCATTTATTTATTCCCATTTCAATTTTCAACTATGTGCTAAAAAATTCATTGCGCACTGCAAAATTTATTGTGCATTACGTAGAGGATGTTGTCGTGCAGAGGATGTTATCACACAGAGAATGTCGTCACGCAGAGGATGTTGTTGCACAAAGGATGTTGTCGCACAAAGAAGGTTGTCACGCAGTGCATTTTTTCACGCAATGGATTTCGTCATGCGGTGGGTTCTCGCGCATAGGATGCGATCACGCAGTGGATTTTTCTATGCACAGGCTACAGGTCGCACTACGCAAATTATTGGTTTAGTGGTCAACTTCAAGATTGATTTCTGACCAACTGGAGGGGAATTTTGAAAATCCCCGAGACATTTTTTCAAGGACAAACCAAATAATAAAAACCACTCTCATATTTGCAAAATCTGTCACAGATTGGGATATTCGAAGGAATATTTGAGCCCTATTTTTTAGCTTTTATGATTTCCTCTCCGAGACATGTTTTTGAGACATGTATTCCAGCCCGTTGGAGATGAATTTAAAGAAAAAGAGAGAGATTTTTCTTTATAACTATCTTAAATAAAAAAACCTCTCTTAGTTTCTAAAAATAGTTGTTTATCAATGATATACAATGTCATATTTAACGCCTATTTTCCTAGTTTGTTGCGCATTCCACTGCAATTTTTTGTTGTAGGTTACTGTTGCATAGTGAAATTCTTGTGTAAGGATGACATAGTGTCCAGCAGTGAAAATGATGAATTATCACAGCCATAGGGTCAAATTTTGATCATGATTAATGATTGTAAATAATATCTCGGTTACAATTATGATTTGGAAAAGTCGGGTTTCCAATTTTTAGTAAATCCGTTGAAGTTATTTCTCTCTTTCAAAGAAACTAGATCCATGATTCCAGGAGAGAGTAGATTGACCCTAACAACCAAGGGTGGCATTAGTTTTCTATATATGGGGATCATTTTCATGTAAAAGGTGTTGGTTGGCAATTTTGAGAAACAAATGCTATTGTATGTAGTCTGAGTTTTGACTGAAATTTAATGCAAAGGTCCTGTGATTTGATGAAAAGATTCTAGTTGTGATAGTCTAATGTATTGTGTTTCTTTCTTTGCGTATGTGTTTCCTATCATCTCTTATTTCATATCTCATATCATCTATTTCAGAACAATTTTTTGAACCTGTGGATTCATTGTATTGCGCCCCTTGTTCGCGCCACTTAGACAAAATGTTTTCCTCTCAAGCTAACTCTGAATTCTTCCACAGTGGCGCTCTTGAGTTGCTCCCTATGTTTTTTCTCCCACCACACTTTACGGTTTACATTGAAGGTTGTTTCTCACCTAGCCTTTTCCTCTCGAATCCAGTCACTGAGTCATTTGTTTTGTCTCTTCCTCAGACCAACTCCATAGCCCGAGTTTTACTTTTCTACACCAATATAACCATAAACATTTTATCATTGGTGTTAAATCTAGCCATTGTTTGCACAGCCATATCCTGCGTGGATACCACACCATTTCTGAGAGAACCCTCTCTAGATCCGAAAGGCTAGTTTTGGGTCTCAAAGTTGGTTGAAAATTTACCTTCATCGTCTGTTTATTAGCCAAATAGATTTACGGAGTGTTAACATTCTGACACTGTTGCCAGGGACGAATTTGAAAAATTTCCCTGGGAAGAACGACATTGTTTTAGTTCTAAGGTCTGAGAGTAGCAGACACTTAGGCACATATTGGTTGTATTTCTTCTCTAGCGACTCCACACATCAGAAAATTAGTTGAAGGTGATTCCACTGGTAGAAGAATCCGGAGCTAAAGTTTTCATGGCGACTCCAAACAAGCTTCAAATGCAATTCAAAGACTCCACTGGAGAATGAGACCTATTGAGAGAGATATGGAAGAACAGTATGGGAAAATAAGGTACTCGAGCTTAAGTTTAGTTCAAGAAGTACTTTTTTCTTTTATGAATATCTTCTTGTCCTTTCCTGAGTTTTTCAAAATAATATTTCTTCACTTACTACATTCAAATGAATCCCATAGATCTACCCTTGTGTATCCTTCATTGCAAACTGTAGGTATACCTCCTTCTTGTATATCCAATATTTACCAAGCTCCTTCTTTTGAACCATATGATGTTCATGATCAATCTTGTGATATTAATGAAACCAAAGCTGAGCTTGTACCTTTTGTTCTTAATCTTGTACCCTCCAAGATTCAAGAAAGATACAGTCCTCTTAAATTTCCTTCCATCCTTCATGACTTTCCTCTGAAACATTATAAGTACCTTCCTCAGTTCGATGGAGAGATTGATGGACAGTTAGATAAAAAACATATTCAGGTCTTTGAGCATTTCATGGAACTTTTTGAGATCGAAGATGATGATGTGTCTATGAGGGCCTTTTATCAGTCCTTACAAGGAGATGCCAAGGCATGGTTCAGAGATTTGCATCCTCAGTCAATTATCTCGTGGGATGAATTGAGGGAAGCTTTCCGTAGATTTTTGGGTGAGAGAAAGTCATGGGATCTACTCCTTTCAAATTTTTATGCCATGAGAAGAATCAAAGACGAAACCATCTCAAATTTTAGTAGGAGGTTTGCTAGTCTTTATTATAAACTACCTAAAGAAATCCAACCTCCTAAAATTGTTTCGATGCTCCATTATGTAATGACCTTTCAATCAGATTTATCTTTTCTTTTGATGGAGAGGAAGTCTATGACTTTGCAGTAGATGGTCAACAATGCTCAGGAAGTTGAAGAAAATATTCAATCTTGTAAATAGATTCGAAATGAGGAGTTGGATGCTAAAGAGCATGACAATGAATATGAACAAAGAACAATTGATTTGAATCTTGAGAAGAGGGTTAATAATTTCATATGTCCTCTTGAATATTTAAATGTTGATGATTTTGCAAAGGATTATATTCCTCTTATTGAAAAAGAAGGTGCTAATTTAGATTTTGATCCATCCCATGATAAGCATGAGATTGATTGTTTTATGTATTCATTTGTAGATAGCTAAGAAAATGAATTTGCAAATCAGCTTGTTGAAGAGCAGGTTGATGTACCAATATTTTTCCTATTAGATGACATTGCAAATTTGTTGATTTGTCTTTATATGATAAATATAATGATGATTATGATGTTGAATTACTAGAACAACTAGCTGCATGTTCTCTATCAGAATATGTTCATTTTTAGTAGTGTAATGAGAGCAATCAACCTACATATCACAATTACAAAGAAGAAAATGAGGAATCTTTTGAATCAAGTGAAAGAACCTTGCCTTTTGTTTTTCTTCTTTCGAATTGTTGAAGAAAAATGTTTGTAATGTTTCAAATCAAAAATCGTCCAGGCATGATGTTGAATATGAAGAAAGCAGTGGACTTGCAAATGAAAATTGTCTTCCATTATGTTTTTATTCCTTTGAATTATTGAAAGTAAATCATGAGATAACAGAGGAAGAAGTGAAGTCTGATTGCATTCACAGTGACATAGTTTTAGAGGAGAAAATTGTTCTCAGTGAAGAGGAAAAACAACCTTCTCATACTTTTAATGACCCTGTTGTTGATTACATGGAAAGTTGTTTCAGTTCAGATTTGCAACCTATGATCAACTACCAGCTTGAAAATAAATATGATGGTAAATCAACATCAGTGTTGGATGTGGATTTCTTACCACTAGGGGTTTCATTTCAGCCAGCACTGTCTTTTGATTCAGAAGATTATTATTTCCAATAGTCTCTACATATTCTTCGGCCTTTTTGTGGTAATCAATAGGTTGAATTACATGAAAACAAGGATGCAGTGGAAGGGGTGAAACATGATTGTTGTTTCATGCATGTTTTGTAGGTTCCATTTGCATTTTTGTTGGAGGTGGTAAACAACCCCAATGTTTTTTATTTTTTTAGATTGGAATTTATAGATAAACTTTTGAACGAATTAACAATAAACAAGTTTTGGAGAAAGGATGTACAAATAAATCAAAAGATGGATAAATTTTGTGCATGGTTGCATTGGAAATTTGATTTCACTCGATTGACATCTTTTTCAACAGTTAGGGTAGTGTTAACGGGTAAATCGGTAGATGCGGACATGAACTAATCCCCCGTGGAGTCACCAATTTTGTTAATGGGTAAATCAGTAGATGCGGACATGAACTAATCCCCCGTGGAGTCGCCAATTTTGTTAATGGGTAAATCGGTAGATGCGGACATGAACTAATCCCCCTAGATCAACCTGGATCTAGAACAAAACAATATGGAACAAGATGATTTCCCTAGGTTACAATAATTGAATTTAACTATAAAAGAAGGAATAGATAATGTACCTTATGGACCACTTCCTTATGTCTTTGTTGATCCTGCCTTACTCCAATGTTCCTGTGAGATCAGATCTACAATCACAAGAATCCACCAACGTGAAAGAAAAAATAGTGAAATTCAATGACAACCTAAACATGTGATCAAGGAGTCATGTAATAAAATATCAATCATTTTATGGGAAAGAGACGTGCCACCGTATTATATTAATGAAAGGTAGTAAATACAACCGAATTGCCTTGATGTTGCAAGTTTCTTTTCAATGGCCCTTTGTTCTGACACACACATACATTTTCTCTGACATTTTCATGAAGATTTTTCACAAAATCTTGATGGATTAATGGATACCTCAAGCATCACTTGAAATAGGATTCTTCACACAGTCTTCAACCTATTGTTTCATCAATTTTCTATGATTCTTTATGCTTGTACCTCTAACCTTTTCCATGAGAATCCTATCATTATATAGGATAAGATGAAGTGGTTAAAGAGATGAGGATGATCCCATCAAATCAGAGAATTTGATAGGATCGTAACCATACAGACACCACCTCATATTTCCAGAAGATTCCACTTCTAGAAGCTGCTAGAACTTCTTTCCTCTTCTAGTTTTAAAGTGTCGCCGCGACCTACCTATATAGAAGCCTACAGACATCCCACGAGCTGGCTATAGTGTAGCCTACAAAAATTAGGGATTTCTGCACTGTGTAAAGGGATCAGCCCGCGACAACCTTCAAAAAATGCATCTTACAAGGGTGGAAAGAGGTTTCTTTTCTCAGGAAAAAGATCATATTGGGAACTTGAACACATGTTTATGTAATCATCATTAGGGTGACCAAAATAATGTGTAACAGAAACCTGGACCAAAAAATGATGAAGTCCAGGGTCTTCAATCCATCATTCGTTAGAACGATTCTAGTGACGTGATTACAGATGTTGAAGTCGAACGTGAATAGAAACCACTTGATTACCATTCATTAATGAAAAATGTTAACAAGTCTGAGGGAAATCATCATTGATGTCAATGACTCCCAAGGTACTCCAGTACAATCCAACAGGTGTGAATAAATGATTTGAAGTCAAACACTTGACAAAATCTCTCGATCAGGGATCAATGATGTGAATCCACTGTTGAAAGGGAAGAAACATGCCATTGAGGTACTAAATAATTTCTAAGTCTTTTTCCTGGATAATGAGTTGAAGTCGACAGGAAAAGACTTGTCAAAGGAGGGCCTTGATGTATCCCCCATCAATGACATGAAATAAGTAACAGATTTAGGGTAGAGAAAAATACATATGTGACTTGGGACTGACATAGGGAAGGCCAACATGGTAAGAATGGACAATTGCAAATGACCAACTTGATAGAAGGTTTTAGTTGAAATTCTCTTGAACATCTAAATTACACGACAATGACCTTGGCAGTATTGACTCAAGGACGACTGATCCGGATTATTTTAGGCACGAAATGAGAGCGGAGATATAATGAAGAAATGCACAGAGATATTGTAGATATTCAATAATATAACAGAAATGTATCATAGATGCAACCATAAACACAGATATACAGTAATACATGATTTATATTAATCAAAGAAATGTACAGAGACTGTAAAAATACAGAGTGAAAGACTCGCTAGAATGGTGGCAGCTTATCTCTGAGAAGAGATGTGACTGTTGCTCGCATTCGCAAGAAGATGATTACAATGAGGCTCAGAAGTCCCTTTTACAATAGACGAGAATTCCAAAATTCCTAGACATCCAAAAACCTAACCCTTAGGAGATGAAGCGCCAAAAGTCATGTGGGCCCCATTTGGGTAAGTGAGTACATCAACTTCCCGGGGTCGTAACTTTTGCATACAATCTTCGTTTTAGGCGTGTGATAGATCGTTGGAAAGGTATTGTCGAGGAGATTCATTTTGGAGGCACAATCATGCCTTTAGATATCATTAAGAACCTTGATCTCGAAAAAACTTCATTTGGACCCTCAAAATGGCCCCAGAAGTTAAAACCTGCTAAAAATATTAAATTGCCAAAATGGCCATAAAACTGTTTTGAGCCATTTGGAAAAGGTGGGTGGCCACCAATATCCACCTGGATCAATCCTCCCTCCTTAGGAAGCAATGGTCTCCATTGCGTTGAGTTTCCGGGGGAGAGGGAAAAGCATTTGTGTAATCTGCATCTTGGTGAGCTGCTTGTCTTGCTGGAGAAGTCGCGCTGCTTAGTTTGTGGAAATCTGTCACGAACCTGTGGCTGGAAGGTTTGGACCTTTTTAACCAGTCTGTATATTTTAGATGACTGTGTGCAGAAGGAATCTTCATGCTTTTCTACAACCTTGTCGACCTGCTTCTGTTAGATAGAAGGTGCTTGGGTCGAAGCTGTGGTGGCTGCAGTATTCTTCTGTTAACCCTTTGAACAGATTGTGGAGAAGATGAATTTTGTAGTATGAGATAGTACCTTGCGGCACTGTTTAGGTGGGGAAGTAGTTGGAACTACCTCTGGTATCCTATAGAGATGACCCCCCAGAGTAATAATGACACTACGGGGTCGAGACTCATAGATAGCATGGTGTTTCCACATATATGGCTCGCCCAAGAGAACATCACAGACATCCAGTGGGGAAACATCACATAATACCTCATCCTTGAAGGGTTGGATGTCGTATGACAATCGACACTGCTGGCTGACACAAAGATCTCGTACTTGGTGAAGCCACCCAATGTTGTATGGTTACAGGTGTGGTGTTGTCGACAATCCCAACTATTTTACGACCTCTACTAAGATAAGGTTCTTCTGGCTTCCTCTATCAACAATAAAATGCTGCGGGGTCCCCTTCACCCACATCTGTGAATGAAAAAGGCGCTCCCCCTCTTCAGGATCTGTTGGTTCTTCTGGTTGAATTGCTGTGGTCACGACAATAGCAGTGGGGTCTACGTTGATGATCTGTCTTTTACCATTATTTTCAGAATCAGATTCTGAATCAAGGTTTTTCTCCTTGTCTTTGATCTCGGCCACCAATGACTGTTTTGAGTGACATTCATCGGTGTTGTGCCAAGGGATTTTGTGGACATCGCACCATTTTCTAGTGTCCTTCTTTTTCTTCCCGTGACCCTTCTTTTCCTGTGGCTTGGACTAGTTTTCAGGATACTATTTTTTAGGGTTGTCTTTGTCATACTTTGGTTGTTGTGGATTTGCAGACCCGAACTCCCGTTTGTTCTGGTGCTTAAATTTCTGCTCGATTTTAACAACATATCGATAGGCAGCACCGAGTGATGAGATGTCCATAAAATCCATTTCAGTTTGAATGTATCTGTTTAGAGCCCCACAGTATTTCATAACCAAATGTCATTCGGAGTCTTTGATACCTATCTTGGTGCGCAAGGTATGGAAGGTATTGGTGAACTCTGAAACTGCTTGGCCCCTCTCTCGCCACAGTGTGGTCCATCTCATGTATTGTTTCTCATAGTTGCCAACAGGGTAGTACTGTTCCTTTACTGCATCCACAAAAAAATTCTAAGTGGGCTCGGCCCCATATATTCCAGACTCCTCTGTGGAACTCTTCTCCCAGTAAGTTTCCCACCAATGTTTGACATGAGGGAGAGATTTAAGGAGTGCAAAGTTGATCTTTTCTTTTTCATAAAAATTGTGAATAGAGAAATAACCTTCTAGCAGAGTTAACCATTTTTCTAGGGCTTCTACATCTATATGTCCTTCAAATACAGGAATATCAAAATTAACTTGTACCTTGAAAGGTGAGGTGCCTTCAAAGTGGCCACTTGATGAAGATGTACCTTATTCTATCTGTAGGAATTTAAGGATGTGGGAAAAATTCTCCATCATTTCGTCCCTCTGTCGCGTGAGAGCTTGCTCAAGCAATAGATTGATAGGATCGTCTACTCCATTGATTTTCTTTTCTTCCGCCATTGAGGGTTTCTTGGGTGTGTGAGAGAGAATGTCTTCAAGAGAGACAAGCTATATACCCAACTTGCTATACTCAGACCTCGTCAGGGACATGCACTAAAAAAACGATCAAGAGCAGCCTACTCTGATTCCACTGATCCGGATTATTTTTGGCACGAAATGAGAGTGGAGATATAATGAAGAAATGCTCAGAGATATTGAAGATATTCAATAATATAACAGAAATGTATCGGATATGCAACCATAAACACAGATATATAGTAATACATGATTTCTATTAATCAAAGAAATGTATAGAGACTGTAAAAATACATAGTGAAAGACTTGCTAGAATGGTGGCATCTTATCTCTGAGAAGAGATGTGACCGCTACTCGCATTCGTAAGAAGATGATTACAATGAGGCTCGGAAGGCCCTTTTACAATAGACGGGAATGCCAAAAGTCCTAGACATCCAAAAACCTAACCCTTAGGAGATGAAGAGCCAAAATTCATGTGGGCCCCGTTTGGGTAAGTGAGTACATCAACTTCCCGGGGTCGTAACTTTTGCATACGATCTTCGTTTTAGGCGTGTGATAGCTCGTTGGAAAGGTATTGTCTAGGAGATTCATTTTTGGGGCTAAATCATGACTTCAGCTATCATTGAGAACCTAAATATTGAAAAACCTTCATTTGGACCCTCAAAATGGCCCCGGAAGTTAAAACCTGCTAAAAATAGTAAATTGCCAAAATGGCCAAAAAACTGTTTTGAGCCATTTGGAAAAGGTGGGTGGCCACCAATACCCACCTGGATCAACGACCTAAGATACAAACTTGCAGAAGGCCAGACAAGAGACAAATGGATTACCCAACCTAGATTCAAATGAAAAAGAGGGGTGCCATGTTCAAGAGTGACACTTATTGCCATTAATACAGATACAGAGTCACATTCCTTTCCCAAATTGTCCCCCGCCATTTCTGGTGAGTTCCTCTTTATTTTTACACAAGCTTGAGGAGGATAACATATGCTTGTCAATTTAATCTCATCCTTCAGAGGATTCCCTCAGAGTATATTTAACAAACCCTAAGAAGGAGTGGTTTGGTCTCATGCAGGCCTTTCGATGTTTGTTTAACGAGTCCAAAGATAGAAAAATCGAGGGTTTTTCATGTTTTGAGAGTGTGAAAAACACTTAAAGAGAACTCTCCCAGTTCCTTTTTCATAAAGTAGTTTGACAAGACTAAAAAAGTGATAAACTATTGCCCATCAAATGTTTTCTTCAAATACTTTTTCGAGCGTGAAAAGAACAAGGTCGCTCTACAATCTTTTCATTTTTATGGAGCATGAAAAGATCTTAAAGAGTTCTCCATAGGTTTCGTTGTTTTCATGTTACCATAACGAGTATGAAAATATGAAAAAAGTATACTCGGTTATGTTCTAATTGATTTTCAAGCCTGAGAATGAACAAAGACTATGCTTGAGGTTTTTTCTGAAAAACCCTAAAAAGTAATTGTACATGTGACCAAAACAAATCGAAAAAAACGTCTATACTTCGTTGTCCGAGGTCCTAATTTTTTTCCTGGAAGGAACAAAACACTTACAAGACCTTTAGAGTTAATGGGTTTTTGACTAAAATGTATTTATATAAAACAAAATATTAGGAAAAATGATAAAAAAGTAATAAAGAGAAGCAAAAAGTCTTTTTCACCATTTTATTTGCACTTTGTCAAAAACTTACCAAAAACCCTTGTTTTTTACCTCAACTTCAGCGACGGATTTTGGAGGCCACAGGGGATCATTCAACGAACGGATTTCATAAAAGAGGTAATCATCTCATCTTCTATCTTTTCAATGAATTAACTTTTGTTTTTGATGGTAAAAACTAGATTTTTTTTATGATTTGGGACTGCTAGTCATGCATTGGGGCCGCCGCGAATGGCCTATAATGGGCCCTACAGAAATCAACGATTTCTGCAGGTGCGTTAAGGCGCACTCGAAGAAATTCCACACTATAATTGAAGCTTGATTGTGACAACTGGAAAACTAAAATGAAAAGTGAACGTTGACTCAACAAAAATCCCAAAATATGTTGAAAAAGTGTGCTAAAGATCTTCTCTGTTTCCCATGCGGGTGTTTTCTTACAAAGATGTTGGAATGGAGAGAGTGTGAGAAAGAATAATATGATATTATGGATTTAAATGATCTGGGGATTGTGAATGCACTCTGATAATGCGGTGTATTAAAATTCTTCAAAGATCAGGGCATGAGAGCCCAACGGAGATTACTAAAATATTTGGTTCATATGTGAGATTCAGAACAACAAGTGTTCCATGTGGGTGTTCATGTCCTCTCTTTAGATATTGAGGATATTTATTTCCTAATGGGGTTGTCACGTCGTGGGGCATGCGTGACTCTGACAGGTGGTCGAGGTGGTGGTTTTCCCATGAGTGAGTACATTCATCAGCATTGTGACCCTGATGCCGAAAGACATAAAGGAAAAGTAGCAATCCGAGGTGTGAGAGATTAGACCCTCAGAACCATCCTTTTCATTATTACACAGATGGAAGGGAGTGCTTTTCCACACATGGAACTCCAAAGTTACTTTCAATATGCTATTGAATGCCTGGAGCCTCAAGTATTCAATTGGTGTGATGGTGTATTATGCAGCATGAAAATCCAACTCACGAAACGCAAGAATGGGGACGTAAAACAATTCGGTTATGGGTCCATTTTAGTATCTTTATTCCTAGAAAGAGTTCCACACCTACACCTACAGGTGGAATGGGGAATACTAGCCCTGAGAAACCCACGAATGAAAATATGGTGTGACCTGATGACATGGCATGTGGCGGGCCGGATTGTGAAGTATGATGATGCATTCTTCAATTGGTTGGGACCACAAATCCTGATGATTGATGATTATACTTATGTCGGTCTAGAATTTTGGGGTGATCTAGATTTGGTCCTCCCTGAGGGATCTCAATGGGGAGTTCTAGGTAAGAAAGACATTTGTTTTTTACAATGTTTTTATGAGTTTTTAAAATATTTAATTTTTTTGTGTTTTCGATCAAAAGACTAATCAAAAAATTTTGATCATGTAGATGTAGGGCCACATCGACCCCCAGGCTCTTCTATTCAGAGGTGAGGAGAGGCATGTGTAGTAGCTGGATTGGATGTCGAGGATTATGATGTGATAGAGTAGAACCTGGAAGGCTTGATAATAGACATCCTTGATATATCCATCGAGGAGATCTCGAGTTATCAATGCCATACTGTAGGTATATCTAGCTCACTTAGTCGGTTACTACGTTGGGTAGTGAGAGTAGTAGTATGCTATCATGAGAGGCATCCATCATGCCATTTTCTAGGGCCCGTGGGCTCTATATTTTTATATTTTGATCTTTGGATGAAAAGTCTTTTTGTAAATATTAAATCATTATATATATATATATATATATATATATATACATGAGGCTTTTACTGGTTTACTCTGTTTTTTGTACAATATGTGAAATGTGATTGGAATTAAAAATGTCTCAAATGTATGTTTAATACATAATTAGCTAGAGCATCAGTTAATGTATTTAGACATCTAGGAATGTGTTGATATTCAATATAATCGATATGACGTTTCAAGAGGCGGATTCGTAAATATACCCGTAATAGAGTAGGGCTTCGAATAGTATAGACATTGTTCAATTGTAGTACTACCAACTGTGAATCAAGTCATATAATGAAGCGACGAATCCCAAGTGAAATAGCACTAGTCAATGATTCGATGACCACGCTATACTCCGTGATATTATTGGTCGCTCGACCGAGACAAACACCTTATAGAAAAATAAGTTTGTTTGAGGGTGCATAGATTGCCCAAGTAGTAGAAGCTAAATTCCGACTACTATGGCTAGCACCATCAGCGAAGCCAATATAAGGTAGCGAAAACACCAAAATCTGGAGACCAAAAACAATTTAGGGTAAGTAGCGAGGGGTAAAAGTCAAATAGCATAAACACACTAAAGTAATACACAAGAGTATGATACAGTAAAAATACAAGTGCTTATGCAGAGATAGGATAAGCGTAGTACTTATTCAAGTAAAGCCCATTTCTGGGTTCACTCAAAGGAATGCCATCATAATCTACTAACTCGTATGATCCCTTCTCCAACACTCTTTTAACAATATAAGGGCCTCACCACATAGCCTCAAATTTTCCGGCTCCTAGCAAATCATGATCTTGTTCATAGAGGAGAACTAGATCACCCTCAGAGAACATGCATGGCTTGACATGTTTTTCGTATTGGGATTTTATGCGTTTCTTTTGGGTTTCTGATCCAGGTGGATATCAGTGGCCACCCACCTTTTCCAAATGTCTCAAAACATTTTTCTGGCCATTTTGGCAATTTACTATTTTTAGCAGGTTTTAACTTCCGGGGCCATTTTGAGGGTCCAAATGAAGGTTTTTAGAGATCGAGGTTCTCAATGATATATGAAGGCATGATTGATCCCCAAAAATGAATCTCCTCGACAATACCTTTCCAACGAGCTATCACATGCCTAAAACGGAGATCATATGCAAAAGTTACGACCTCGGGAAGTTGATGTACTCACTTACCCAAACGGGGCCCACATGACTTTTGGCGCTTCATCTCCTAGGGTTAGGTTTTTGGATGTCTAGGAATTTTGGCATTCTCGTTTATTGTAAAAGGGCCTTCAGAGCCTCATTGTAATCATCTTCTTGTGAATGCGAGTAGCCGTCACATCTCTTCTCAGAGATAAGCTGCGACCATTCTAGCGAGTCTTTCACCCTATATTTTTACAGTCTCTGTACATTTCTTTGATTAATAGAAATCGTGTATTACTGTATATTTGTGTTTATGGTTGCATCTCTGATACATTTCTATGATATTATTGAATATATTCAATATATCTGTGCATTTATTTATTATATCTCCTCTCTCGTTTCGTGCCGAAAATAATCCGGGTCAGTGGTATCAGAGCAGGCTACTCCTGATTGTTTTTCAGTGCATGTCCCCGACGAGGTCCGAGTATAGAAAGTTGGGTCTTGAGCTTGTCTCTCTCGAGGAAAATAGCTCTCTCACACCCAAGAAACCCTCAATGGTGGAAGAAAATAAAAACGATGGAGCAGACGATCCTGTCAGTCTGTTGCTTGAGCAAGCTCTCACGCGACAGAGGGACGAAATGATGGAGAATTTTTCCCACATCCTTCAACACCTACCGATAGCATCAGGAACATCTTCATCAAGCGGCCACTTTGGAGGCACCTCGCCTTTCAAGGTATAGGTTAATTTTGATATTCCCGTATTTGAAGGTCAAATAGATGCAGATGCCCTAGATAAATGGTTAAATCTGCTAGAAGGTTATTTCTCTGTTCATAATTTTTCAGACAAGGAAAAGATCACCTTTGCACTCCTTAAGGCTCTCCCCCATGTCAAACATTGGTCGGAAACTTACTGGGAGTATATTTCCACAGAGGAGTCTGGAATATATGGGGCTGAGCCCACTTGGTATTTTTTTGTGGATGCGGTAAAGGAACAGTACTACCTTGTTGGAAACTATGAGGAACAATACATGAGATGGACCACACTGTGGCAAGAGAGGGGCCAAGTAGTTCCATATTTCACCAATACCTTCCATACCTTGTGCACCAATCTAGGTATCAAAGACTCTGAACGACGTTTGGTTCTGAAATACCGTGGAGCTCTACACAGATACATCCAAACCAAAATGGATTTTCTAGACATCTCATCACTCGGTGTTACCTATCAATATGCTGTTAAAATTGAGCAGAAATTTAAGCACCAGAACAAATGGGAGTTCGGGTCTGCAAATCCACAACAACCAAAGTATGACAAAGACAACCCTAACAAACAGACTCCCGAAAACCAGTCCAAGCCACAGGAAAAGAAGGGTCACGGGAAGACAAAGAAAGACACCGAAAAATGGTGTGATTTCCACAAAAGCCCTTGGCACAACACAGACAAATGTCGCTCAAAACAGTCATTGGTGGTCGAGATCAAAGACAAGGAGCCGAAACCTGATTGAGAATCTGATTATGAAAATACTGGTAAAAGACAGATCATCGACGCAGACCCTACTGCTATTGTCACGACCACAACAATTCAACTAGAAGAACCAACAGATCCAAAAGAGGGGGAGCACCTTTTTCATTCACGGATGTGGGTGAAGGAGACCCCGCTACATTTTATTGTTGATAGCGGAAGCCAGAAGAACCTCATCTCAGCAGAGGTCGTCAAACAGTTGGGATTGTCGACAACACCACACCCACAACCATAGAACATTTGGTGGCTTCGCCAAGGAAGAAATCTTCGTGTCAGCCAGCAGTATCGATTGTCATACGGCATCCAACCCTTCAAGGATGAGGTATTATGTGATGTTTCCCCACTGGATGTCTGTGATGTTCTCTTGGGCCAGCCATATATGTGGAAACACCATGTTATCTATGAGTCTCGACCACGTAGTGTCATTATTACTCTGGGGGGTCATCTCTATAGGATACCAGAGGTAGTTCCAACTACTGCCCCACCTAAATAGTGCCGCAAGGTAATATCTCATACTACAAAATTCATCTTCTCCACAATCTGTTCAAAGGGTGAACAGAAGGATACTGCAGCCACCATAGCTTCGACCAAAGCACCTTCTATCCAACAGAAGCAGGTTGACAAGGTTGCAGCAAAGAATGAAGATTCCTTCTGCACACAGTCATCTAAAATAGCCAGACTGGTTAAAAAATTCCAAACCTTCCAGCCATGGGTCCATGACAGATTTCCACAAACTAAGCAGCGTGACTTCTCCAGCAAGACAAGCAGCTCACCAAGATGTAGATTCAACAAATGCTTTTCCCTCTCCCCTGGGAACCCAACGCAATGAATACCATTGCTTCCTAAGGATGGAGGATTGATCCAGGTGGATATCAGTGGCCACCCACCTTTTCCAAATGGCTCAAAACAGTTTTCTGGCCATTTTGGAAATTTACTATTTTTAGCAGGTTTTAACTTTCGGGGCCATTTTGAGGGTCCAAATGAAGGTTTTTCTAGATAGAGGTTCTCAATGATAGACAAATGAATATTAAGCCCCCAAAATGAATCTCCTCGACAATACCTTTCCAACGAGCTATCACACGCCTAAAACGGAGATCGTATGCAAAAGTTACGACCCCGGGAAGTTGATGTACTCACTTACCCAAACGGGGCCCACATGACTTTTGGCGCTTCATCTCCTAGGGTTAGGTTTTTGGATGTCTAGGAATTTTGGAATTCCCATTTATTGTAAAAGGGCCTTCAGAGCCTCATTGTAATCATCTTCTTGCGAATGCGAGTAGCCGTCACATCTCTTCTCAGAGATAAGCTACCACCATTCTAGCGAGTCTTTCACCCTGTATTTTTACAATCTCTGTACATTTATTTGATTAATAGAAATCATGTATTACTGTATATCTGTGTTTATGGTTGCATCTCTGATACATTTCTGTGATATTATTGAATATCTGCAATATCTCTGTGCATTTCTTTATTATATCTCCGCTCTCATTTCGTGCCGAAAATAATCCGGATCAGTTTCAATAACTAGGGTGGCACCGTGATGGGTTTTGTCCGATTGCATAAGATACAACAGGCGTTCCTCCTCAGCAGAGGTGTTTGAGAGAAGTTTGATGGTTAGTTTTAACGATGGAATTTCACATTCAATCAGTAGAACAACTTCTAAACCATACACTAATTGGAAGGGTGTAAACCTCGGGGCTGACTTCAAGGATGTCCGATAGACCCACAATGCTGAGAAAAACATCATGTGCTAACTCATTTTGTGAATTTTGATAATCTATCAAAGCATGGTAATAATTACTTTGTTTATTGCTTCGTCTTGGCCATTGGCTTGTGGATAGTAGGGGGTTGATTTTTCATGTTGAAGACCGAAATTTTCCATAAGCTCAGACATCATAAAGTTTCAAAAGTGGCTACTGTGATCGGTAACGATAGCCTGTGGGATTCCAAATCGTGTAATAATGTGATTGAAGATGAATAGGGATGCCATTTTTCCCATGTTGTCGAATGTAGGCATTGCCTCGGCCCACTTCGTGAAATAATCTATGGATACAATAATGTACTCATGCCCCCTGGCCAAGTGAGGGTGACATGTCATGAAATTGATGCCCCATTTAGTGAAGGGTCCAACAGAAACTACAGGATGTAAGGGAGTGGGGTGAGATCTTATTTTTTTGTTGTATTTTTGGCAAGCATGGAATTTTTGGATGGAAATAATACAATCCTTGAATAGAGAAGGACAAAAATACCCAGCTCATAAGATCTTTTGGGTAGTATCATACCCAGACATGTGACCACCACATGCTCCATAATGGAAGTCATTCAAAGATTTCTCAGCCTCATCATAAGTGAGACATCGTCGAAAAATGGAGTCAACTTCATGATGATAAAGAGTATCACCGAGGATGATATATTGACAGGCTTGGTAACGTATGCGATGACTATCAGTACTAGAAAAATCAGGCCAAAAAGTTTGAGTCTGGAGATATATAATGATATCTCCATACCAAAGGTCATAGGAACTGATCAGAAAAATGGATTCATTAGGTAATGAATCCTCTGCTACATTTTCCATCTCAAAACAGGGAAGGTTACATATCAATTTGGAAAACACCAAGGATTTCTTAGACTTAGCATGTTCAAACTCTAAGTCAAACTCCTAGAGTATCACAATCCATTTGGAGTGTTTGCCCCCTAGCAACTGGCGTGTAAGAATGTGTTGCATAGGGTTGCAATCGGAAATCACGGTGGTCTTGCGTAAAAGGATATAGTGTCGGAAACATGGGGCAGCTTGAACAACTTCCAAGGCTAGTTTTAATACTTGGCTCGATAGTCATGAGACTCCGACTCAAAAAATAAATGACATGGTCATCTTGAGAATCGTCTTCTTGGAATAGAACCATGGCAATGGTCGAATCCGAAGCAGTGGGATAAAGGAAATAATATCGAATATAATCAGGCGGGAAAAGTAGTGGGGTACGGGTTAAAGTCAATTTCAAAGCATCGAAGGCTTTGATGGCAGTGATGTCCCATACAAATTCAGAGCCTTTCTTTAATAGTCGAGTAAATTCGAGTATTAACTCGGCATAGTTTGGGATAAAATGACGTAGAAAGTTTTCCTTCCCTTGCAAACTTTGTAGTTAGTGAAGTGAAGAAGGAGGAGGGAGATTGAGAATCACCTCAACCTTCAAAGGATCTACCCTGATCCCTTGATGTGACACAATAAAGCCTAAGAGTCGGCTGGACTCCACACAAAAGACACATTTCTATGGGTTTAAGCGTATACGATAGAAACAATAGCGACGGAAAATGGCTCAGAGGTGGGCCAGATGATCACTACGATGCATGGAATGTGCTAGTAGGTCATCTAAATATGGTTGTATAATTTTCTTAATATCATGGAAAGAAAAAGACATAGCAGGTTGAAACATTGCACCGACGTTCTTTAAACCGAAGGGCAGTTTCTGGTAGGCAAAAGTTCCCTAAGGACAAATAAAAGCGGTTTTGTGTTCATCCGCGGGTAAGATGTTGATCTACTTATATCTGGAGAAACCATCCATCAAAGAGAAGTTTTCACTTCCGGTGCAATTGTCGACAATTTGGTCAAAGAAGGGGGTCGGAAAGTTGTCCTTAGGACAAGCTTTGTTGATATCCCTATAATCAACACAGACACGTATCTTACCTTGTTTCTTGTTAACCAGAACTAGATTGGATACCCAATCAGTCAAAGCCACAGGATATATAAATCCGGATTTAAGAAGTTTTTCTACTTCAAGCTTGATAGCAGCCGCTTTACGGGGGTGGACCAGACGAATTCTTTGCCCGACGGGTTTGGTGCCCAGGTACATCTTGATTTTATGTACAACAATATTGGGGTCAATGTTGGGCATCTCTTCGTAGCTCCAGGTGAAGATGTCACAGAATTATTAGAAAAGTGACTTATATGTGACAACCTCCTCGGTGGAACAAGAGGATCCGATATGGACATTTTCAATAACTCCAGGTTTGATAGAGATGTCGAGGGGGATGGTGGGTGAAATGTTACTTAAGTTCCCTTCATATAACACATTATGTGTGGAGTCAGGAACTGAAGCAATAACGACAACGGTCGACGTGGTCGAGATATGTTGGTAACTCTCGAGTGTGTGTTTTTTGAGGAAGAGAATGGAATGATGATGTCCATCATCCCAAAGGGTATTTTCCATCGACATAACCGACATAATCATCTCGTCTGTGGGAAAAGTGACATGGAACGGGTCAGGAGATCAATCTATGAGAGAGGGAGTAAAAGGGTCAGCTGACTAAATGTCTTGGTAAGCGGATTCAACCGGACTTAAAGGAATCTGGTTTTCATAGTGGAGATAATCACCAGGTTTGGGTACTATCCATGGGTCAAACAACTCAGGAAGTTCGTGAACAGAGGTGGAGATCATGTTAATTGAGGAAACCAAAGGAGGTGGAACGTCGGGTGGTGGGATTGGGAAAGTACCCATCAGAGTGGAATCTTTTAGTAGAGCCACGCTGACATTCTCATATCTAGGGGGTGTCTTTGCAATGAAAGGTACATCACTGGTACATGTGTTAGAGTTGAAGAAGGCCAATTGGTCTACTGTAATTACTTTTCCCTGATGTGGAAAGCATACGATGTGGAAAAGAGTAGACACAACTACATGCATGGAATCGATACAGCTACGACCAAATAAAAGGTTGTAATCAAGAGGAGCATCAAAGATCTTGACTTCAATTTTGACCATTTTGCCTTCTAACATAATAGGCAATGACGGGAGAACACCGTAAGGTTTAAAGCCAGAGCCATTAAAGGATTTGAGCGTGTTGTGTTATTCAGTTAAGGAATGAGAGCCGATTGGATTTCCGACAAGCAATAGACATGACACACGTTGAGGAACCTTCATCAATAACACTTCTACAAATGTTCTTGTCGGAGACAACAACTTGTATTTGGAATGCGAATTAAGGGGGTAACCTTGGAATGTGATCTTCCAAGTCAAATATTATTAAATTTGTATCTGTAGGGTCGATTCCACCGATAGATTTCAATAGTGCCTTCCGTTGTGTAGGAAAACTCTGAAGGACTTTAAGGGCTGACATCGCAGACGGTGCCTGTGCCAGATCTT
Source organism: Picea engelmannii (assembly GCA_009831015.1). Lineage (NCBI taxonomy): Eukaryota > Viridiplantae > Streptophyta > Pinopsida > Pinales > Pinaceae > Picea > Picea engelmannii. The sequence continues at coordinate 120,336 of ML783494.1, read as the reverse complement.
CTACTATACTATAGTTCTGGGAAGCATGCGCATGAGGATTGAAATCAAACTTTTGAACCACACCCTTGGGAGGAGGGTGAAGGACTGTATTGGGGTTCGGTCATTCAAGATGAAGAGGACCATTGTAAGGTGGAGCCGAGGGAGATTGTTGAACCAATGAAGGTGGTATATCATGAACTTTCTCTTTGAAGGAAGGGTAATCTTTGGCACGAGTGGTAAGTGCGATGTCATTCTTCTTTTAATCACCATTACACATAAGTACATAGGAGGTGGTGGAGGAAGAAGGTTGATCATGGATAACCAATTGAACCTATTGTTGAGAAGGGAAGGGTTGAGACAAGATGACAGGGGTAGGAGGTTTTGGGGTCCCTTGGAGGAACTTCGTGACCTCAACACATCTCGGACAATCCTTTGTGTAGTGATCATCACCACAGATAAGGAAAGGATAGTGAGGTTTGCATTTATCCTTATCTTCAACAGGTTGTGTCTTGGCCTTATCGTATTGCAGGTTGTTATTTGTATCCTCCTTATTCCTACCCTTCCCTTTTTTAGATTTATTCTTACCGATGGGAGTCGATTGGACGACGTTCACTTCTGAATTTTTACTGGTGGGAGGGGTGGGCGTCGGAGCAGTTTGAGCATTAGAAGCATGGGATTTGGGCATGGTGTGAGAGTTCTGTGCAGACTGAGGTTGAGAATGGAAAGTATCTGTCACATCATCAACGACATGAGAATATTTTGGGGTCGTTGAGGTGGTCGTGGTAGAAGGATGAGCTGCATCAGGGAGTAGATCGTAAAGACTATCTATTTGTGAATAAACAAGATCGAGATACTCGGCACAAATGATCGCCAGTTCTTCTATGACAACTCCACCCATAGAAATGTCTTTAGATATGTCATTCACAAAGGATTTTGTGAACCATTCTGCCAATAACTGATCGGGAAGATCGAGTTTGATTAGAGGACGTCTTCGTCTCCACTCATGAATGTGAATAGAGATATGAGTGGCTTTACTTTGCTTGAAAGAACTCAAAATCTCAGCCCCCGTTTCATAACGGATTGGAAACTAGTAGTGAGTGAGGAAATCCATAGCTAGGGTATTGAAATTGGTGAAGAAGCCTCATGGTAATTCTATATACCACTTTGCAACTAAACCCGTGAGAGTTTGCTAAAAAAGACGTAATCAAATGGAGTCATCCATCAAAGATTTGGATGAAAACCAAAGATGGAAAGTCATGACATGATTTTTCAGATCCTCTCCTGGTTTACCATCGAACTTAGGAATGTCATATGGGATTTTGGCCGGTATGATGGGCCATTGAGGAGAGTGAAGGATAGGGTCATTTAAAATTCTAGACAGATTAGGGAGGTCCAAAGTGGCCAAAAAGGGTAGTTGTCTATTCACGTGAGGGTACTGGTGACTTTAGGGAGGATGTCACATCGGTATACCAGTAGGACCGTAAGCAGTTTGCATATAATGCAAAGATCCAGGCAGAGTCGGTTGTTGGTGTGGAGGCATGTAGCCCATGGCATTGGGTTGGTTAGGGATGTTCCCTTGGAAACAATTATTGGACTGAACATTCGAGCCCCAAGTGGGATTCAAATAACCTAGATATGGTTGACCGTAGTTAGGGGGTACCAAAACATTGTTTTGAGAAGGTTTCCCCCCAAAGGGTTGTGGGTTAGCATGAAGGTTCCAAAGGTGAGCTAACAAGTTTGATGCATTCGGTCCAAATTGTGAATTATAAGTTCCAACCTGAGAATGTCCTCCATAAGGAGGAGGCGCCTCAATTTGAGCGTGACCCTCAGATTGAGTTTGCCACACGGCGGGAATATGGTAACCGGAAGTGAATAGATGATGAGTTCTACTAATTGGATTGGAGCCACTAGGGACAGATCCACCATGAAGAGGTGGATAAGACCCTCTAGAGAGGACTTGGGAAGCGTGGGAACATAACCAGCAGAGGTATTATTCCCAAATGGTACTCCGAATGGAATTTGGGTATGGATGGTAGTAGAAGAATTCAAAGCATGATACCCACAAGGAAGAGAAGGGGTAGGTCTAGAGGAACGTGGTGTACCAATGGGAGCATGGTTAACCACTATATTCCTGGAAGGAATAGTCATAGCACAAGGAAGAATTGTAGAGTGGGCCATTTGAAAAGGGATGGTTGAACGAGGGCTAACTAACTGGGCTTCTGAGCCAGCAAAGAGATAGGCAGTTGTACTAGAAAAATGACCTAGGGAGACTGTGAGGACGAAAGACGTCTCGGATAGCTCAGGGATGGCGGGTATATATGCTCCTACCCTTGATCCATAAAGGTCTCATACTGTACGAGGTGGGATTCTAACTATGTCAGTAGTCCAGAAAGGATCATCGGCTACAAAAGTTCTGGTTAGATTTCCAGAAGAAACAACAACAAGTTCCTCAGCATAATTCATCCGGAGAAAACATCTTTCATATTCAAGAGGGATGCGGAAATCTTCCATAGAATCGGAAATAATTTGAAAACTTTCCAAAGAGGCTGAACCTTCCTCTTATGTTATGTTGGTATCCTGGAATTCACTCTGTTGAGGAGGGCCCTCTGATGTGTGAGGGGGTATATGGGTAGAATCTTCCATGTTTTCTGGTGGAAGTCCCTGTACCCTGTGTGAACGACAGGGAGGGTCATGTTGGCGGAACCAAAAAATATATGGCCAACTAAGTAAACAAACAACACGCGCTAGTAAAATCTAGGAATAAAAAACCAACCAAACAAAACCTTCCTATTCCGAAGTTAGTAGTTGGTGATGAAATCCAACGTCGCGACATCAAGACAAGAAGGGGTTGGGCTAGGGTGGAAAAGTTACATTGATGACCTGCTTAATGGACTTACACCCTGGTGCAAGCTCCCACACATAATCGTGGGTATACCCTCCAAGGAGACTAAGTGAGTCTGGCCAATGTCAATTCCAGGTACCATGGACACTTGCCCCTCCATAGTCACCTTGTGTAAGACCCTAAGAAGATAGGCTACTAAAGTTACCACAAACAACAATGATGCCTGGGGGAATAGTCGACAGTCCAATCCACACACAAGAGCAGGGTATTGAGCTTGAAATCAACTTGAGAGGCTTCCACTCATCATTGTGGGCATACCTTCAAGTGACCCCCATAATACGTGCAATCTCTACACTGATACCAACAAAGCAAGGTGAGTGACTCTGACAATCTCAATGCGACCTCAGGTTTCACCCTTGTGTGAGAAGGGCTTCCCAGGACAAAATGTTGCAAATGGATTTGACCACTCCCTATCACAAGATACTATGGTGTGTTTCATGCTTTGGAGAGTGTGTCTCACTACCTATTCCAAAGCCCTAGCCTAGCTAATGTTGGTGTAAAAAGAGCCCTAGAAAAAGTTACTAGTTGAATTTTAGAGTTTCGCAATATTATTAAAAGTTGTTGTTACTCAAGAAGGAGATGAGAATGAAACCAATGTTATGTAAGAATTTGACCCAATAATGTGTAAATAGAAATGAATGATGCAAACTTTCGTTCGATGAATTCTATCTATAGTAGGGATAAATAACTTTTATGGAACAATGCAAACTATGATGTACAATTCTCTTCTTTTAAATGCAGTACCAAACAATCATAAAAGATATAATTTCACTATTTGTTCTTTTTCAAATTTTTTGAATGCCAATATTTTATGCATAAATGATCGCCTAAAATACTTAAAAGGATTTATTTTTTTCCTTTCAAAAAATCAAACAGGGATGTAACTAAGAAATGATGAGCAATCAATGAAAAGAAAACACTCAACAAGCACCCAAATCGATCTTTCAATGAAGATAAAAACACAAAATGACCAAAAAAGGTTTCTTCAAATGTAAACAAGAAAATGGTTTTTCGATTATTAAGCAATCTAGAAGGTGTAACCAACCTATAATTCCAACTCCAAATGAAGAATTTTAATCAATCAAGCACTCAGACGCAAATCTGGAGATTATATCTTTGTCGATAAAAATAAAAAACAAAAATATAAAAAAGATCAAAAGAGAGGCGTTCGATCTTCGAAATCAATCAAGATCAAGTTGAAACAATCAGAAGTAGTCAAGAACTGGTATTAAAAACCCTTTTCCAGCTGACTGAGGAAAAAATTGGGCAACAATAGAGGTCAAGACCCAATCAAAAAAGTTTTCAAACGCCGTCGCGAGTAGGCAGTATAACACAGTGTGGAAATGAGTTGTTTCCACAGGCCAATAGTCATGCAGGTCGCGGAAATACCGTACTGAAACAAACCACTAGGGTGTGGAAAAAGAAGGTTTTCGCACTCCACCTATAAGTTGCAGTGCGGAAGTCTTTCACAAAATAGAAAATTTTTCAAAAAGGACAAAGGGTCTCAGGAAAATTTTAAATCCAATGAGTCTAATTGGATCTCCCACAGACTCAGAGACTGAAACAGAATGTAAAAGATAGGATATGAGAAAATGGCCAACAAAGAACCACAATCAAGTTGTATTCTCCCCAGTGGAGTCGCCAATTTTGTTAATGGGTAAATCAGTATATACAGACATGAACTAATCCCCCTAGATCCACTTGGATATAGAACAAAACAAGATGGAACAAGATGTTTTCCCTAGGTTACAGTCATTGAATTTAACTACCAAAGAAGGAATAGATAACATACCTTATGGATCGCTTCCTTATGTCTTTGTTGATCCTGCCTTACTCCAATGTTCCTATGAGATCAGATCTGCAATGACACAAATCCACCAACATGAAAGAAACAATAGTGAAATTCAATGACAACCTAAACATGTGATCAAGGAGTCATGTAATAAAATATCAATCATTTTATGGGAAAGAGACGTGACATCGTATTATATTAATGAAAGGTAGAAAATACAACGGAATCGCCTTAATGTCGCAAGTTCCCTTTCAGTGGCCCTTTTTTCTGAAACAAACATACATTTGCTCTGACATTTGCATGAAGATTTTTCACAAAATCTTGATGGACGAATAGAGACCTCAAGCATCACTTGAAATAGGATTCTTCACACAGTCTTCAGCTTATTCTTTCATCAATTTTCTATGCTTCTTTATTCTTGTACCTCTAACCTTTTCCATGAGAAGCCTATCATTATATAGGAGAAGTTGAAGTGGTTAAATAGATGAGGATGATCCCATCAAATCAGAGAAGTCAGTAAGATCGTAACCATATGGACACCACCTCATATTTCCAGAAGATTCCACTTCTAGAAGCTGCTAGAACTTATTTCCTCTTTTAGTTTTAAAGTGTCATTGTGACCTACCTATATAGAATCCTATGGACATCCCACGAGCTGGCTATAGTGCAGCCTATGAAAATCAGGGATTTCTTCTCTGTGTAAAGAGAGCAGCCTACGGCGGCCTTCCAAAAATGCATCTTGAAAGGGTGGAAAGAGGCTTCTTTTCTCAAGCAAAAGATAATATCGGGAATCTGAACACATGTTTATGTAATCATCATCAGGGTGACCAAAATAATGTGTAACAGGTAGGTAGGAGCGGAAATAAGCTTGGTACTATGAGCATTTCTTTTAGCAATCTGCAGTTTTCATTTTCAGCTTAGTTTCACATTTTAGTTTGGAGCATATACAGTTTTGCATTTTTAGCAGATGAAAGTTACAAGTTACAGTTGGAAAGTTGAGTTTGTGAGAAGCCCAATGGATTGGCATGTAGTCTATTGTTATTTGATACCTCACAGGGAGGATAGCATCCCCATTGGAGTCAATTGTTAGCACCATGATTTTCATGGCTAAGGTTAGAGGTTTGTCAACAATTTTCAAATTCATGCATGTCAGCACCCATGTTGTTTTTATGCCTGGCATCATCTAACATCTCCAATGGCCAGTTTCAAAAGGAAGCTTATCATTTATTTATTCCCATTTCAATTTTCAACTACGCGCTGCAAAATTCATTGTGCACTACAATATTCACTGCACAACACGTAGAGGATGTTGTCGCACAGAGGATGTTGTCGCGCAGAGAATGTCGTCACACAGACGATGTTGTCGCACAAAGGATGTTGTCGCGTAAAGAAGGTTGTCACACATAGGATGTTGTCGCGCAGTGGATTTAGTCACAAAGTAGGTTTTTTTGCATAGGATGTTGTCATGCAGTGGGTTGTCGTGCATAGGATGCTATTGCGCAGTGGATTTTCCTGTGCACAAGCTACAACTCGCACTGTGCAAATTACTAGTTTAGTGGTCAACTTAAAGATTGATTTCTGACCAACTGAAGAGGAATTTTGAAAATCCCCGAGAGGTTTTTGTCAAGGAAAAAATAAATAATAAAAAACTCTCTCAGATTTGCAAAATGTGTCACGGATTTGGATATACGAAGGAATCTGTGAGCCCTATTTTTCATATTTTATGATTTATTGTCTAAGACATGTTTTTGAGGCACATATTCCGACCAATTGGAGATGAATTTAAAGAAACTGATAGAGGTATTTCTTCATAACGAACTTAACTACAAAAAATTCTATCAATTTCTAAAAATAGTTTTTTATCAGTGAGATACGATGTCATATTGAACGCCTATTTTCCCAGTTTGTTGCGCATTCCACTGCGTTTTTTGTTGTAGGTTATTGTTGCATAGCAGACTTGCTGTGAAGAGATAACAGAGTGTCCAGCAGTGAAAATTATGACTTATCACAACCATAGGGTCGAATGTTGATCATGATCAATGATTGTAAATAATATCTTGGTTACAATTATGATTTGGAAAAGTCGGGTTTCCTATTTTTAGTAAATCGGTTGAAGTTATTGCTCACTTTCAAAGAAAATAGATCCATGATTCCAGGAGAGAGTAGCTCGAACCTAATAGCCAAGGGTGACATTAGTTTTCTATATATGGGGATCATTTTCATGTAAAAAGTGTTGGTCGGCAATTTTGAGAAACAAATGCTACTGTATGTAGTTTGAGTTTTGACTGAAATTTAATGCAAAGGTCCTATGATTTGATGAAAAAATTTTAGTTGTGATAGTTGGATGTATTGTGCTTCTTTATCTGCATATGTTTTTTCTGTCATCTCTTATTTCATATCCCATATCATCTATTTTGGAACAAATTTTTGAACCTACGGATTCGTTGTACTACACCCCTTGTTCGCGCCACTTAAAAAAAAAGTTTTCCTCTCAAGCTAACTTCGGATTCATCCACAACGACGCTCTTGAGTTGTTCCCTATGTTTTTTATCCTGCCACACTTTACGGTTTACATTGAAGCTTGTTTCTCACCTAGCCTTTTCCTCTCGAATCTAGTCACTGAGTCATTTTCTTTGTCTCTTCCTCAGACCGACTCCATAGCCCAAGTTTTACTTTTCTGCACCAATATAACCAGAAACATTTTATCATCGGTGTTAAATATAGCCATTGTTTGCAAAGTCATATCCTGCGTAGAGACCGCGCCATTTCTAAGAGAGCCCTCTCTAGATCCGAAAGGCTAGTTTCGGGTCTCAAAGTTGGTTAAAAATTTACCTTCATCGTCTATTTATCAGTCAAATAGATTTATGGAGTGCTAACAGGTAGCATAGTTTTTTTTCAAGGAGGTATTTTGGTTGCATGGTTTACCCAGGAAGATAGTTAGTGATAGAGATGGGCACTTCATCAGCGCATTTTGGAAGGAGTTTTTTAGGTTGACAGGCACAGAGCTAGCTATGAGTACCATCTACCACCCACAGATAGAAGGACAGACATAGATCGTCAACAAATGGGTGGAGGGGTATCTGAGGAACTATGTGGGGGGGGCAGCAATGCACATGGGTGAGATGGTTACACATGGGTGAGTATTGTTACAACACAACTTACCATATGTCCATCAGGATGTCACCGCTCAGGGTATTGTACGGATACGATGAACCCTCCTTTGTGGAGACTGTGTTTGGGGACAACAGGGTCCCGGGGGCCAAAGACTGGTTGGAGGAGAGTCAGAGGATTCTGCGGTCAGTGAGGGAGAACTTGAAGACGACTCAGAACCAATAGAATATATATGAAAACTGGAACTGGTGTGTATCCAGATCAATCTAGACCACCATGACGACTCATTACTTACTCATGTATCCCATATCTATTGTAAGTTATCACTCTTTGAGTGTGGAATATGGTTAATGAGAATTCTTCCATTATTTCTCTCTTAATTCTTGTTTCTCAATTTCTCTTTGCAAATGTATGTGGTATTTTCTAGCTAGATCTATTATGTGTAGGTTCAACACATTTACATGTTATCAGAACCGACAGACTTCTAAGCAAAAGCTACAGCAAAAAAGTTTTGCAGGTACAAAAGATTGAAGACAACAAAAAGATGGATTATTCACTGGAAATAATTCTCACACCTCATAACTATTTGGAATGGAAGCCAAAAATTATGCGTCTACTTAGATGCAAAGGCTTATACCAAATAACCATGGAAATGGAAGTAGAACCTGATTCTGTCGATGAGAAAAATGACTTTCTCAATAGACAATATATGGCCATAGGAAGTATCAGCATGTCTGTTTCTCCCGAACTTTTCCATCAAGTATATGAAGAATCACAAGGATTAACTCCAAATGAATTATGAACCAGATTGGAGGTTTTATTTGGTAATAAAGAATATTGTGAATATTTCATGCAGGAGGTCGAATAGATAGAGCCAGAAGAGAAGCCATCAAAAGATCAAGCCTCTTATTATGAAGAGTCTTCTACAAAAGTATTTGCAGAAATTTGTATTCCATTAATTGAAGATGATGTCTACTCCATTTAAGATTTGTTTTTTGAAATTCATGTGGAAGATATATGGCATGCATCTCAGGAGTCACATGCAGACACTTTTGCATGCACCATGCACGCATCTCAGGAGTCAAAAAGGGAGCCATGCACATCAGATGTCATTCTAATATTTTATGAGAAACATTTGTAGAAAAAAATTGGATATTTGAATTCCTCTCGAGAAAATATCCAATTTCAAAAAAACAATCATTTGAAACGGAGTCCAGAAAGTGAAGTTATGATCATTTTAAAGTCAACAAAATTTCAGCATTTTTTTGGAAATGACCGCACAGTTTTCAAAATTTCATCCAAAATTTATTTGAATATTATTCATTACAAGAAGATAAAGTGGATATGTGTGGAAATATCAATTATGCATATACTTCATCAGATCCGTGCAGACATCTACATCTTCAACAAAATCTTCAAAGAGCACAAACTTGCATAGTTGCGAGGTCTTCTTGGAGTGAAGGACATGGTTTCTTAGCAACTGTTT
>ML783494.1:87952-111027 GCA_009831015.1 Picea engelmannii | reverse complement strand
CTAGTTTAGTTGAGTGTATATTTTCTATTTGGGTACGTAACATGGCCTCGTTGTCAGGACCCATTCTTTATTTTCACCATAGTGATGTTCAGGGGGGGTGTTGGAGTTACTTCACACACACCTAGGATTTATTTTTCCTAAGGTTTTTCCTTGTTTATTAGTCATAATTAGTCATTATCCAGTCTCCTATATTGTAGGGGAGAATATTCCACTTGGAGAATATTCTCTTTCAGTTGACACTTCAATTTGACTAGTTGAGTTGAGTTTAGATGTTGCATTGGTTTTGTAATCATGCAACATTGGGATCATCACCAACTCACTACTCTTTGTTCAGTCAGTTAACTAAAGACTAGTTGACTAGTTAACTCAACTAGGTGGTAGTTCACTCCCGTAACTGCCTCAGAGACTAGACTAGGTGGCAATTTACTCTTGTAACTATTGGTGCATGTGCAGATCAATCTAGACCACCACTATGGCTCATTAGTTACTCATGTATTCTATATCTATTGTAAATTATTCACTCTTTGAGTGTGGAATACGGTTAATGAGAATTCTTCCATTATTTCTCTCTTGATTCTTATTTCTCAATTTCTCTTTGCAAATGTGTGTGGTATTTTCTAGCTAGATCTATTCTATGCAGGTTCAACACATTTACAGGATGAGGAGGGCCATTTGGAGCTAGTTCCGGAGGAGGTATTAGAGAAGAGAGAGAATAGGTTGAGGAGCAGGGTCATCAGGGAGTGCTTGGTTAGATGGAGGGGTTTTCCAATGGAGGATGCCACATGGGAGGGAGAGCATATTTTGTAGCACCCATGATTGATGTTGCTCGAGGACAAGAAATCTCAAGAAGGGAGGATTGTGATGTCCTGTTCCCAAGAGTATGCCAGCAGGGAGTGGCTTAGTATTCTATGTGTTCTCGTAGACTATAATGAGGCACAAATAGGGAACAAGATAGAGAAATAAGGGTGTATTGATGGCTAAATGATGAATTAAGACAAAAAACTTAGGGAAAGTCACTTAATCTTAAGTCAACGAAGAATTAGAATGAAAAGGTGCTAAAGGGTGACTTAATTAATTAATTATTCACCTTAGGAGGAAAAGCACCTAGCTTAAGTGAGGTCAATGGTGAATTAGATTGGGAATGATATAAAGGGAGGAATTTGACCTAATTCCTCACTATGCATTGTTATGATTTGATGTTGAGAGTTCCCAGAGGAGGAAGAGAGTCGACTTTACTGTTTTGTGGATTTATGGATGAAACCACCACCATTAATCGGTTTCGGTGTTGAGAGACACACCCTAACCCATCATATATACCATCCATATATTTCATCATGCTATTCAGGAGTATCCAATTGCAGTGTGCGCAACTTAGCCAGTGAGGGCGCAAGTCAGATTGAGGGTTTGTGGAGCTGCACAAGGTCCGAGATTAGATTGCATTTTCCTTCGAACCTAGTTGAGATCCAGTTAGGGCACTTAAATTGAGACACGTTCCATCATATTTTGATGGTGGAATCTTGTAGGGCGCATCATCCCACCATTTAGGGAGAAACTCTTCCAAAAGGAAATTTGAGGTTGCAAACAGAGAATTAGAGAAGATCCGGGGAAACCCTCCTGACCTAGTTCAACATTTGGCAAGATGGTCATTTTGAGTCCTATAGCATTTGATTCCATTGGTGGAATCATTTGGGCCACATCCAGTGTCCCAGGAGGTGTGAAAACCCATCAGGGGTCGAGATCCAATGCCTCAGAGACCGGATCTGACATTTGACACTCATCCATTTTAGTCTAGAGGCTAGGGCGCTTCTATTGGGATAGTTTCCAGTTCATTCCGATGTGTCTAACCTTTCAGACGAGTTTTCCAGCTTGTAGCGGTTACCATACTTCTCCATAATCGCCTATTTTTTTGATCTATCCATGCATGCATCAGATCTGCCTTCATATTATGATCACGGGTATTTTTATGCTATTTTCTTGTATTCTAGTGACGATCCATGAGATCTAACTGACGACTATACTCTAGATTTCTAGTATTTTATTGTATTTCCATGCTTGAGTAGCATAATACATATTATTGGGTAGTTGATTTTCTTTATTTCAACATGCATCCACTATATATTGTTTAAACCATAAATATACAACATACACATGCAATAACCATAAACATCTCAAACACACAACTGAAATGCATCCAAAAACCCCCAGAGTATCAGATCTGAAGATAAAACACATCCAGAAACCCCCATTGTATCACATCTGCGAGACAGAACATTAGATCAATAGAAAATATCTTGATCAATAGGATCAGGGATATTTCAGTGGTTGTGTGAGACTCTAGTCAATGAAGGCTTAAATAGGTTTGAAGGGCCATAACTTGCAATCCAGAACACATATCTAGAAAAATGTATAGTCATTGGAAAACCCTCATTGAACCAAAGATAATGGGATCCTAGTTACAGGGATTTGAGGTGATTGAGAAAAGTGAAATTTTGATGCCCCATCCCTTAAAAAGGTACTTAGGGGTTGGGTGTGTTTCAATTCTAACACCAGTGAATAGAGTATGGCGAAGCACATTAGTAGTCTAATATGGATTGCAGAGGACATAATACTTTATTCCACAACAAGAATCAGTGTTGATGAGATGAATAGGCCATAGGCCTGCTGTTTACTTATCATTAAAGGTGGTCCAGATTCCTGTAGAATATATGAGACTCCAACTCATAATGTTTTAAACTGTGAACTACAAATTTCAAGCTTCTTTTCTGTTATGGCCCATTCTTGAAAGCGACAACATTTTGATATTTGTAGCTTCCATAGAAATAGATCCAAAATGTTATTAACAAAACATATTCCATATTATGTCTCCAATTCGTTTGATAGGAAGAATCAATATAACTAACAACATATATGAAATAATTTGGACTGCATTTTTTAGCCAAGGAAAGACTCTTGGTTGGAGATTCAAATCATGTTGATAGGAATTGACCCTCAAAATAGCAAGTTGTAGACTAATTTTGCATTACTCACTAGGAGGATGAATGCATGGAGTGAACATTCATCCATCCCCACCATTGCACATTGATTATGTTGTAATGATGTCCTCCTCTACAATTGTAAACAACATGATTCGTATATTATTTTCATGTTTTTTGTAGAATGTATAAATAGTGGTGGAACCAGTGGTGTTAAATCATAAAACACCCACTAATGAAACATGATGTGTAGTATCACTTTGTGGTAAACAAAGTATTTCCTTGTCCCTTGAGAACTTTATCACTTGTAATAGTAGCAAGGAATAAACAATATTTTTTTCTCAAAAGTTTTGATTCCATGCAAATTGGTTGTCAGGGAAGCTCTACATATTTATAGTGTGGTTTTGCCAATCTGTTTTGGAAATTGCATTAGTCTATAACTTGTTGATGGTAGTTTGTATGTCATATCTTAGTACCCCTCCCCTGTATCAATTACCTTATTATAAAATCCACTTAGATGATTTCCATCCTTCGAATGAGCCTCCTTGTGCACTATCCCTTTTCCTAGTCTTTTATGTCTTGTCATTCCTTTTAATATAGGTTGGAAAAATTAGTCAATCAATGCAACCAAGTGTAATGTCAAAACAGGAAATAAAAATAGCTTAAGATAGTAAAAATTAAGTTTTGAACACCTATATTCAGATTTAATAAGTATCAACTTCCTTCAAATAAGTCAAATGGCCTTGTTACATGATAAAATAGCTTATAGGTTGTTTCAGCTGCAAAATATTTATTGGCTTCAAATAGGATATGCTATCAAATAGCACATCAGTTTATGCTTCCTATCTAAGTATAATTTTTTTTATAATTGACACATTCTAGCTTTTTTATACCCTTTCCAAGTAGCAATTCATAGCCTATTTTAAGAAACTTGTATGTAACAACTTCTTTGAGTTAGTCCTATGGATTTGTTTGATTTTTGGTTCTTAACTAGTTGGTTAAATTTTCACTATAGTCTTTATATATATATGCTCTATCATAAAATAGGCATTTAGAAATAAAATCATAGTATTGAATAAGCTACAATACTCAAAATAAATGAAAATATCATTACAACAACAAAAAAAGTGACTATTTCTTTAAAATGCAGTATTAGCATTCATCTTAGCAAGCTCACCTGCACAAGTTGATTAAGGATGAGCACCAACAAATAATTTGTTTTATTTTAAGGCTTCTTTGTGGATTCATCTGCTTCAATTATAACTTATGAATATAATAGTCTATTTTTCCAAAGAAATTATCTTCCTCAACCACATCCAACATAAGGAATACTTCTCAAGGATAACACCACCATTATATTCATTCTGCTTGAATACTAGATGATGATGAACCGAGTAACATGAATTTGCATACTTCCAAGAGATAATGATTCCAAGAAACACAAAGGCTATGGGTTTTCAAAGTACACAACGAATTCGACGCTCAATATGTAGTCAGATTGTTCTATGGCTTAGTTTATCTTCATAACATGCCTCTTCACTTTCAGGTGGGTAATTATGAACCCAAGAATTTATTTCTTCATTTTCTTAGCATATGTAAATATGTTCTTTGGAATCTATGTATTCATTTTATCTGTATATGTAAATATGGTCTTGGGCATCTCTGTATTCCTTTTCTCAAAATTCTACAGCTTTGTCATCAAAGCCTTATTTGTTTTCATATATACACGTTAAACCCTTTTTATTTTCCTCATATATACACTATTAACTCATACATCCATATTAACCTAAGATCTATTATGAGTCTTGTTATCCCCTAGCCTAAGGATAACTTATGAGATTATGTCTCAAGTCCCATAGGTCCTAGACATGGAGTACCGAGAGCCATGTCAACTTGAGCCTAGCCCTCGAGGGCCCATCGTTATTCCTCTTCTTCAGTGCCTCCACCTTGTCAACAACAGCAACATCCATCCCATCAGCCTATTCCTTCAGCAATAATGGGTCTTTCTCCATGAGGTAATGAGTTCGGGTATCATGGTATGTGTCACTCTGATTCTCAAAACATTTGAATATTTTTATTTAATTATTTTTACTTCTAGCATGTGCTTGGACCTTATGCCTTTCCACTTGACAACACTTGGGAGGAATGATCGGATTCTCGAGCAATTTGGTTCCCATATTTTTTGAGTTTCCACTAGGGGGGTTCATGAAAGGTCATCGTTCGTTCCCACCATACTTACCACTTTTCATGTTTTTCCCTCTAATCTATCTGATACATTGGTTTGGGAATTGGGTTTTCCAAGCTAGCAAAGGCTTGTACCTTACCTTGTGGGAAGAAGGGGGTAGAGGCCCAGAGGGAAAAAGTAGCTGGTAAAAGATAAAATCCAAAAGAATGAAACCTTCAAATGCTTCGCCTAGGGATCCCCAAGAAAGAAATAAAAGGATTCTCAGCAAGAAACAAAGGGACTCGTAAAAAAATAATAAAATCAAGACCTAGTTGGAGGGTAGGGGGTCTCATCACGAGCCAACCTAATAGATCCATGGGAATGTGTCATTATGACACTACCATTAAGTTGGTCACCATGATAGGGTAGTGGATCTTGGTGGCATAGCCAAGAGAAAGGGGGTCTCATCATGAGCCAACCTTCTCATTTCCTTGAAATGTTTGTGGGTAACATTATCACCACTAGTCACCATGAGAGGGAAATGTCCCCTACCTATTCTCTTGAAAGAAAAAGCAATAAGATAAAAAGATAAAATTTATGAATGGGCTTGGAAACATTTTCGTCCATGACAAGGTGCAGCTCTCCCTCTTCAGAGGTACCCACAGGTAAGCCATACATTTCCATGTCATCACTACACCCATTTCTCAGACATCCCTTACCACCTCACCCACTTACATGCCCTAGATTTTTCCTTATCCAATGAGCACTATCCCAATAGGACATCCTAGTGTCCCCTCCAAACTTGGCTTGTAGAATAACATAACATCTTTGAGCACTTGTCTAGGAAAGGGGGTTTCATGCACATGTTTAAATAACTTAATTATTAGATGTGATTGACATTGCTATGATCCATGTGACTTATGAGCCCATGGACGACATACTTTTTGTTGTTGCAGGGCCACACCCGATGGATAGGTACACATGGGGAGATGATTAATTCGTACCTCCATAGGGCTAAAATCCCACCAGATGGATGTTGAGATCCTAACTAGGGGAAGATACAGATCATAGGTTTTCACCAGAGAGAGAGGAGGACGTTCCACCAGAGATAGCCCAATAGGCTTGGACCCAGGGGTTCTTTCCCTTCTCACCATGATGTAGGCCTTGGAAGGCCCATGATACCGCTCAGTGTTTTGGACACCTTAGAGGTAGTTGTGTGCTAAGTGGCATGTGTGGTTTGATCTAGACACACAAGGAGGCCTAATATTTTTCTCTTGGAGTCCAGTGTTTCCCTAAAAAGTCCTAACATCACCCTACAATGTCATGACAACACCTTTTTAGCTTTATTTATGGTTTTATTATGTCATTTAATGTAAAAACTAAATATTACATGTAATTGGCCATGTCATCCTTTTTTTATCTAATTCTGGTCATTGATATTGTATAAATAAGGGTTTTATCCCTTGTATTTTTCATCATCTTTCACTCACATTGAAATTTTCACCCTACTTAGGGTTTATTGGCTGAAATTTTAGGTGCACTTGTTGAAGGAGGCTAATTTTGGAGTATTTTGGCAATTTTCTTGGTGGAAGTGTTCAACTAGGGTTTTAGCTTGATGATTCTTGATGAATGTAAGTAAGATTTTTGAAATTCTTCTTAATTGAATGGTTATGGTTATGTTTATCTTTCATTTACATTAATATTATGAAATTTCTTAATTAAAACCTTAGGAAGCTAAGCACATGTTATTGTCATTGATTTAAAATCCTTCACCTACTAGATTTTGCCAAGAAGCCAATTTTCTTGAAGCCTTTTCTAGGGCCTTTCCATTGCAACACCCTAGAACTTATTGCTTCATATTAGCCATCATTTTCTTCATCTTTGAGTTAAATAAGGAGGAAAATTACTAATGCCTAGGGTTACCTACACCTTAGTAACAATTTCCCCCCTAGAGTTTGATAGTTGAAGGCTTGTCTTACCAACACTTCAACTATTAATCTCTCTTGTCTTTGGCTCTCCTACTATCATCCTTTTCCTTCAACATGTGTTGCCACCTAATAGACTCCATTTTCTCTAAAAGCACTACTATAAGACTTCCTATTGAGTGATTGACCAAAACAACCATCAAAACCTACACCTTATGCTTTCTACTAACCACTTCTAACATTAGGATAGCCTAACCTACTAACTTTATTCTTGTTTTTACTAAAGTAATATACAACCACATTTTGCAGCATTAAAAGCATCTAAAAGCAATTGAAAAGGTTGATTAATGCATTTCCTTACTTTCTTCAAACAAATGCTACTATTCCGATGTTAATGATTGATTACTCTTGGTTATTTTGAGCTATTTAGGGCACTTATTGTGAAGTCATTTTCTTATAAATATTTTCCACTATAATTTTTTGTTTACTTCACATTTACATCAACCATTGCTTTTATTGATGAATTCCAAGGTTTTATGAAGTACTAACAACAAGTTGTGCTTGCAAAAGATATAGTTTTTTGTTGCTTTGTTTTGGGCAAGTACAATCTTGATATTTCATCACTTCATTGGTTAAAACTCCTGGACTTTCTGATTAGTGGTGAATTGTGACAGGGGACCTTTTAATAGATACCTTAACCTTTCCTTCTCAAAATCCCAGGTCATAGGGACGTCCCCCATGGGCCTTCAACCCTAAATAGAAAGAGGCATCCTATTGAGGTGATAGTGATATGATAAGGTGAAGTTATGCCAATTTTATCTCTATTACCCTTTCCTTTGATCAAAGTACAAATTGCACAATAACATTCCCTATTGAGCTAGCAAATCAAGAGGTTTGGTTTTGAATGGTCTTACATAAGCTAGCTCTGCTAAAGAAGGAAGTGTCTTGAAAGATCTTACTTGAGCTCAATTAAGGTGTTTTTCACGAGCTTAAAATCAATTTGTGTAGGTAAGGTCCTGACTCATTGGTTATACTTGAGCTCAAGGAAGGTCCTAGTAGGGTCTTAATATCATATTCCTCATTAACTAGTCTCAAAAACATTGAGATTGACATCTCAAGAAATTTGATATCTCTTAGCCTATGTAAATATGGTTTTGGGCATCTTTGTACTCTTTTGTTCAGTATGTGTGCATTCTACAACCTAGTAGTCGAACCCTTGTGTGTTTTTTATATATACACAAATTAACACAAAGATCCGTCTTAACCTAAGATTTGGTATGTGTTCTACACAAATACATCCAATCCTGGCCACGTCCACATTTTGCAACATTAAAAGCATCTAAAAGCAATTGAAAAGGTTGATTAATGCATTGCCTTACTTACTTCAAAACAATTCTAGTATTTTGATGTTAATGATTGATTACTCTTGGTTATTTTGAGATATTTAAGGCACTTATTGTGAATTCATTGTCTTATAAATCTTTTCCACTATAAATTTTTGTTTACTCACATTTACATCAGCCATTGCTTTTATTGATGAAGTCCAAGGTTTTATGAAGTACTAACAACAAGTTGTGCTTGCAAAAGATATAGTTTCTTGTTGCTTTGTTCCAAGAAAGTACAATCTTGGTATTTCATCACTTCACTGGTTAAAACTCATGGAATTTCTTATTAGTGGTGACTTGTGAGAGGGGACCTTTTAATAGATAGCTTAACCTTTCCTTCTCAAAACCCCAGGTCACCGAGGACATCTCCCCTGGGCCTTCAACCCTAAATAGAAAGAGGCATCATGTTGAGGTGACAGTGATAGGATAACCTCAAGTTATGAAAATTTTCTCTCTATTACCCTTTCCTTTTATCAAAGTACAAACTGTGTGATAACATGTCCTACTGAGCTAGCTAATCAAGAGGTTTGGTTTTGAAAGGTCTTACATAAGCTAGCTTTGCTAAAGGAGGCAGTGTCTTAAAAAATATTACTTGAGATTAGTTGAGGTGTTTTTAATGAGCTTAAGCTCAATTTGTGTAGGTAAGGTCTTGACTCACTAGTTATACTTAAGCTCAAGGAAGGTCCTACTAGGGTCTTAATATCAAATTCCTCATTAACTAGTCTTAAAAACAATGAGATTGACATCTCAAGAAATTTGATATCTCTCAGCCTATGTAAATATGGCTTTGGGCATCTTTGTACTCTTTTGTTCAATATGTGTGCATTTTGTAGCCCAGTAGTCGAAGACTTGTGTGTTTTTTATATATACACAAATTAACAGAGAGATCCATCTTAACCTAAGATTTGGTATATGTCCTACACAGATACATCCAAGTTCAAATATGTTCATCCTTTATTATCTTAGTTATTGTTGTGTGTTTTTTTTTTTTTATAGTTTTTTGAAACATTCACCTCTGTATTGTTCTCGAGAAAATATTTTAATAGCCTCGATGAGAGAAAGAATACTACTACTTTCAAAAAACCACCCATCAAATAATCCCACAGTTGTAGACACACAGAGATGCAAAGATCATTTGGTAGTAATTGATCACATGGGTTTTGGATCCCCTCTTCCTAGAACTAGATACTCATGTGCATCCCCTTCATATTAGCTTCAATTTTTGTTTGCAAATTCAAACTTAGTTCACAATTACTATATTACTAATGCACATCCCCTTCATATTAGCTTTAACTGTTGTTGCAAATTCACACTTAGTTCACAATTATTGTATTACTAATTTCTTCATTAGTTAGTGTGTCAGCTTGTCATGGATTTGATTCATTCAGCTAGGGAGGAATTCAAATTAAAGTTGTGTCTTTAGGTTGTATTTCAAAAAACCCATTTTTCATACAACCTTGAAGAAGTTGTTGGGAATCACCATTGTTGGCACAGGGGTAGACTCAGGGTTCATTTCTAACAGTGCACCAACAAGCCCTAACTACTGGCACTTTTGGCAACACCTGCAGAGCAGATGCAGTCTCACCCGAAGTAGCTATAGGGGGTTGGGGGACACAGGTATATACAACTAGAGGAAATGCAAAGTGGATCTAGGGAAAAACTCTCACATAGATATAGTGATTCTTTACCTTTCTTAAGCCTACTACATGAACTATATCTCAGATCTAACACAATATTGCATTGACAATATATCAGAGATCAGAAGAACACAACATCAATCACACATAACAACAACATATACGTGGTTCACCCTCTCCCTAGGGCTACGTCGACACAAATATGCTTTATATATTAGGTGAAAGCTTATAGTTCTATCTGCACTCTTAGCTTGCAGATCTCTCTCTTTCTCTCTTCTCTCTCCTCCCTGCGAACCCAGCTGAAGGGTTGATCTTCGCACCCAATTGAAGATCTTATAACACAAACTTCTCTCACCACACAATACTTCTCTCCTGGAAATAACAAAAATCTCTCATCATAACATAATCGGACCCATATCAGGTCCTCTTGACCTTTATTTATACATTAAAATGACTCTCAGACAACCTTAGGCCGAAACCTAGGTGTCAAACCCTAAATACAAAAACCCTAGATGTCTAAAACCCTAGGTCAACTTAACCCACTTTTTCAGGGCTTCGCCAACCTGTCTTTCCTTCTTTCCTTCGAGTTGCTCCAAAGAATCCATTGGTGGATTCTTCTACTTTCTAAGTTGTCCACAATCCATCTTCCTTGATGATCTATCTTCCTCGATATCCTTGTCCAACGACTTTCTTTCTTGGACTTCGCTCCATATTTTCTCCTTATTTAACCACTTCGACCTAATCTTAGTCAAATTTCCTTCCACACAGTTTGTGTTTTGCCTTTTCTTCCATAATATTCACTTTCTTTCATAACCAAGGGCCAACAATCATACATGATTATACGCTGCCACAGATTACATTTTTGTTGTATTTATCTATCTTCTTTATTTCTGAATGTTTGGGTTCTGTCTGATTTGCAATAAGATAAATGCCAAGATGGATTATGGATGGTGCTTAAGTTGTGATATGGGTTATGTCTCATTGCAAAGATCAAATGATTAATCAAGGATTAAAAAAAAAATTGATCTAGAAAATCTCTAGCAGATCGCCAAGAAAATACAGATGTATTTGCATTAGAATACCAATGGGATGAAAAAACTCGTTTAGACAGAGAGAGACTACAACTATTGGCCAGTCAAAAGTATAGACTTGCAGCCTAGATGTGGGTGGTGGTGTTGAATTTTATGTGTGTATTTTCTCTTGAATATCATAGTTTTCCCTATCATTTCTATCTCTATGGATTCGATCTTAGATCCTCCATACTCTTCACGGATCTTACAAGGCATTAGTAATTCCAACCACCAATTCTGCTTCCTACATACCCCCTTGTTTTGTTGTCAATACCCCCTTGTTTTGCTGTCAATTTGGTGAAATTTTCAGACCTGAGTTCCATATATCCACTTTCCTTTGGTCAATACCCTCATTCATTGTTCCACATGGGAAATTATCGAGGCACTCATGTGAAGGTTGAATTTCCATTGAACAACAATTCCCCTAGTTCTGGTGTGCTCAAATGATCAATTCCTTGCACGGCATTTGAATTCAGCAATACCCATATGTTTTTTTTCATATTTTTGTGTATTTTGTAGATTTGTATTTTGCAATACCCATATGTTGCATTTCATGTTTTTATGTATTTTGCAGTACACATTTGATGTTTTTGATATATTTTGCAATACCCATTTGATGTGTTTGTGTGAAGGAAATGTATATGTGTATGTATTGATACATAAACACAAACAACTCTTGTATGATATTTGGATCATTGACTGAATCATAATGCATAGAGGTTTGATAATATGGTCATGTCTTGTATTTGTTGCATATTCATCATCATCACCATTGGCCTTGTCACAAACACAGATTGGATGATAAGATTTTTTTTGTTACTCACATTTTTTTGGTGTGTTTGGGCGATGTAGGTAATTCTGAAAAGAGAGTCATACAAATGGAAAAATGGGGTTGTATATTGCAGTCCCAAAAGGCAGAAAATCTAGATCTAGAATTTTCAAAATAAATGTTGCAAATTGATAATCCCCATTATTTGATCGCTTGGTGAGAGAAAGTGGATCTATGAACCTGGTTATGAGTGGATAGAACAAATAGTGATCCATAAAGTTATTTAAATTGACATATGATTTTTTTTTCAGTTGTGATTGTGTCCAACATATTGTCAACATACACATGCAAGAGGTCATAGAGTACTATTAAAGCTAGTTCTAGAATTTTCAAAATAGATGTTGCAGATTGATAATCCCCATTCATTGATTGCTTGGTGAGAGAAAGTGGATCTATGAAACTATTGATGAGTGGATAAAACAATGAATGATCCATGAATAGCTTTAAATTGACATAAGTTCTTGTTTTCAGTCGTGATTGTGTCCAAAATATTGTCAAAATCCACATGAAAGAGGTCATAGATATTTCAATCGAGAAACATTTACAGTACTATTAAATCCAAACACAAATTTGAATATGGAGAAGACATATTTTAAATAAAATAGATCTTAGTCATAAAGTGTTAGATGATGAACATGCTTGGTCTCTTATTAGATAGATGAAGTATGATATTCTGGAGTCCTAATTTACGAGTAGGTCTAGGAAGGAGTTGATTTAGTTTCTGCAGAGCGGGAGCCATGGTTCCAAAGAAAGGGAATCACGATTTGAAACAGGGAAGGAGGGGCACAGAAGGAGTTTTTTCCGCAAACACCCATCTTCCACCCTGCATTGAATGCCCGAGGGGATTTTCAACTGTTGTAGTTTGGCGCAATGGGATGGGAGGAACGAGGCATGGTTGTGGAGGGGCGTTGTGGCCCCGAGAAGAACATGGCCTTACAGATGGGGTATCAGTGTCGAAGACGTCCCATTAGGATCAATTTCGTAGAAGGAAGGGGGGAGAGAGGGAATGGGGGTTAGATAGAGGAAAATAGAGAAATTTCGGGGGGATACAGAGANGAGAATTAGATATGGATTGTTTGAAGTCTGAGAGGGTGGGAGGGGAAGACCAAGAGGGTGCAGGAGAGAGAGAGAGAGGTGGGAGAGAGATGATAGATGTAGGAGACAGAGAGAGGAGAGATAGTGGGAGGGAGGGGGAGAGAGGGATGGAGGAGGGGCATTGAGAGAGTGTGTGTGAGAGTACATACATAATCTATGGCATGTCAAACACCAATTACGAACAATACAAAATCAAGGAAATTTAACCTTTTATGCTTGTTACTAGGTTGTAAATAGCCAATGACAATAGTCTAATATTGAAGAATTTACAAATAGATAAATGTTCCAGTAATACATAATCTATACCAATCTCATAAAAAAAAATCTCAATCATGGATTTTTGATAATATAAAATCAAACAATGGGAAATCCTAGAGAGACATGAGAAAAGTTGACGATGAAATCAAATCAAATCACCAAAAATGTACGAAATGTGAAAGATAAAATTATTTAAAAATGAATTAAGAAAAAAATTCAAATAAGGATAAATATTCTATATAAAAAATATTGAATCCACTAGAAGAGTATGCTTATCTTAAAATAAAAAGAAGAATCAACATACCATAATCATCATTAAACCATGTGAAATACTTATTAAACTGCAGGTGAACGATCATATCCATAAAATATCATTATTAAATAAGAGGTATATGCATAGTTCACTTAGGCTTGGGTTTGGAGGGGGTTAAAGGTAGATTATAGGTTATTCCTAGGATTATATGGAGCTAGTGTGGTCTAAGTCATGGTCTAGGTCAAGCTCTAGGTCATGGTCTAGGTCATGGTATAGGTCTAGCTCTAAATCTATGTTGTGGTCTAGGTATAGATCTAGGTATAGCTCTAGGTCTATGTCATGGTCGTCATATAGGTCTAATTCATGGTCTATGGTCTATGTATAGGTATAGGTATTGCAATGCCTTTCCATGTCTAGGTATTTCTATGTCTAGGTCTAGGTCTAGGTATTGACATGTCTAGGTCAAGGCCATTTCTTTCCTTGTGATGTACCAAACTTTCTATAGTGTGTGAGAGTCTGAGAGGGAGAGATAGGAATAAATAGAGGGGGGGTGGAGAGAGAGTGCATGAGAGGAAGAGAGAGGAAGACAGAAAGGGGGGGTGGAGAGAGAGGAAGAAATAGAGTGTGAGAGGGGGAGAGGGGAAGAAAAAGAGAGAGTGTGATAGAGAGAGACAGAGAGAGAGAGAGAGAGGAAGGGGGGTGAGAGGGAATGGGGGTAGATAGAGGAAAATAGAGCAAGTGGGGAGATTGGGGGAGAGAAAGGGAGGGGGATACAGTGAGAGAGAGGGAGGGTTAGATGTAAGAGGTAAAGAGAGAAAGGAGGTAGAGATGGATTGTTTAAGAGTGTGAGAGGGAGGGAGAGGGATACCAAGAGGGTGGGTAGAGAGAGTGTGTGAGAGAAAGGGAGGAGAGAGAGAAAAGGGGGGTAAAGAGGTAAAAAGAGAAAGGGTGGTAGAGTGGAATATAGAGAGGGAGGGGAATACAAAGTGAGGGGGAAAGGGGTAGATTTAGGAGACAAATGGAGAAGAGAGATAATTGGAGGGAGGGGGAGAGAGAGAGGGATTGTTTGAGAGTGAAATATGGAGGGAGAGGGAGAGAAAAAGGGGGGGTAGAGAGAGAGAGGGAGGAGGGGGAGAGAGAGAGAGAGACAAAGAGGAGGGGTAGAGAGAGTGTGTGAGAGGGAGGGAGAGGGATACAGAGAGGGGAGTAGAGAGAGGGATAATGAGAAGTGTGGGAGAGAGGGAGACATAGAAGGGGGGTAGAGAGATAGAGAGGAATGGGGGATACATAGGGAGACATAGAGGGGGGATAGAGAGAGAAAGAGGGGCATAGATATAGTGATACTGACACTAACAATTGGGAGAGAGAGAAAGGGTGAGAGAGAGGTGGAAGAGAGAAGGGGGGTAATAGGGGACAGAGGGACAAAGGGGTAGAGAGAAAGGGGGAGAGAGAGAGAGGGAGTGGGTTTGAGAGTCTAAGTGTTATAGGGCTAATTTTTAAGTGAGGATACAAATCAATCCCCCTAGCTTCACTATGAAACTAGAACAAAACAATACAGTACACTACTCTTTCCTTAGATTTCAATTATCAAATGAGAAATGGATCTAGAACATACCTTTTAAATATCGAAGATCTGACTTTGCCAATTCAATCCAAGCTTTGTCACGAGGCTTATGGATAATTATCTGCAAATAAACACAAGCCAATGAAGAAAAGAATAATAGAGTCTATTTTATATGAAACTATGTACATGATCAAGGAATCATACAATATGGACAAATAAAATTCATATAGGAAAGAAAAGTATATATGTATTAAAGAATGTGGAATAAAGATACAACCATATGCCTTGATGTTGTCAGGTTCCTTCCAACAGTTCCTTTCTTCCCACACACTTCTTGCTCCAAGGATTTTGAGACTATATATCTAATAGTTGCTCACAATTTATCTTGACAAAGAAAAGCTCAAAGTCAACATACAAGCTCCAAAAACTCCAAGCTACAAAACTCAATAACAAGCCAATCTAGCTTAATCCCAAGCCAAGCTAACTTTCTCCATGAGAGCTCCTCTCCTTTTATAAGTTAAAGAGGATAAGGTGAGGAGGTTAGGATGATCCCACTAAATCATGAAAGCGAGTAAGATCCAAACCATTCAGAGGCCACCTCACCATAGAATATTCTCCTTCTAGAAGCATTGAGAAAATGCTCAATTTTCCCATGTACAAAGGTCGTCGCACCCTAGCTATAGAGAAACCTGTGGAAACTCCACAACCTAGCTATAGAGAAATATGCGAAAATCAGGAATTTTCGCACCCTGCATATAGAGAAGCTTGTGAAAATCCTCCTTAATAGAGTTTTTTACAAAGGAAAATACAACTTATTCTCTCAATAAAAGTCCTTCTCCCTTCTTTCTTCAGGAATTCAGGCTGCTAGCCCCTCTGAAGGAAACATATAGGTTTACATCATTAACGGTCATAGGGGTGACGAAAATAATGTGTAACACTGAGGCATGTCAAGGAAATGTCTAGGTCTAGGTCTAGGTCTTTCCATGTCTAGGTATTCCCATTTATAGGAGAGAGAGAGAGAGAGAGAGAGAGAGAGAGAGAGAGAGAGAGAGAAGTGGGGGAGAGAGAGGGAGGAGGATTGAAAGTGTGGGTGAGAGAGGAGTAGATGTAAGAGAGGGAAAGAGAGGGAAGGGGGAATGTCAAATAAGAAATAGGTTATAGGAGTGTGTGCACACTCTTAGGAACACACACATGTTCCTATAGTGCATGCATGCTCTTATGAAAGTGTGCACACTCTTAAGAACGTGTGCATATTCTTTTGAAATCAAAATTTTTGGGAGGGATTCAGATTTAGGTTTGGGATGACAAACCTAGTGATTTGGTCTACAAATGGATAAAAAAAACCTATATTTTTGTAAATACATCTCCATATATTTGTCTTCAACTTTATTCTTATATAGGCTACATAATTAAGTTGTTGATGAAATTAAAAACATAGATAGAGTCGACTATGTAAATTCTAAATATACAGTTGTTGTTTTTTTAATTAATATTGTTTACTATTTTTAATCTATTTTTGTCTTGGCATATATCAAAATCCTAGAATACATACCTCTCTTATTTTTGCTATAACTTTTGTGTGCTTAACCATTGATATCTACTATCTAAAATAAAAGAAATTATTTTGATAATGTTAAGATGCCTGCACGAACAAAAGGCCTTGTAATTTATATATATAATTAAGACTATAAATTTCCAAAAATTAAACCACACTAGAAAATTAAGATTATAAATTTCCAAAAATTAAACCACACTATGAACAAAGACATATACCTCATATTTTAGTGGAAAAATAACATACCACTGTCAGAAAAAATCAAATTTCAGATAGATTCACAATTTCTACGAATAAAAGTTGTATATTCATAAAGTTAATTCAATTTCCTACATTTAATATTCTTACACCATATTCAAATTCATTGTAAAAATACCTTGAATAATCCCTCTAAATTAACATATTGTTGTTTTTCTATATTTTCATTACCACGAGACTCTGCCCGATGTCCATATTGTTCATGACAATATGTTTCCTTTCTTATAATGTCTTCTAAGGTCTTTGGCTCGTCGAATTCAATTCGTTTCCGGTATTCCTTGCGTAGCCCACTGATGAAGCATTGCGCCTTTTCCTTCTCGTCTTTGATGTAGGGTACATATCTCAATAATTCGAGGAATTTGTTGACATATTCCTCCATAGTAAGTTGTCCCAGTTTGAGTTCATAAAACTCTTTAGCCTTCTCATCTAAATATCTTTCCAAAAAATACTTCTTCTAGAAGTACTTCTAAAATCGTTTCCAAGACAGGTCCTCCTCACGGACCCCTTTCATGTTCTTAAGATCTTCCCACCAGATGGAAGATTTTTCGTTCAGATTGAAAGTGGCCAGGCGGGCCTTCAAATTCTCTGAAAAATCATGGAATCTAAAATATTTCTTCAGTCCAAGTAGCCAGGCCTCAGCTTCTTCTCCCTTCTTTATCTCGCCGTCGAAGGAGGGAGGTTTGGCCTTTCTGGATTCTTCAAATTTATGACCCTTGGAAGTCCTTTGTTTCTTCTATTTTCTTCGAGAATAGGAACTGGTCTTGCTGCTGGAAGAGCCTTATGAATCGCCAGCTTCCTTTTCAGTGGAATCGTCTGGCACTGGTCATTTACCTCTGGGGTGGACCTTTATGGATGTGCTTCTCTCAGTATGGCTGCTGACACGACCATGATTATGCATCTCAGGTTCATGCTGCATTTGTTTTTGTAGGTTGGATAAGCTCTGCAGTAGAACTGCATTAATTTCGGTTTGCTTTTCTTGTTCTTTCATCATCCTTTCATTGTCAGCCTTGCAACTTTGCAACTCAACCATGAGACTCCTCATAGTCTCAGCTAGGTCTAGAGGGGTTCCTATTGCTCTTCTTTCATCAGAATCTTCGTCTCTGTTGTGGGAGCCTTCTCCCGCCTCTTGGTGAGTCACCATACTCTGCGTCTGTAGATACCTGCGGTTGATCGTCCGCTTGAGTGAAAAAAAAAATGTTGGTTATTAGTCAAGAGTTAAATACATTTTATAATTTGCACATGATTTATAACTCTTTCACATGCATACACAGTCAGGTTCTCATTTTTTAGTTTTTTTTTTTTTTTCCTGGTCAAGAGAGTCAAGTTAAGGGGTTACTCCTTGTAGGAGTGCTTCGAACGGAGCTTATACGCAACTCATTCATGAGCCCAATCAGGTCGAGTGTTGTAACCATGCTCTGATACCACTTTGTCACATACCCACTACCTCAATCAAACTTTTTATTGATTTATGCGGAATCCAAGCTCTTGAATTACCTACAGAGGCCTAGCGCAAGCTAGCTCTTTCTCTCTCTCTCTCTCTCTCTCTCTCATGTGATCGTGGGCCGTGATCATAGGTCAAATAATCATGGTACCTCTTTGTATTCCGTGCCTCAGTGCTACATGGGTGTCGAATCATTCGACTCTGCAACTGCCGAACCCCAACAGGGCTAGTGACCCGCCAATAGGGACGAATCCCAACAGGGCTAGAGAACAACCAATGAAAACAGTCCCCGTCGCACGGTTAAGTGGAGTACAGGTGGTAGAGGGGGAAATGCAACATGGTAGTCGATAGGATAAGAGGGGCCCCACATCACACACCACACTATTCTAGATGCCCCCCCCTCATTAAAGGTAGAATGGCAAGGGGGGTCCGGAATTCACCTGAGCATCGTTGATTAAGATGAATTAATATTGACCGTTCTAGAGTTGTGTGTCCAATTTCGGACCCCCCCCCTACGCTAAAGTCAGAACAGTAAGGGCGCTCCAGAATGGAACCTCAACCGTAGATCTAGATGGGTGGACTCCAACCGTCCAGATCTGCTCACCACTTATCCTACAGCATATTCAAGTCCTGGTTTAAGTTGACATCTCATCTCTACATCTAACGGTCATTACAGAACCTGAGATCCCCCGAAAGAATCTCGTCCTTTCATCGGGGTTTATCATCACGAGAATCGAGACTCTTGATCATGGGATTCCTGAATCCTCGATCCTCGGTTTCCCGATGCAGTTAATCTCTCAACACGTGGCCTCCATCAATCGGACGGCTCAGATCTACTCCGGGGTTTCCACCATGGAAATCCTGAACTCTTGTCAATAAGAATCTTGATTCCATGATTCCCGATGAGCCAATTCACCGATATGATCCCTTACGTGTTAGCCCTCCTGGCCTAGAACTTTTGGGTCCATACGACCTCCCTTTATATGACCGCAGTCATACCACTATCGAGGCTTCAGGGTTTCAAATGCTGACAAACATTTTCCCACGGGATTGTCGATCCCTCAAATCCCAATTCTCTGATAGGCTGCAGCTGGCCCCATGACGGCTCCTTCCTCCTGGTCGAGGTTTCGAACTTCGCAATTCCGAAATGCCCAAACCTCTTGTCACCAGGATTCCCAATATCCTAATGACCAAAATGTCGATAGACGACTTCATGTCAGGAATTTCCTCGACGGCTCCGACTGCTGCCGCGCGTCCTCCTCTGATGGACGGTCCTAGTTAACTCTTGGGGTTTCGCGACTTCTGATGTCCTAGACGCCTCATCCCTAGGACTCGCAAAATGTCAGGCTCCGACTCCTTTCAGATCTCTGACACATGTCTCAAGTGAATGGACAGTTCAGATCCCTCCTCGCGTTTTTAAGACTTCTGATGTCCCGACTTTCACAACCTCAGGAACTCTGATTTCCTGAATGTCAATATCCCGACTCCCGACGCCTCGATCTCCGCCATGTGTCTCCACTGACGGACGGTCCAGATTGTTTCCGGGTAATTTCCCATGGAAATTCTCGATCTCATGTTGTCGAGACTTCTGATTTCCCGATATGTGAAATCTCGATGACCACGCCTCTCATCGGGACTTTCAACCTCCTATTTATGAGGGATTAACCCTCAGGCATCTCTTAATAGATCCAACGGCTGTTGGGTTCTTCAGCCAATATCTAATGGCTCATAATGGTTCCTACCCATGCATTCTTCCACGACTCCCTAGGCGTGGAAAAGATCCACGGTCCAAATACTCTCATGAACCTTGGGGATCTATGGTCCTAAACTCTTCACTACCCACTAAGACATAGGAAAACCCAGTGGTAAGAAATTTAACACCCTACTTCCTCCTACTAATCTAACGGTCATGGGTGACCGCAGATTCCCTGACGAAATCTCGTCCATCCATTAATACCTATAAGGTTAAGGTACCTAACACTCCATCTTCTCCTTTCGATCTGTCGGTCGTGAGTGACCACAGATCTCCTGACGGGATCTCATCCATCGATTCATTACTTCATCCTTATATTGTCATCTCGGTTTTCAAGAAGATCGTTCCTCCTCATGCAGGGTCACTAAGGCCTTACGCCTTCACAATCGCCTTCCCGATTCTCGAAGGGATTTTCAAGGAAGGTATTTCTATGGGGAGGTTTAATCAGGGGGTTACCTGAGGCATATAAGGATGTCGTCTTCCCGAGAACCAGATGTGAAGTCTGAATGTGATCAATATGCAGGCAAATTACGAATTCATGAAGACATAAAACATACATATTCTTTCCATATAAATATACAGCTACTAGTACTGATCAAAACATCATGCAGTCATTCTTATAATGAAATCGTTCACAGTTTCACAGCTTATGAGCATAATTATCAGAATAAGTACACACACACACACACACACACACACACACACACACACACACACATATATATATATCAAGATGCCAAAGGAAAAACACTTATCAGAGATAACACCGGGGTCAAGCAACTGCTGAGAGGAGTGCTCGTTTCCACCCAATCGTAGGCTTAGCGACTACCAGCGGATTTACCACTAGCCACCCCCGAGCTAAGACCACGATGTTGTGAGACTGCGTCTCTCTGTCTGCCAGTGACCAGGAGTGAAGGTTGCAATCCTTCCTCTCTGCTATCACTCACTCTGCGTGATGCCAGAGTTCCCCTCGTGTCTGCCCCCCGCAATCTCTTCCACCCCACGCCTTATCCTCTTGCAAGGTTGTGTGTGGCGCGATTACCCTTGCGCTGATCAGGCCTGACAGCTCTACGGATGGGCAGTTCACCATCCCATCCCTCATTAAGCCATCTGTCTACCAACCCGCGAGACATTAAATCCGGGTCCAGCGAGCCGCTTTTGGTTCTCCGGGCCAGTGGAGTCCAAATACGACATTAATTCTCGGTGGAAGTTAACGCTACCTTTTCAGGTGCCTTCCACCGCCATAGTGGTCTCTTTTTCTGCACATCCCCTCTCAGCAGTCCTGCAATAAATTCAAAATGTTATTCACATTCATTGACCTTTTCCTCAAGGTCCATTTACATCACATATTCATATTTATGCGTTTGGCATAGTTCTCGACCAGTCCAGTTATATTTACAAGCTGGGGGAAACAGGGTGTTACAATCTAGAAATAATATGTAGACATTTGTTTTATAAAATTAACTAAAATTACTAAAAAAACAATTAAACTGAGTACAAATTGTGTCAAAAGAAAGTAGATTCAATTCTGAAAATGTTGGTACTAGACTAGATCCACAGTATTTTAAAGAGTCATCTCCTCCCCAAGTTGGAGTAAGTTGAAGTGAACACACACTTTTCTATTTGTTTGTGTTATATTTTTCAATGGTGCCCTTAGATTTAACTTTAAGCCGAAAAAATAGTTCTAACTATTCTAACTAAGACTATTTTGGCTAAAAGTGTTACCGGGCTTTGTGATTTTACCCTATAGTCAATACTTAATGTATTGTTGGATTGGGACAATTATAAAATTATTAAGCTCATTTTTATTATTTTAAAAATGTAAATGTAGAATTCCAAATATATGATGCAAATATAATACTTAGAAATTTATTATCATTGGTCAAAGAAGATATGTATATATGTGAATCATTGTGTAATTGTTGTTTTGTTTAATTAAGTTGAATATTATTATTATTATTATTACTATTATTATTACTATTATTATTATTGTATAGTTTTCTTTTAAATGTATTGTTATTATCTAAGACTAAAACATCATTACACTAATGCCTCAACATCTACTCCATATTAGACTATATATATATATATATATATATTATTTTGATTCATATTAAAATAATTTTTTTATTATTAATATTTTTTAAACAAAATAAAAAATTACTTTAATTTATAAAAATTATACAAATACTTTTTTATTATTAATAATTTTAATAAAATTGATATAACTTTCATTTAGAAAGAATATTAAAATATTTTATTTATTAAAACATTAAAAATCTTAACAATTTAGGGTCTCTTTTTATAAATAAAAGAGATTGAGGCCAACCTAAATACTGGTCCAACACTCTAAACCACTTTGTCATGTTAGTAACAACTTGTAGATTTGTACGTTGTAGATTTGTACGTTGTTAGTAACATGTCAACTTTGCGTTTGCAACTTATTACTATGTCATGTTAGTAACAAGTTGTAGATTTGTACGTTGTTAGTAACATGTCAACTTTAAGTTTGCAACTTATTTTTAAGTGGGTAAACTTGTTGAAAACCTTCATCATTAATAGGATTTTAATCAGATGTGGACAATATTTCATATGCTTTGAATTATTTTTTAGTAAAAAGAAATAAATGATTTTGATTTTAATCATTAACTTTTTTGTATGAAAAAAAATGTTTGTTTGTCATTAAAAATGATGATTAGGGTGATTAACATAAGAATATCGAATTAGATTAATAACTACTTGGGTTAAAGCCCACCTTAATAATTGTTCAGGATTTTACTAGATGCATGGAGTGCTTATGCTTTACGTTTTTTATTGGATGTAGGACCGCTTCTGCTCTACGTTTTTTACTGGATGCATATGCATGGAGTGCTTATGCTTTACGTTTTTTATTGGATGCAGGACCGCTTCTATTCT
>ML783494.1:60076-73592 GCA_009831015.1 Picea engelmannii | reverse complement strand
CATCTTCGAATTTCTTGCCATTTCTTTCCACCTGAAAAACAATACCGCAGATCTCCCACTGTAACAAGGCTTATCACAGTCCCGAGCCAAACCCTTGACGACAAAGGCGTCCCCCTGAAGCCAATAAAGCTCTGATACCAAATTTAAATTCTAAACTTGTACAATATCTACTGCAAACTGATATTCAGAAAAGATACAATGGCAAATACAAACATTACACAAAGATTTTTCACCTAGAAACCCAAACCGGGAAAACCAGCATATATTATATTGATACATTGCTTTACACTGTTTACAATACAATATACATATAGGAGCCAGTGGCATCCAAAACCCTAACCCAATGACCTGGATTAGTCCAAAACCCTAATTCCTTAACCGGAAATAGAAAACCATCGGCAAAAAACCATGTGCCAAAAAACCACCTAATATCATGTGGTCCCGGAAATATGTCGGCCCGGCGAAAATATGTCGGCCAAAAAAAAAAAAAATTCGAGGGCGTTGCCCCCGAACCCCCGCGCAGGGGGCTCCACCCCCCTCTAACCCCTCTGCGTGCCCGGCGCAAGTGCTCAAACACTACTACTCGTGCAAAGAATATAACACAGTCAGCATCCCAAAATTTTGCCTGTTTGGCTTGGCAGACAAATCGCAATATCTCCTCCATACAGACTCCGTTTACGAAAGTAAATATACCACCGGAATCAGGAATACGAGACGGACGCAATGGCACTATTTTCATCGCATTCCAAGCACTTTGAAAATTGAGCAAAATTTGATCCCCTGATCAACATTTTTATAGAATGTGTTGGGAAATAATAAAAAACAACCTCCTCTGTATGATAAAATATGTCCAAAAAACCTACAAATTAGGAGGAGAAACCAACACCTCCTTTCTATCCTTGATTCCCAAGGATAAAAATTCCAACTCCTTCAACCACTTCTGCGCTATCTCTCTCTATAACGTCTCTTACAAAATCTTAGCAAAAATCATAGTGAACAAGTTAAAACATCTGCTTCCATAGCTCATTCTTCCCAATCAGGGGGTCTTTGTGAAGAAAAGACAAATTTGGGAAAAATATCATCCTAGTGCAGGAGGAAATCCACACCAATGTCACTAACAAAGAAAAAGGGATAATAATCAAAATAGATATGGAAAATTCCTTTGACCAGGTAAAAAACAAGTTTCTCTATGAAGTCTTAAAGAGATTTGGTTTCAATCACTTCTCCATCTCATGGATTGGGGCATGCATCTCATCCCCCTGGATAGCTCCCCTAATAAATGGGAGCCCAACACCTTTCCTCCAAGCCACAATAGGACTATGGAAAGGTTTCTCACTCTCTCCAATGTTGTATGCTATTATGGAAGAAACATTGAACAGAAGATTGGACCATGAAAGAGCTATTGGAAACATCCTAGGGATGAAAATAGCAAGGGGAGTTAGAAGAATAAATAATTCACATTTTGTTGATGACACTCTATTGCTAGGAGGATCCTCTCAAACAATGGCTAGAATATTCAAGATGGTCCTCGAACAATATGAAAAAACTTTGAGGGTTGTCATCAACAAGCATAAAATCCAAATTTATGATTGGAACATGAAAGAAAGTACAATGGTTAGAATTGAAAATGTTAGCAATCATTTTTGTCTTAGGCACAAAAGAACCCAGGTCTGTAGGTTGCACAGGAAGCGCCCAAGCGCAGCACGGGAGAAAACTTTTTTTCTGGTAGCAAGTCAAGCGAGCGGGAAAAATATCGTTGGCAGCATCCAAGATCTATTTACAAAACAAATAGACGATCATCGGGTTTTCGGAGCTACCGAGTTGCCTGAGGTTTAGCGCTAGAGGGAGCACCAATAGTTCAAATCAGACACGGGTCATCCGATCAAATTGGGACAGGTGGTAGCCAGTCGACGTATCGGGGATCAGTGTTTCGGAAGTCAAGGAGTCATCCGTTCATTGTAGTTGAAATCGCCGATCGGTGAAACACTGAAAGTGCATTTGGCATCGAGCCTACGGTCTTAGCCCCAGGTCTTATCAAGCGATCCTGTGAAGGGGGGACAACCCCTTTTGTAATATCAAAGCTACCCCGGGCATTCATCTCAAGGACACGCGACACGCATCCGCACCATGTCAGCGTTCAGGAGTTTGAGTGGTAATCACTCACTACCTTTCGTATTTCGAAACCCCGAACCCCGAAATGCTGATAGCGCCCAGAATCGAGCCCATGGTTTGGGCGTCTGGTCATAAAGGAACAAGCCTGGATGAGGGGCACTAATGCTCAACATTTGGCCACTCAAGCCCCAAAGCACCCTAATCAGTCTCGGTCGTTCTTTTTGTGGGGAACGCGTGGCAACCGTTAGGCCTTCCCGACATTTCGCCCATCGTGACTTTGAAAGAGAAAGTCCTGTTCCTTTCACATCCGCGAACCCCAAAACACCGACAGCACTCTGGAAAGTAGGTGTAGGGTTGCGGCCCATGGTCATTCGATAAAGTAGAAAGGGTTCTACAAAAGGGGGGGCAAAAGTGTCGAGTTGAGTCTCAGAAGGTGGACACTGTCTTTTTCTGAAGCTGGTTCGACATAATCAAGAGCCCGATACCTGCTGGAATTCAATGAAGAAGAGAAGAGGGTGGGTGAAACCTCGCCTCACTCATTTATTGCAGAGTATGGATGTCCCAGCTAAAAGTCTACCCAAGATGGTCCTCTGTACTGGTTCTTTTCATAAAAGCCACGCCGACTCTTCAACTCACCAGGGGAGCCTACGCACGCTAATTTAGTCTTTAAGGGCTCAGATACCCCCTGGCACAAGCCATGCAGAATTAAGGTGGTGTGTGACAGAAGAATGCGGGCCAGATTTGATTGAAGAGATGCCATCCATTGAAGGTCCTGGGACGCCTCTGCTGGGCGAAATAGGGGAAAAGTATATGTAGGCATTTTTTCCATTTTTGTTGGTATCGATGGTAGAGCAAAGCTCCCGATTGTAAAGTTTTAGCACAGACTCTAGTTCTCTAGTTACGCAGTTGTATATGAGATTTCTTGCTTTATGACAGATAGTCTTTCTTACTTCGTCTAATTTTCATCTCATGCTAAGAGAGTTCATGAACGAATGATTCGTGTGGATCATTGCAATTATGTCATGATAAAGGATTTATTTATGCATTATTGTATTCTCTGGTTTTTTGTGTTTGAGCGCAAGAAGATCTTGTGTTTGGATGCCTTCCTCTATAGTCTATTAGAAACCTGATGTTTACTACAGACCTTCACATCTCCCTGATATAAGTCTTCCCCCTACTCACCCTTACTACACCTCACTGTCTGGAGTTCATGCAAGACCTCACTTGTCCATGCATTCTTGGCCTAGTTTCGGAGTTAGAACCACACCGTCCGAGTTTACTTCCATTCGATCACTCCTTTTTATACCCATTACATACAATTGTGACATAAAACTGATGGGCGTCGGGCTCTACTTCTGCAAGCAATCCAAGAGTGACTTCTGACGCTAACATTTCTGGCACTGTTGCCAAGGATGAAGTTGAAAATCTTCCCTGGGATTGAACAACATTGAACCTCTGATTTTGAAGGTGCATCGGGTATCAGATCCTTTAAAGATTGTTGCTGTGCACCTGGCGACTCCATTGTGATGACTCCGCTGGGGAGAACCTGCTCTATTAATTGTGGCTTTCAGAGGCAGACACACGCGGTCTCATCCATAGCTACCTCTAGCTACACCTAAAATTGATCCAGAGGTGGTTCTCAGGAAAGGAAAGGCCTCTGAAGAAGAAGATACCACCATCGAACCAGGTAATCCGCCATCTCCTTCTATAAGAACTCTAGTTTCTCCTCCTCAGTTTCTTATTAGACCTCCTTCAGGGGTTTCCCGTTTCCTGAATTTTGGGAGTGTTCCTGCTGAGTTTTCCCCTCCCGATCTAGGACTGGAGGGAGAAATCCTTGTCACTCCCCTCTCCTCTGAGGTTGTACCTTGGCGTAGGCCCAGGACTACAGAAAATTTCCCCACTCCTATCTTTACTGCTCCGCCTCTTGTTACCGTTACTAATCTTGTGCAAAGAGGAGCACCTGCTGACTTGAGCTCACTAGCCTTCTCCTTAAATCCCCTCTTGTTTCCCACTCCACTTCAGGACTCATTCCTAGTAGCCCCTTCATGAACTCCTTCTCCTCTGAGTTCTCCTCCACCTAATATCCCTATGGCAGGAGCAAATCCCCCCATGACCAGAATTGAGGTTATAATAGTTGCTAGGTATGCTCCTCTTGTCTTACCACAACCTCTCAATGACCTCCCAGTAGATGGATACCTTAAGCAGCAGCCCAAGTTTATAGGCGAGGGGGACATAACTGCAAAAGAGCACCTAGAAGCCTTTTACACTTTCACGGATGATAATGTTATCATGCACGCAGACGTATGGATGAGGGTTTTTGTCCATAGTCTTAAAGGAGAGGCTAGAAAATGGTTTAAGGCCCTGCCTCTTGGATCTATTGAAGGGATCGAAGATTTGGATAATGCCTTCTTGAGACAATGGGGAGATAAAAAAGACTTCATGTATTACATGACAAAATTTGGGTCTTTGAAGAGAAAAGAAGAGGAGTCTGTCTCTGACTTTTCCAAGAGATTCAATAAAATGTACCACAGAATCCCTGTTGAGATCAAACCCTCTGAAGCCTCAGCTAAGAACACTTACTCCAGTGCTTTCAATCCTGATCTCT
The DNA here is from genome assembly GCA_009831015.1 of Picea engelmannii. Taxonomy (NCBI): domain Eukaryota; kingdom Viridiplantae; phylum Streptophyta; class Pinopsida; order Pinales; family Pinaceae; genus Picea; species Picea engelmannii. The sequence continues at coordinate 68,875 of ML783494.1, read as the reverse complement.
GCCTATTGCTAAGGGAGAGAAGAGCTGCTACGTTGGCCCACATGCAGGATGCAGCCGTGGAGGTAGAATCTAACTTATTGGTTGTGAATCGACTCAGGAACGTCGGTGATAGAAATATGTCCAAGAATAGGCCTGAAGCTTCCTCATCTAGTTCCACTCCCCTTCTCCATCAGACAGATGAGACAGCTAGAGAACTAAAATCACTTTCTGCGAGAATGGAGAGGTGGGAAGTAGAAGGGAAACCCATCTACAGAAATCCCCAAAATGTAAATGGTAGGGGTTTCAAGAAGCCTAATAACAATGTGCCACATGTTTTTCCTAGGGAACAAAGGAGTAGGGATAGGGATGATTAGAGGATTCAAACCCCCCTCCAGAACAACCTAGTGGATCATGAGGAAAGAGAGGAGATAGACGAGTTTGGCCCCGGAATCCACTGTATTGAAGAAGCTCCTCCTTTTCCCCATTTGACATAGTTTGCATATGAAGAATCCTTGATGAAAATTCGGATCCATGAGTTGAGTAAAGGAGAAAAGGCCAGTCACACCTCTAACAGATACAACCTCAGGTCAAGAAAGAAATAAGGGGACTTTGACAGCCGAGACCATCCCCTCATAGCAGAAAGGCCTACTAAGTCTGCAACAACCACTACTAAAGAAAATAAAGCTCAGAATGTTTCTCCGATGGTCAAAGAACCTATCTCTGAGGTAAGGGAAGCTACTAAGCCGACTTCCTCCTTTAATTTTGAGCATGAAATTCAAAAGATCAGAATTCTCGTTCCCCTCTCAGAGCTGGTTAAAAATGAGGACTTCAAAAGATCCCTCTCCAAGTTGTTGCAATCTGAGTCCCCCCAACCTCCCTCTGACTCAGTGAACCTTCAAGAGTAGAAACCAACTGTCATCCTAGGTCCCATGGTAGAAGACAAAGATGATTCGTCCCCTCCCTTCTAGACCTCCCTGAACATACTCAATAAAGTGTTGCATAATTTCCGCATGGATTTAGGGGCTTCCCATAACCTTATGCCCAAAATAGTAATGGAAGAATTGGGACTGGAGGTGACAAAAAGTTACCATGATTTGTACTCTTTCGATTCAAGAAGAGTGCAGTGTCTAGGAGTCATCAAAGACCTGGTGGTTTCTTTGTTTCAGCTTCCCATGAAGAGCGTGGTCATGGATATTGTGATAGCTGACATTCCCCCCAAATTTGGCATGTTGTTGTCTAGATCTTGGATTAAAAATCTTGGAGGAACATTGCAGATGGATCTCACATATGCCACCATTCCAGTCTTTGGAAGGGAACAAAGGAGGTTATATAGAGAAGCTCAGTCGGCCTACATTTTTAGTGATGAAGCAAATCCCACCAATCACCCCATATTTGCACTTGACACCAACCTGGGGTCTAGTTTATTGCAACTCACTGATGATCCCGAAGACCCTTTCCAGGTTAGAAAGCAGCCCAGTCTTGATTATCCAATTCCCCCTCCAACCCCTTCCATGTGGAAGATGTTCTTTGATAGATCTTCTTCTAGCGAAGGTGTTGGTGCTGGGGTAATTTTCATATCACCTTGGCAAGAGGCCATATCCCTGTCATACAAGTTGGAATTCGAAATCACCAACAATGTGGAAGAATATGAAGCCCTTGTTCTGGGTATGAGGGCCGCAAAGGAAATGGGAATTAAAGAAATAGAAATATTTGGAGATGCTGAGTTGATCGTCCAGCAAGTCAGAAATGATTATCGTGCTAATAATCCCAGGCTTAGGAATTACAGAAATGAGGTATGGGACTTGATTGACAATTTCTTCTTGGCCTTTAACATTTCTTTCATTCCAAGGGGGGAGAATACTTCAGTCGATTCTTTAGCTGTCTCAGCTAGTTTTCTCAAAGATCCTTTGTCACCTAGGGCCATGTATGACGTTGAAATAAGATATAGGCCCTCTGTACCAGACAACGTCAAGCATTGGAAGGTATTTGAAGATGACCTGGAAATCAAAAAAATTCTCCAATCTGTTGATGAATTTTCTACGCTACACATTGATCAGGATCCCGACCCGGAAGGTAACCCTTGCCCTGAGGTGTTTTTAAATAAAATTGTTAATCACCAGATTATTCGGCTACCCAGCAATCACATTCCGAGAGGACTGGTCCCCTTGGAAAGATTGTTCAATGGGAAATATGTGGCCGTAAAGGGTAAGGTTTCAAATGAATATGTTGATACAACTGAATGCGACATTGGCACACAGGAGGAGCCCAGGTTTGTCAAATTATCAAGCAGTTTGACCAGAGAACAGAAGGCCGAATATACTGAGTTACTAAAAGAGTTCGCTGATGTGTTTGCATGGACATATGAAGATCTCAAGACTTATGACACATTTGTCATCAAGCACAAGATCCCACTAAAGGAAGAGGCTAAACCGTTCAGACAGAAGTTGAGGTAGATAAATCCCATGTTACTGCTTGTCATGGAGAAAGAAGTAAAGAAGTTGTTAGATGCTCAGATCATCGTCCCCTTGAGATATTCTAAATGGGTGGCCAATTTGGTTCCGGTAAGAAAGAAAAGTGGAGAGATCAGGCTTTGTGTCGATTTCAGAAATTTGAATAGAAGCTCAAAGAAAGACAATTACCCCCTACCTAAGATGGAACACATACTGCAGAGGGTAACTGGTGCATCCAGGATATCTATGATTGATGGGTTTTCTGGCTATAATCAGATATTGTTCATGCCTGAGGATAGGGAGAATACAACCTTCACCACTCCTTGGGGCACATTCATGTATGCCAAAATGCCATTTGGGCTAATGAATGCAGGAGCAACATTTCAGCGAGCCATGGATATAGCCTTCATAGAAGAAAAAGACTAGTTTGTAGTGATCTACCTATATGACATCATGGTCTTCTCCAGGTATGATATGGAACACCGCTGCCACTTAAGGAGAGTTTTCTCGAAGTGCCGGAGATTTGGTATTTCCCTAAATCCCAAGAAGTCCCTGTTTGCTATGAAGGAGGGGAAGTTATTAGGCCATATAGTATCAGCAGAGGGAGTGAATATTGATCCTAGTAGGGTAGAACAAATTCAGAACCTATCACTTCCGAGATCTAAGAAAGAGGTTCGGGCCTTTTTGGGAAAAAATAATTTTCTGAGGTTTGTCTCAAATTTTTCCAAGCTAGTGAAGCATATCACGACCATGCTCGGGAAGGTAAATGAAGGGAAATGGACCACTGAGCCCAGGGCATATTTTGACCAGATAAAAAGGGAACTAATTGAGGCACCTGTGTTGATTGGTCCAGATTATTCCAAGCCCTTCCTAGTTTTTTCTTTTGCTTCGTTCGATATGGTAGCAGCGGTGTTATTGCAGAAAAATGAGGAAGGGCGAGAGCAAACCATTTCCTTCTTTAGCAGGGCGTTAAGAGACGCAGAGAGCAGGTATGAAATCATGGAGAAATAGGCCTATGCCTTTGTGAAGGCTCTCAAAGCTTTTAGAGTTTACGTCTTGCATTCAAAGGTAACTGCATATGTCTCTTCAGCTTCTATGAAGGACATCCTTGTGCAGCCCGACGTAGATGGGAGAAGAGGCAGATGGATCGCTAAAATCCTAGATTTTGACTTAGAGATAAATCCCACCAAGTTGGTTAAGGGGCAAGGTTTAGCCAAGCTACTGTCTAAATCCAACTGCGAAGCCTTGGGAGTTAGTTTCATCAACACTCGCTCAAGAACTTAGCAGGTTGAGTTTCCCAGCCAATGCTCTCAAGATGGATTATCGTTGGCAAACTGTGCCTGGTATCATGACATTCTATACTTCCTGCAAGAGTTAAATCCCCCCGATGGAATGGCTAAAAGAAAAGCAAGATCTTTAAATCTCAAGGCGGTCAGATATTTCCTCATTGACCAATTCTTGTACTGGAAAGACCCTCTAGGGGTATTTCTGAGATGCCTGGACCCGCAAGAGGCCCAGAAGGTTATGTTTGATTTTCACAGTGACCTTTGCAGAGGTCATCATTTATGGAAGACCACAGCTCACAAGATACTCCGAGCTAGGTATTACTAGCCCACTTTATTTCCGAATGTCTGCCGAGAAATCAGAGCTTGCATCAAGTGCTAAAGGTTCTCAGGAAAACAATAGCTCAAACCGCTACCATTGAAGCCTATAGTATCTTCAACACCTTTTTAGCAGTGGGGGTTGGACTTCATTGGAGAAATTCATCCTCCCTCAAGTGGTCAGCACAGATGGATCCTGACTGGAATGGATTATTTCACCAAGTGGACAGACGTTGTCCCCACTAGAAGCATATCACACAAAGTAATTATCAGCTTCCTGGAGGATATCATAGCCAGATTTGGCTGTCCCAGTAGGATTGTCACCAATAATGTTTCTTATTTCAAGTCTCAGCCTCTAATTAAGTTCTGTGAGCAGTTCCATATCTCACTAATTCACTCCACCCCCTACTATCCCTAGGGCAATGGTTTAGCAGAGTCCTCCAACAAAAGCCTAATAAGGATCATCAAAATACTATTGGAAGACAACAAAAGGGCCTGGGATTCAAAGTTTAAGTTTGCACTGTGGGAAGATAGTGTGACAATGAAGAAATATCTGGGCACTTCACCTTTTCAGCTAGTCTACGGAGCAGAGGCAGTTTTTCCTACTCATCTCACCTTACCTGTGGCGAAATTCTTTCACAACTATGAGGGAGAAATAGATCATATGATCAGAAGGATTCATCATATAGTAGAAGTGAAACAGATAAGAGAATAGGTGAGGACCGCAACTGATACTCACCAGGAAAAGATCAAACAGGCTTTCGACAGGAAGGTCTGGAAGAAATAGTTCGAGATCGGGGACTTGGTACTTAAGTGGGATGCCCCCAGGCAGGATAAAGGAAAACACAACAATTTTGACGCCCTCTAGATTGGCCCCTTCAAGATCTCTAAGGTTTTCTCCAACAACACGTATGGGTTGCAAGATCTGGAGGGTGAAGAGGTTTTCAGCAGACCAGTGAATCGGCATTTTCTGAAGAATTTTTTTATTTGAGCCTCAGATGGCTCCCTTGTTTGTAAATATTGTCTTTAGTTCTTTGTTTACTTTCCTTTTGTGTGTTTTCGGCTTAATAAGTGACTCCATAGCCCAATAGCAAGGCACTGAAGCTGCAAAAGGAGTTCTTAGAGCATCACAGGGACGACTCTATCCCCCATGGAGCCTAATGTTAGTGATCATTTTTGTCTTAGGCACAAAAGCACCTAGGTAAGTAGGTTGCACAGGAAGTTCCCAAGCATAGCGTGGGAGAAACCTTTTTTTTTCGGTAACAAGTCAAGCGAGCGGGAAAAATATCGTTGGCAACATCCAAGATCTATTTACAAAACAAATAGATGGTCATCGGGTTTTCAAAGCTACCGAGTTGCCCGAGGTTTAGCGCTAGAGGGAGCACCAATAGTTCAAATCAGACTCGGGTCATCTGATCAAATTGGGACAGGTGGTAGTCAGTCGACGTATCGAGGATCGACGTTTCAGAAGTCAAGGAGTCGTCTGTTTATTGTAGTTGAAATCGTCGATCGGTGAAATGTCGAAAGCACCTTTGGCGTTGAGCCTACAGTATTAGCCCCAGGTCTTATCAAGCGAGCCTGTGAAGGGGGGACAACCCCTTTTGTAATAACGAAGCTACCCCCGTCGTTCATCTCAAGGACATGCAGCACGCATCCGCGCCATGTCGGCGTTCGGGAGTTTGAGCGGCAGGCGCTCCTTGCCTTTCATATTTTGAAACTTCGAACCCCAAAATGTCGATAGCACCCAGAATCATGCCCGTGGTTTTGGCGCATGGTCATAAAGGAACAAGCCTGGAGAAGGGGTGGTAATGTTCAACATTTGGCCACTCAAGCCCCAAAGCGTCATAAGTAGTCTCGGTCGTTCCTTTTGTGGGGAACAAGTGGCAACTGTTAGGCCCTCTCGGCATTTCGCCCATCGCGACTTTGAAAGAGAAAAGTCTTGTTCCTTTCACATCCACAAACCCCAAAACACCGACAACACTCTGGAAAATAGGCGTAGGGTTGCGGCCCATGGTCATTCGAGAAAGTAGAAAGGGTTGTACAAAAGGGGGGCCAAAAGTGCTGAGTCGAGCTTAGAAGGTGGACACTGTGTTTTTCTGAAGCTTATTCAATGTAATCAAGAGCCCGGTACCCGCTGGAATTGAATGAAGAAGAGAAGAGGGTGGGTGAAACCTTGCCTCACTCATTTATTGTAGAGTATGGATGTCCCAGCTAAAAGTCTACCCAAGATGGTCCTCTGTACTGGTTCTTTTCATAAAAGCCACGTCAAGTCTTCAACTCGCCAAGGGAGCCTGCGCATACTAATTCAGTCTTTAAGGGCTTAGCTACCCCCTGGCACGAGCCATGCAGAATTAAGGTGGCGTGTGACAGAAGAATGCAGGCAAGATTTGATTGAGGAGTCGCCATCCATTAAAGGTCTTGGGATGCCTCTGCTGGGTGAAATAGGGGAAAAGTATATGTAGGCATTTTTGCCATTTTTGTAGGTATCGATGGTAGAGAAGAGCTCCCGATTGTAAAGTTTTAGCACAGACTCTAGTTCTCTGGTTACGCAGTTGTATATGAGATTTCTTGCTTTGTGACATACAATATTTCTTACTTCGTCTAATTTTTGTCTCATGCTAAGAGAGTTCGTGAACGACTGATTCATGCAGATCATTGCAATTATGTCATGATAAAGGATTTATTTATGCATTATTCTTCCCCCTACTCACCCTTACTACACCTCACTCTCTGGAGTTCATGCAAGACCTCACTTGCCCATGCATTCTTGGCCTAGTTTTGGAGTTAGAACCACACTGTCTGAGTTTACTTCCATTCGATCACTCCTTTTTATACCCATTACATACAATCGTGACATAAAACTGATGGGCATCGAGCTCTGCTCTTGCAAGCAATCCAGGAGTGACTTCCGACGCTAACAAAAAATATCTTACAATTTTCCTTTTCTATATATTGGAAGTACTTCAAGTACCTTGGCATTCCTATCAGTATAAGATCCACGGTCCAGATACTCTCATGAACCTTAGGGATCTATGGTCCTAAACTCTTTGCTACCCATGAAGACACAGGAAAACCCAGTGGTAAGACATTTAACGCCCTACTTCCTCCTACTAGTCTAACGGTCGTGGGTGACCGCAGATTCCCTGACGAAATCTCGTCCGTCCATTAATACATATAAGGTTAAGGTACCTAACACTCCATCTTCTCCTTCTGATCTATCGGTTGTGAGTGACCACAGATCTCCCGACAAAATCTCATCCTTCGATTCGTTACTTCATCCTTATATTGTCATCTCAGTTTTCAAGAAGATCATTCCTCCTCATGCAAGGTCACTAAGGCCTTATGCCTTCACAACCGCCTTCCCGATTCTCGAAGGGCTTTTCAAGGAAGGTATTTCTATGGGGAGGTTTAATCAGGGGGTTACTTGAGGCATATAAGGATGTCGTCTTCCCGAGAACCAGACATGAAGTCTAAATTTGATCAATACGCATGCAAATTACGAATTCATGAAGACATAAAACATACGTAGTCTTTCCATCTAAATATACAGCTATTAGTACTAATCAAAACATCATGCAATCATTATTATAATGAAATCATTCACAGTTTCACATCTTATGAGCATAATTATCAGAATAAGTACACACACACACACACATATATATATATATCAAGATTCCAGAGGCAAAACACTTATCAGAGATAACACCAGGGTCAAGAAACTACTGAGAGGGGTGCTCGTGTCCACCCAACCATAGGCTTAGCGACTCCCAGTGGATTTACCACTAGCCACCCCCGAGCCGAGACCACGATGTTGTGAGACTACGTCTCTCTGTCTGCCAGTGACCAGGAGCGAAGGCTGCAATCCTTCCTCTCTGCTATCACTCACTATGTGTGATGCCAGAGTTCCCCTTGTGTCTGCCCCCCGTAATCGCTTCCACCCCACGCCTTATCCTCTTGCAAGGTTGCATGTGGCACGATTACCCTCGCGCTGATCACGACTAACGGCTCTACGGATGGGCGGTTCACCATCCCATCCCTCATTAAGCCATCCGCCTACCATCCTACGAGACATTAAATTCAGGGCCAGTGAGCCTCTTTTGGTTCTCCGGGCCAGTGGAGTCCAAATACGGTATTAATTCTTGGTGGAAGTTAACGCCACCTTTTCAGGTGCCTTCCATTGCCAACATGGTCTCTTTTTCTGCACATCCCCTCTCAACATTCCTGCAATAAATTCAAAATGTTATTCACATTCATTGACCTTTTCCTCAAGGTCCATTTACATCACATATTCATATTTATGCATTTGCCATAGTTCTTGGCCAGTCCAGTTATATTTACAAGTTGGGGGAAACAGGGTGTTACAATTCCCTCCCCCTTAAAAGGAACATCGTTCTCGATGTTCTTATCTACTGACATGTATTGCATGTACAGAAGTAAACAAAATCGGATATGCATGTCTCATGGCATCCTCCATTTTCCATGTAGCCTCATCTGGGCCAAAATGTCTCCACTGCACCTTGACCTATGCAATGGTTCTATTCCAGAGCGGGGTTTCCTTTCTTTCCAGTGTGCATTGGGGTTCTAGTAGAAGTTCTCCCTCCGGTTCCACCTAGATCACAAACCAATCAATTATATGATTAACATCATGTACATATTTCTTCAATAATGAAACATGGAAAACATTATGTGCTTTTACTGTGGGAGGAAGTGCTAGCCGATAGGCTATAGGTCCCACTCTATCTAGAACCTCAAAGGGTCCACAATAC
>ML783494.1:25298-54868 GCA_009831015.1 Picea engelmannii | reverse complement strand
TGGAACCTCAACTGTGGATCTGGATGGGTGGACTCCGGCCGTCCAGATCTGCTCGCCACTTATCCTACCGCATATTCAAGTCCTGGTTTAAGTTGACATCTCATCTCTACATCTAACGGTCATTACAGACCCTGAGATCCCCCGAAATAATATCGTCCTTTCATCGAGGTTTATCATCACGAGAATCGGGACTCTTGATCACGGGATTCCTGAATCCTCGATCCTCGGTTTCCTGATGCAGTTAATCTCTCAACACGTGGCCTCCATCATATGGACGGCTCAGATCTACTCCGGGGTTTCCACCATGGAAATCCTAAACTCTTGTCAACAAGAATCCCGATTCCATGATTCCCAATGAGCCAATTCACCAATCTGATCCCTTACGTGTTAGCCCTCCTGGCCTAGAACTTTTGGGTCCATACGACCTCCCTCTATATGACCGCAGTCATACCACTATCGGGGCTTCAGGGTTTCAAATGCTGACAAACATTTTCCCACGAGATTGTCGATCCCTCAAATCCCAATTCTCCGATAGGCTGACAGCTGGCCCCATGACGGCTCCTTCCTCCTTGTCGAGGTTTCGGACTTCGCGATTCCGAAATTCCCAAACCTCTTGTCACCAGGATTCCCAATATCCTAATGACCAAAATGTCGATAGATGACTTCCTGTCAGGACTTTCCCCGACGGCTCCGACTGCTGCCGCGCGTCCTCCTCTGATGGACGGTCCTAGTTAACTCTTGGGGTTTCGCGACTTCTGATGTCCTAGACGCCTCATCCCTAGGAATCACAAAATGTCAGACTCCGACTCCCTTCAGATCTCTGACACGTGTCTCAAGTGAATGGACAGTTCAGATCCCTCCTCGCGTTTTAGAGACTTCTGATGTCCCGAATTTCACAACCTCGGGAACTCTGATTTCCCGAATGTCAATATCCCGACTCCCGACGCCTCGATCTCCGCCATGTGTCTCCACTGACGGACGGTCCAGATCGTTTTCGGGTAATTTACCATGGAAATTCCCGATCTCATGTTGTCGAGACATTCGATTTCGTGATATGTGAAATCTCGATGACCACGCCTCTCATCGGGACTTTCAACCTCCTATTCATGAGGGATTAACCCTCAAGGCATCTCTTAATAGATCCAACGGCTGTTGGGTTTTTCAGCCAAGATCTAATGGCTCATAATGGTTCCTACCCATGCATTCTTCCACGACTCCCTAGGCGTGGAAAAGATCCACGGTCTAGATACTCTCATGAACCTTGGGGATCTATTGTCCTAAACTCTTCACTACCCACGAAGACACAAGAAAACCCAGTGGTAATACATTTAACACCCTACTTCCTCCTACTAATCTAACGGTCATGGGTGACCGCAGATTCCCTGACGAAATCTCATCCATCCATTAATACCTATAAGGTTAAGGTACCTAACACTCCATCTTCTCCTTCCGATCTGTCGGTCGTGAGTGACCACAGATATCCTCATGGGATCTCATCCATCGATTCGTTACTTCATCCTTATATTGTCATCTCGGTTTTCAAGAAGATCGTTCCTCGTCATGCAGGGTCACTAAGGCCTTACGCCTTCACAACCGCCTTCCCGATTCTCGAAGGGTTTTTCAAGGAAGGTATTTCTATGGGGAGGTTTAATCAGGGGGTTACCTGAGGCATATAAGGGTGTCATCTTCCCAAGAACCAGATGTGAAGTCTGAATTTGATCAATATGCACGCAAATTACGAATTCATGAAGACATAAAACATACATATTCTTTCCATCTAAATATACAGCTACTAGTACTGATCAAAACATCATGCAGTCATTCTTATAATGAAATCGTTCACAGTTTCACAGCTTATGAGCATAATTATCAGAATAAGTACACACACACACACACAGACACATATATATATATATATCAAGATGCCAGAGGAAAAACACTTATCAGAGATAACACCAGGGTCAAGCAACTGCTGAGAGGAGTGCTCGTTTCCACCCAACCGTAGGCTTAGCGACTCCCAGTGGATTTACCACTAGCCACCCCCGAGCTGAGACCACGATGTTGTGAGACTGCGTCTCTCTGTCTGCCAGTGACCAGGAGTGAAGGTTGCAATCCTTCCTCTCTACTATCACCCACTCTGCGTGATGCCAGAGTTCCCCTCGTGTCTTCCCCCCGCAATCTCTTCCACCCCACGCCTTATCCTCTTGCGAGGTTGTGTGTGGCGCGATTACCCTTGCGCTGATCAGGCCTGACAACTCTACGGATGAGCAGTTCACCATCCCATCCCTCATTAATCCATCTGTCTACCAGCCCGCGAGACATTAAATTCGGGGCCAGCGAGCCACTTTTGGTTCTCCAGGCCAGTGGAGTCCAAATACGACATTAATTCTCGGTGGAAGTTAACGCTACCTTTTCAGGTGCCTTCCACTGCCATAGTGGTCTCTTTTTCTGCACATCCCCTCTCAGCAGTCCTGCAATAAATTCAAAATGTTATTCACATTCATTGACCTTTTCCTCAAGGTCCATTTACATCACATATTCATATTTATGCGTTTGGCATAGTTCTTGGCCAGTCCAGTTATATTTACAAGCTGGGGGAAATAGGCTGTTACAATCTAGAAATAATATGTAGACATTTGTTTTATAAAATTAACTAAAATTACTAAAAAAAACAATTAAACTGAGTACAAATTGTATCAAAAGAAAGTAGATTCAATTCTGAAAATGTTGGTACTAGACTAGATTCACAGTATTTTAAGGAGTCATCTCCTCCCCAAGTTGGAGTAAGTTGAAGTGAACACAAACTTTTCTATTTGTTTGTGTTATATTTTTCAATGGTGCCCTTAGATTTAACTTTAAGCCAAAAAAATAGTTCTAACTATTCTAACTAAGACTATTTTGGCTAAAAGTGTTACCGGGCTTTGTGATTTTACCCTATAGTCAATACTTAATGCATTGTTGGATTGGGACAATTATAAAATTATTAAGCTCATTTTTATTATTTTAAAAATGTAAATGTAGAATTCAAAATATATGATGCAAATATAATACTTAGAAATTTATTATCATTGGTCAAAGAAGATATGTATATATGTGAATCATTGTGTAATTGTTGTTTTGTTTAATTAAGTTGAATATTATTATTATTATTATTACTATTATTATTTCTACTACTACAACTATTATTATTATTATTATTATTGTATAGTTTTCTTTTAAATGTATTGTTATTATCTAAGACTAAAACATTATTATACTAATGCCTCAACATCTACTCCATATTAGACTATATATATATATATATATATTATTTTGATTCATATTAAAATAATTTTTTTATTATTAATATTTTTTAAACAAAATAAAAAATTACTTTAATTTATCAAAATTATACAAATACTTTTTTATTATTAATAATTTTAATAAAATTGATATAACTTTCACTTAGAAAGAATATTAAAATATTTTATTTATTAAAACATTAAAAATCTTAACAATTTAGGGTCTCTTTTTATAAATAAAAGAGATTTAGGCCAACCTAAATACTGGTCCAACACTCTAAACCACTTTGTCATGTTAGTAACAACTTGTAGATTTGTACGTTGTTAGTAACATGTCAACTTTAAGTTTGCAACTTATTTTTAAGTGGGTAAACTTGTTGAAAACCTTCATAATTAATAGGATTTTAATCAGATGTGGACAATATTTCATATGCTTTGAATTTATTTTTTAATAAAAATAAATAAATGATTTTGATTTTAATCATTAACTTTTTTGTATGAAAAAAAATGTTTGTTTGTCATTAAAAATGATGATTAGGGTGATTAACATAAGAATATCGAATTAGATTAATAACTATTTGGGTTAAAGCTCACTTTAATAATTGTTCAGGTTTTTACTAGATGCATGGAGTGCTTATGCTTTACGTTTTTTATTGGATGTAGGACCGCTTCTGCTCTACGTTTTTTACTGGATGCATATGCATGGAGTGCTTATGCTTTACGTTTTTTATTGGATGCAGGACCGCTTCTATTCTAGGTTTTTTACTGGATGCATGGAGCACTTCTACGTCAACTTCTTTATGGAACCATCTACTTCCCCTTCTATTAATGCATTCATTGTGCAACATCTATTCTTAGCAATCATTGTGTTAAAGAAAATACCCGAGATTAATACGCATTTAGTCACATATGTGATTTATGTGGACATGATTGATTTTTTGTAACAATAAATAAATGGTTGTTGTTGGTAAGGGATTCTATGTATTCCTCTTTGAAAACAAAGATGATAGAGATTTGATTTTTAGGAATGGCCCATACTTCATGGGAACCAGAGGAATGTATCTAAATCAATGGACTCTAGACTTCATCTCTGAAAATGATATTCCCTCAGCTGTATCAATTTGGTTCAGGCTACCCTTTCTGCCTCTCCACTATTGGAATTATGAAACCTTAAAAAATATTGGAAACACACTGGGAAGGTTCATCAATCGGGCCAAACCATGATACACACTGCAATCTTGTGCAAGTCTCTATGTAGAAGTAGATCTATAAAAAGGATTTCCAGAAGCAATCCAACTGACCCTAGATGGGTGGTCATACATTCAAACAGTAGACTATGAGTAGCTCGCTTTTAAATGAAAATCCTGCCATGAGTATGGACATTTCGCCAAAAATTGTCCTAAGGAAATACAGGAAAACCTTGAAAACAAAGCGTTGGATCAATGGCAGCCGGCCAAAAGAAAGAAAGTGAAAAATAAATCATGAGTTCAACAATAGGAAAGGAAAAACAACACAAGGACCTCCTCGCCAAGCAAGGGGAAATTACCGATACAAATCAATGATGAAGAAGAAAGCAACAAAAACAGATATGCTCCTCTTGAAAACCTAGAGGCAGAAATGGTCAACTGAAAATAAAGCACAAAAGAAACTCAGAGTCAACAAACCCCAGATCCAGACCCTACTTCGCCTCTAGTAGAGCCTGATTCCCCTCAGTTCTTGGACCCTCCCCATGTACAGGAGGCTGAAATATAGGAGGAATCGGAGGAATAATTGGATATGGAACTCCTAAAGAGCACCAGAACAATGAAAGCAGGAAGGAAAACCAATAAAAATAGAAGGGAAAAAGAAACAAATTGGGAAAATGAACTAGGAACCCAACAAACATTGGAAGAAATCCTCAAAAAAGAAGGGAACAGTGGGAAATCCCCAACAACAAAAGGATAGTCTCATCCCATGAAAGGGGGGGGGGGAAAAAATGCCAGTAAATAATGAAGGTAGTCTCCTGGAATTGTAGAGGATTGGGACAAAGGGGAAAAAAAGAAGTAATGGGAAATTTAATAAAAAAAGAGAGACCCCATATCCTCCTAATTCAAGAGACTAAAATGCAGGGATCTGAAGCCTTGAGAGAAATGAAACAAATCTGGAAAACAAGAAGTGGAGAAACACTAAATGTTAGAGGAGTGTCAAGAGGGATTTGTACGGTATGGAGTAACCAAATATTCAGAGAAGAACAAAAGGTAGAATCAACACACTGGTCATTAGTGTATCTCAAGCACCTACAATAGAGCTTCTTCTAGTGAAGGTGCTAGTGCTGGGGTAGTTTTCATATCACCTTGGCAAGAGGCCATATCCCTGTCATACAAGCTAGAATTCGAAATCACCAACAATGTGGCAGAATATGAAGCCCTTGTTCTAGGTATGAGGGCCGCAAAGGAAATGGGAATTAAAGAAATAGCAATATTTGGAGACGCTGAGTTGATCATCCAGCAAGTCATAAATGATTATCGTGCTAATAATGCCAGGCTCAGGAATTACGGAAATGAGGTATGGGACCTGATTGACAATTTCTTCTTGGCCTTTAACATTTCTTTCATTCCGAGGGGGGAGAATACTTCAGCCAATTCTTTAGCTGTCTCAGCTAGTTTGCTCAAAGATCCTCTGTCGCCTAGGGCCAAGTATGACGTTGAAATAAGATATAGGCCCTCTGTACCAGACAACGTCAAGCATTGGAAGGTATTTTAAGACGATCTGGAAATCAAAAAATTTCTCCAATCTGTTGATGAATTTTCTACGCTACACATTGATCAGGATCCCAACCCGGAAGGTAACCCTTGCCCTGAGGTGTTTTTAAATAAAATTGTTAATCACCAGATTATTCGGCTACCCAGCAATCACATTCCGAGAGGACTGGTCCCCTTGGAAAGACTGTTCAATGGGAACAATGTGGCTGTAAAGGGTAAGGTTTCAAATGAATATGTTGATACAACCGAATGCGACATTGGCACACAGGAGGAGCCCAGGTTTGTCAAATTATCAAGCAGTTTGACCAGAGAACAGAAGGCCGAATATACTGAGTTTCTAAAAGAGTTTGTTGATGTGTTTGCATGGACATACGAAGATCTCAAGACTTATGACACATATGTCATCGAGCACAAGATCCCACTAAAGGAAGAGGCTAAACCGTTCAGATAGAAGCTGAGGCAGATAAATCCCATGTTGCTGCCTGTCATGGAGAAAGAAGTAAAGAAGATGTTAGATGCTCAGATCATCATCCCCTTGAGATATTCTGAATGGGTGGCCAATTTGGTTCCGGTAAGAAAGAAAAGTGGAGAGATCAAGCTTTGTGTCGATTTCAGGAATCTGAATAGAAGCTCAAAGAAAGACAATTACCCCCTACCTAAGATGGAACACATACTGTAGAGGGAAACTAGTGCATTCAGGATATCTATGATTGATGGGTTTTCTATCTATAATCAGATATTGTTCATGCCTGAGGACAGGGAGAAGACAACCTTCACCACTCCTTGGGGCACATTCATGTATGCCAAAATGCCATTTGGGATAATGAATGCAGGAGCAACATTTCAGTGAGCCATGGATATAGCCTTCATAGGAGAAAAAGACCAGTTTGTAGTGATCTACCTAGATGACATCACGGTCTTCTTCAGGTCTGATATGGAACACCGTTGCCACTTAAGAAGAGTTTTCTCGAAGTGTCGGAGATTTGGTCTTTCCCTAAATCCCAATAAGTCCATGTTTGGTATGAAGGAGGGGAAGTTATTAGGCCATATAGTATCAGCAGAGGGAGTGAATATTGATCCTAGTAGGGTAGAAGAAATTCAGAACCTGTCACTTCCCAGATCTAAGAAAGAGGTTCAGGCCTTTTTGGGAGAAAATAATTTTCTAAGGAGGTTTGTCTCAAATTTTTCCAAGCTAGTGAAGCATATCATGACCATGCTCAGGAAGGTAAATGAAGTGAAATGGAACGCTGATCCCAGGGCATCTTTTGACAAGATAAAAAGGGCACTAACTGAGGCACCTGTGCTGATTGGTCTAGATTATTCCAAGCCCTTCCTAGTTTTTTCTTTTGCTTCGTTCAATACGGTAGCATCGGTGTTATTGCAGAAAAATGAGGAAGGGCGAGAGAAACCCATTGCCTTCTTTAGCAAGGCGTTAAGAGATGCAGAGAGCAGGTATGAAATCATGGAGAAACAGGCCTATGCCTTAGTGAAGGCTCTCAAACTTTTCAGAGTTTACGTCTTGCATTCAAAGGTAACTGCATACGTCTCTTCAGCTTCTATGAAGGACATCCTTGTGCATCCCAATGTAGATGGGAGAAGAGGCAGATGGATCGCTAAAATCCTATATTTTCACTTAGAGATAAATCCCACCAAGTTGGTTAAGGGGCAAGGTTTAGCCAAGCTACTGGCTGAATCCAACTCTGAAGCCTTGGGAGTTAGTTTCATCAACACTCACTCAGGAACTCAGCAGGTTGAGCTGCCCAGCCAATGCTCTCAAGATGGCTTATCGTTGGCAGACTGTGCTTGGTATCGTGACATTCTACACTTCCTGTAGGAGTTAAATCCCCCCGATGGAATGGGTAAAAGCAAAGCGAGATCTTTAAAGCTCAAGGCAGTCAGATATTTCCTCATTGACCAATTCTTGTACTGGAAAGACCCTCTAGGGGTATTTCTGAGATGCCTGGACCCACAAGAGGCCCAGAAGGTTATGTTTAATTTTCACAGTGGCCTTTGTGGAGGTCATCATTTATGGAAGACCACAGCTCACAAGATACTCCGAGTTGGGTATTACTGGCCCACTTTATTCCCGAATGTCTGTTGAGAAATCAGAGCTTGCATCAAGTGCCAAAGGTTCTCAGGAAAACAATAGCTCAAACCGCTACCATTGAAGCCTATAGTATCTTCAACACCTTTTTAGCAGTGGGGGTTGGACTTCATTGGAGAAATTCATCCTCCCTCAAGTGATCAGCACAGATGGATCCTGACTGCAATGGATTATTTCACCAAGTGGATAGAAGTTGTCCCCACTAGAAGCATATCACACAAAGTAATTATCAGCTTCCTGGAGGATATCATAGCCAGATTTGGCTGTCCCAGCAGGATCGTCATCGATAATGTTTCTTATTTCAAGTCTCAGCCTCTAATTAAGTTCTGTGAGTAGTTTCAGATCTCACTAATTCACTCCACCCCCTAGTATCCCCAGGGAAATGGTTTAGCAGAGTCCTCCAACAAAATCCTAATAAGGATCATCAAAAGACTATTGGAAGACAACAAAAGGGCCTGGGATTCAAAGTTTAAGTTTGCTCTGTGGGCTGATAGTGTGACAGTGAAGAAATCTCTGGGCACTTCTCCTTTTCAGCTAGTCTACGGAGCAGAGGCAGTTTTTCCTACTCAACTCACCCTACCTGTGGTGAAATTCTTTCAAGACTATGAGGGAGAAATAGATCATATGATCAGAAGGATTCATCATATAGTAGAAGTGCAACAGATCAGAGAACAGGTGAGGACCGCAATTCATACTCACCAGGAAAAGATCAAACAGGCTTTCGACAGGAAGGTCCGGAAGAAAGAGTTCGAGATCAGGGACTTGGTACTTAAGTGGGATGCCCCCAGGCAGGATAAAGGAAAACACAACAATTTTGACGCCCTCTAGATTGGCCCCTTCAAGATCTCTGAGGTTTTCTCCAACAACACGTATGGGTTGCAAGATCTGGAGGGTGAAGAGGTTTTCAACAGCCCAGTGAATGCGCATTTTCTGAAGAAATTTTTTATTTGAGCCTCAGATGGCTCCCTTGTTTGTAAATATTGTCTTTAGTTCTTTGTTTACTTTCCTTTTGTGTGTTTTCGGCTTAATAAGTGACTTCATAGACCAATAGCAAGGCACTGAAGCTGCAAAAGGAGTTCTTAGAGCATCATAGGGACGACTCTATCCCCCATGGATCCTAATGTTAGCGATCATTTTTGTCTTAGGCACAAAAGCACCTAGGTCTGTAGGTTGCACAGGAAGTGCCCAAGCACAACATGGGAGAAACATTTTTTTTTCAGTAACAAGTCAAGCGAGCGGGAAAAATATCATTGGCAGCATCCAAGATCTATTTGTAAAACAGATAGATGGTCATTGAGTTTTCGGAGCTACCGAGTTTCCCGAGGTTTAGCGCTAGAGGGAGCACCAATAGCTCAAATCAGACTCGGGTCATCCGATCAAATTGGGACAGGTGGTAGCCAGTCGACGTATCGGGGATCGATGTTTCAGAAGTCAAGGAGTCGTCTGTTCATTGCAGTTGAAATTGTCGATCGGCGAAACGTCGAAAGCGCCTTTGGTGTTGAGCCTACGGTCTTAGCCCCAGGTCTTATCAAGAGAGCCTGTGAAGGGGGGATAGCCCCTTTTGTAATAATGAAGCTACCCCGGCCGTTCATCTCAAGGACATGCGGCATGCATCCATGCCATGTCGGCGTTCGGGAGTTTGAGTGGCAAGCGCTCCTTGCCTTTCGTATTTCGAAACCCCGAACCCCGAAATGTCGATAGCACCCAAAATCGGGCCCGTGGTTTTGGCTCATGGTCATAAAGGAACAAGCCTGGAGTAGGGGTGCTAATGTTCAACATTTGGCCACTCAAGCCCCAAAGCGTCGTAAGTATTCTCGGTCATTCCTTTTGTGGGGAATGCGTGGCAACTGTTAGGCCCTCTCGGCATTTCGCCCATCGCAACTTTGAAAGAGAAAAGTCTTGTTCCTTTCACATCCGCGAACCCTGAAACACCAACAGCACTCTGGAAAATAGGCGTAGGGTTGCGGCCCATGGTCATTCGAGAAAGTAGAAAGGGTTGTACAAAAGGGGGGCCAAAAGTGCTGAGTCGAGCTTAGAAGGTGGACACTATGTTTCTCTGAAGCTGATTCAACGTAATCAAGAGCGCGGTACCCGCTGGAATTGAATGAAGAAGAGAAGAGGGTGGGTGAAACCTCGCCTCACTCATTTATTGTAGAGTATGGATGTCCCAGCTAAAAGTCTACCCAAGATGGTCCTCTGTACTGGTTCTTTTCATAAAATCCACGTCGAGTCTTCAACTCGCCAGGGGAGCCTGCGCATGCTAATTCAGTCTTTAAGGGCTTAGCTACTCCCTGGCACGAGCCATGCAGAATTAAGGTGGCATGTGACAGAAGAATGCAGGCAAGATTTGATTGAGGAGACGCCATCCATTAAAGGTCTTGGGACGCCTCTGCTGGGTGAAATAGGGGAAAAGTATATGTAGGCATTTTTGCCATTTTTGTAGGTATCGATGGTAGAGCAGAGCTCCTGATTGTAAAGTTTTAGCACAGACTCTAGTTCTATGGTTACGCAGCTGTATATGAGATTTCTTTCTTTGTGACAGACATTCTTTCTTACTTCGTCTAATTTTCGTCTCATGCTAAGAGAGTTCGTGAACGAATGATTCATGCAGATCATTACAATTATGTCATGATAAAGGATTTATTTATGCATTATTCTTCCCCCTACTCACCCTTACTACACCTCACTCTCTGGAGTTCATGCAAGACCTCACTTGCCCATCCATTCTTGGCCTAGTTTTGGAGTTAGAACCACATTGTCTGAGTTTACTTCCATTCGATCACTCCTTTTTATACCCATTACATACAATCGTGACATAAAACTAATGGGCGTCGAGCTCTGCTCCTGCAAGCAATCCAGGAGTGACTTCCAACACTAACATAAAATATCTTATAGTTTTCCTTTTCTATAGATTGGAAGTACTTCAAGTACCTTGGCATTCCTATCAGTATAAAATCCTTTCTCGAGGAGGCATGGAAAGTGATTCTCCAAAATCTCAAGGATCAATTTGAAGTCTGGGGAGCAATCTAGTTGAATCTAGCTGGAAGGGTGGTCTTAATAAAGTCATTCTTATCTTCATTTCCAATTTTTCAATTCTCATCCCTCCACGCTCCAGTGGGAATTAAAAAGGAAATGGCCAAATTAATCATGAAATTTCTTTGGAAAGGGGGTAAGGACAACAGGAAAAAACTCCACATGGTTAACTAGTCTATTGTTTCTACACCTAAAGAAAACATGGGACTAGGGATCTGGGACCCAGAAAAGATCAACATAGCTCTAGGAGCAATATTAATTTGGCATTTAATCGTTGGAGGTAAAGAATGGTGGAAAAAGGAAATATGCTACAAATATTTGTCGAAAATTTGAAAGCGGTGACTGGAAACAACCACACTCAATCAAACAGGTTCCCCCATATGGAAGGTCATTCATGCCTCAATGTTGCTCATTCAAAATCATCTCAGATGGAGTCTAGGAAGTGGTAAAGAAATCAAAATTTGGGAATATCGTTTATCAGACAGGGGAAAATTGTCCTGCATCTCCACTCTAGACTCGCTTAGACATTAGCTAACCTCCAAAGGGGAAAACACTCTCTTTGATATCTCTGAGTGGGAGAGAAATGGCACTTTGAAAACTTGGAACTTGGGAGAGGTCCCACCTTTCCTGCTCAACGAGGCCCATTAGTTCCTCGTGATTGTCACTGGATCTGCCCCAGTTAAACTTAATCGGAAAGACAACAAGTATTGGGGAGAGGCAGGATACTCTATAAGGTTGGGATATAAAAATCTCCTCCAAGAAAATGATCTCCCAAAAAAGTCAGCTATCTAGAAAGAAATTTGGAATCCAGACTACCTACCAAAGATTAATACCTTTAGTTAGAAATTAGCTCACAACAAGCTCCTAACAAGTGAAAATATGAACAAAATAGGATATATGGGACCCTTCAAATGTGCTCTCTACAACCAAAACTTCGAAAGCACTGATCATTTATTCCTAAACTGCAAATTTTCCAAACAAGTGATGCATATTGTCTATTTATAGCTAACCCCTCAAATTTCTTGGTCGGCAAGCAGTAGAAGTCTAATCGGAAAATGAAGTAAATACTATAAAGGCTACCTTGCCAGAAATACAATCCTTATCCATGTCTGGAATGCCTCGATAGAAAATGTGTGCTGGAAAATCTGGTTGGCAAGAAATAAAAGAATTTTTAAGGAGAGGCTAGACCCCCACCCCCTTAGTCGCATCCCATGTGATCGACCAATTGGGTGAGTACCTCTCATCTAGAAATATAAAATATCGAGTAGGTGGCCCTTTGACAAAAGAAGAAGAAAAATGGCTAGCGAAAGTAACCATACCAGCCATCCCCCCCTTAACTTTTCCAAAAAACTCATGCTGGTAGCTTCAATATTGCCTCCAAGACTTCAAAAATTGGCCAAATTCTCAAGATAGTCATGTTCTTTGTTTCGATGGTGCATCAAAAGGAAAACCAGGGGAGGCAAGTGTGGGAGGGGTTTTGTACATCCCTAGAGGAAAAATAATGCTATGCTAGTCCTGGAATTTGGGCGTAACCACCAACAACATGGCAGAGGCCTATGTGATGTATCAAGGAGAACTCCTAGCTCAGGATCGACAACTCAGCCACATAATTGTAATAGGGAACTCAAAAAATATAATCCATAATTTTGTTACCGAAAGAGGCCCAAATAATTCAAAGTTGAAAAGAATCATTGAAAGGACCAGAGAAATATTGTCCACAATCCACTCCTCCTTCTACCATGTCCCACACACAAACAATATGATAGTAGATGAACAGGAGAACTTAGCAATTGGAAAGGTCCCAAGCCATATGGAAGTGTTGGGTAGGCACCTTTTCTTATCCCCCCCTAATGCCTCAGCCCTCTCCCATCGACGCTCCACCTGGCGCCAATATTCATGTGACACTTCAGGTGAATGCAGTTTCATAAACTTATTAGATGAGCACAATTTATGAAAAATATACAAATACTTTATTATTAATAATAATTTTAATAAAATTGATATAACTTTCACTTAGAAAGAATAATAGAATGAATATTAAAATATTTTATTTATTAAAACATTAAAAATCTTAATAGTTTAAGGTCTCTTTTTATAAATAAAAGAGATTGAGGCCAACTTAAATATTGGTCCAACACTCTAAACCACTATGTCATGTTAGTAACAAGTTGTAGATTTGTACGTTGTTAGTAACATGTCAACTTTAAGTTTGCAACTTATTTTTAAGTGGGTACACTTGTTGAAAACCTTCATAATTAATAGGATTTTAAGCAGAGATCTGATTTATGTGGAAAATATTTCATATCCTTTGAATATTTTTTTAGTAAAAATAAATAAATGATTTTGATTTTAATTATTAACTTTTTTTTGCATGAAAAACTATGTTTGTTAGTCATTAAAAATGATGATGATGATTAGGGTGATTAACATAAGAATATCGAATTAGATTAATAATTACTCGGGTTAAAGCCCGCTTTAATAATTGTTCATATTTTTACTAGATGCATGGAGTGCTTATGCTTTACGTTTTTTATTGGATACAGGATTGCTTCTGCTCTAGGTTTTTTACTGAATGCATGGAGCACTTCTGCGTCAACTTCTTTATGGAATTATCTACTTCCCCTTCTATTAGTGCATTCATTGTGCAACATCTATTCTTAGCAATCAATGTGTTAAGGAAAATACCCAAGATTAATAGGCATTTAATCACAGATGTGATTTATGTGGACATGATTGATTTTTTGTAACAATAAATAAATGGTTGTTGTTGGTAATGGATTCTATGTATTCCTCTTTGAAAACAAAGATGATAGAGATTTGATTTTTAGGAATGGCCCATACTTCATGGGAACCAGAGGAATGTATCTAAATCAATGGACTCTAGACTTCATCCCTGAAAATGATATTCCCTCAGTTGTATCAATTTGGTTCAGGGTACCCCTTCTGCCTCTCAACTATTGGAATTATGAACCCATAAAAAATATTGGAAACACACTAGGAAGGTTCATCGATCGGGCCAAACCACGATACAGACTACACTGTTATGCATGTCTCTATGTAGAAGTAGATCTAGAAAAAGGATTTCCAGAAGCAATCCAACTGACCCTAGATGGGTGGTCATACATTCAAATAATAGACTATGAGCAACTCCCTTTTAAATGAAAATCCTGCCATGAGTATGGACATTTCACCAAAAATTGTCCTAAGGAAATACAGAAAAACCCTGAAAACAATGCACTAGATCAATGGCAGCCGGCCAAAAGAAAGAAAGTGAAAAATAAGTCAGGAGTTCAACAATAGGAAAGGAAAAACAAAACCAAAACCTCCTCGCCAAGCAAGGGGAAATTACCGATACAAATCAACAATGAAGAAGAAAGCAGCAAAAATAGATATGATCCTCTTGAAAACCTAGAGGCAGAAATGGTCAACTGAAAATAAAGCACAGAAGAAACTCAAAGTCAGCAAACCCCATATCTAGACCCTACTTCGCCTCTAGTAGAGCTTGATTCCCCTCAGCTCTTGAACCCTCCCCATGTATAGGAAGTTGAAATCTAGGAGGAATCGAAGGAATAATTAGATATGCAACTCCTAAATAGCGACGGAACAATGAAAGCAGGAAGGAAAACCAATAAAAACAGAAGGGAAAAAGAAACAAATGAGGACAAGGAACTAGGAACCCAACAAACACTGGAAGAAATCCTTAAAAAAGAAGGGAAGGGTGGGAAATCCCCAACAACAAAAGGATAGTCTCATCCCACGAAAGGGGGGGGCAAAAGAAAATGCCAGTAAATAATGAAGGTAGTCTCCTGGAATTGTAGAGGATTGGGACAAAGGGAAAAAAAGAAGCAATGTGAAATTTAATCAAAAAAGAGAGACCCCATATCCTCCTAATTCAGGAGACTAAAATGCAGGGATCTGAAGCCTTGAGAGAAATGAAACAAATCTGGAAAACAAGTATTGGAACAACACTAAATGTTAGAGGAGTGTCAGGAGGGATCTTAACAGTATGGAGTAACCAAATCTTCAGAGAAGAACAAAGGGTAGAATCAACACACTGGTCATTGGTGTATCTCAAGAACCTACAATAAGGTATCACTTATCCTATCTGTAATGTATATATTCCTAATAATTACTGGGGAAAAATGGAATGATGGGAATCCTTAATGAAAATCAAAGAGATCGGAGCACAAAACAACTGCATTATAGTAGGAGACTTCAACACAACTTTGCACCAAGGGGAAAAAAAAGAGGGCTCTATAGTAAGAGACCCATTCAGGGAACACATGGAGGATATGATATCAGAACTGGATTTGTTTGATGTTCATCCATCCAAAGGGAAATTCACTTGGAGCAATAAAAGACTAGGGGTGGAACACATTGCTTCCAGACTCGATCGCGTTCTCATCCATAGATCTATCCTTCTTCTCACGCTCAAAATTTTGTCCCAAATTGTCCCTTGGGGACTATTAGATCACCACCCAATAGCCCTCTCCTTCGACAAAGTATAAAACTTGGGACCCATTCCTTTCAAATTCAATCCTATTTGGATGGATTTTCTAAACTTCCTCCCCCTAATCTCCTCGGTCTGGTCAATCTGGGTGGATGGAACCCCTGTGTATATTTGGGAGAAAAAACTCAAAAAGGATAAGAAAACAATTAAGGATTGGGTCAAAGTCTATTCCCATAATAAAAGAGGACAAATTGAAAGGTACAAAAAGAAGATAGAATACACTCAGGAGGAAATGGATTCAAATACCATTTACAGCAGACATTTAGTACAGGAGAAAGAGAACTTTCAAAATTATATGAGAGCACTCCACAATGAAGAAAAGGAGTGGAGACTCAAATCTAGAGCCTTGTGGCTTCAAGAAGGGGACAAAAATACCTCTTTCTTTCATAAGCAGGCCAAAGAAAGACAACACAGAAACACAGTGGCGGAAATAAAAACAACCTTAGGAATGAGAATCAATTCCTTTGGGGAGATTAAAAAGGAAGCTTCCTCCCATTTTGGAAAATTTTATACTCAGGAAGGTGTAGATAACAAAGAGCATAGCTTACAATTTATAGAGAATATCCCAAAATTGATAAAGGAATAAGATAATCAAGAGTTGAACAAGGTGGTCACAGAGGCAAAAGTCAAAGTAGTCATTCACCAGTTCGATCCTGACAAATCTCCTGGGCTGGACGACTTCACTTGACATTTTTATAGAAAGTGTTGGGAAATAATAAAAAACGAAATCCTCCATATGATAAAATATGTCCAAAAAACCTACAAATTAGGAGGAGAAACCAACACCTCCTTTCTAGCCTTGATTCCCAAGGATAAAAATTCCAACTCCTTCGACCACTTCCACTCTATCTCTCTCTGTAACGTCTCTTACAAAATCTTAGAAAAAATCATAGTGAACAGGTTAAAACATCTGCTTCCATAGCTCATTCTTCCCGATCATGGGGTCTTTGTGAAGCAAAGACAAATTTGGGAAAAATATCATCCTAGTGCAAGAGGAAATCCACACCAATGTCACTAACAAAGAAAAAGGGATGATAATCAAAATAGATATGGAAAATTCCTTTGACCAGGTAAAAAATGAGTTTCTCTATGAAGTCTTAAAGAGATTTGGTTTCAATCACTCCTTCATCTCGTGGATTGGGGCATGCATCTCGTCTCCCTAGATAGATCCCTTGATAAATGGGTGCCCAACAACTTTCTTCCAAGCCACAATAAGACTACGGAAAGGTTTCCCTCTCTCTCCAATGTTGTATGCTATTATGGAAGAAACGTTGAACATAAGATTGGACCATGAAAGAGCTATTGGAAACATCCTGGGGATGAAAATAGTAAGGGGAGTTAGAAGAATAAATAATTCACATTTTGTTGATGACACTCTATTGCTAGGAGGATCCTCTCAAACGATGGCCAGAATATTCAAGTTGGTCCTCGACCAATATGAAGAAACTTTGAGGGTTGTCATCAACAAGCATAAAATCCAAATTTATGCTTGGAACACGAAAGCAAGTACAATGGTTAGAATTGAAAATATCTTTCAGTTTTCCTTTACTATAGATTGGAAGTACTTCAAGTACCTTGGCACTCCTATTAGTATAAAATCCTTGCTCGAGGAGGCATGGAAAGTGATTTTCCAAAAGCTCAAGGATCAATTTGAAGTCTGGGGAGCAATCTAGTTGAATCCAGTTAGAAGGGTGGTCTTAATAAAGTCAGTCTTATCTTCATTTCCAATTTTTCAATTCTCATCCCTCCATGCTCTAGTGGGAATTAAAAAGGAAATGGCCAAATTAATCAGGAAATTTCTCTGGAAAGGGGGAAAGGACAACGGGAAAAACCTCCATATGGTTAACTGGTCTATTGTTTGTACACCTAAAGAAAACATGGGACTAGGGATCTGGGACCCGGAAAAGATCAACATAGCTATGGGAGAAAATTTGATTTGGCATTTAATCACCGGAGGTAAAGAATGGTGGAAAAAGGAAATATGCTACAAATATTTGTCGAAAAATTAAAAGAGGTGACTGGAAACAACCACACTCAATCAAACAAGTTCCCCCATATGGAATCTCATTCGTTCCTCTATGTCTCTCATTCAAAATCATCTCAGATGGAGTCCAGGAAGTGGTAAAGAAATCAAAATTTGGGAAGATCATTTATCATACAGGGAAAAACTGTCATGCATCTCCACTCTAGACTCCCTTAGACATTAGCTAACCTCCAAGGGGGAAAACACTCTCTTTGATATCTCTGAGTGGAAGAGCAATGGCGCTTGGAAAACTTGGAACTTGAGAGAGGTCCCACCTTTCCTGCTCAACAAGGCCCATCAGTTCCTCTTGGTTGTCACTAGATCTACCCTAGTTAAACTTAATCAGAAAGACAACAGTTATTGGGGAGAGGCACGATACTCTATAAGGTTGGGATATAAAAATCTCCTCCAAGAAAATGATCTCCCAAAAAAATTAGCTATCTAGAAAGAAATTTGTTATCCAGACTACCTACCAAAGATTAATACCTTTAGTTGGAAATTAGCTCACAACAAGATCCTAACAGGAGAAAATATGAACAAAATAGGATATATGGGACCCTTCAAATGTTCTCTATACAACCAAAAATTCGAAATCATTGATCATTTATTCCTAAACTACAAATTTTCCAAACAAGTGATGCATATTGTCTATTTAGAGATAACCCCTCAAATTTCTTGGCCGACAAGTAGTAGAAGTCTGATAGGAAAATGGAGTAAATACTATAAAGGCTACCTCACCAGAAATACAATCCTTAGCCATGTCTGGAAGACCTCGATAGAATATGTGTGCTGGAAAATCTGGTTGGAAAGAAATAAAATAATTTTGAAGGAGAGGCTAGTCCCCCCCCCCCCCCCCTAGTCACATCCCATGTGATCGACCAATTAGGTGAGTACCTCTCATCCAAAATATAAAAGCTCGAGTAGGTGGCCCTTTGACAGAAGAAGAAGAAAAATGGCTGGCGAAAATAACCATACCAATCATCCCCACCTTAACTTTTCCAAAAAACTCATGCTGGTAGCTTCAATATTCCCTCCAAGACTTCAAAAATTGGCTAAATTCTTAAGATAGTCATGTTCTCTATTTCTATGGTGCTTCAAAAGGAAACCCAGGGGAGGCAAGTGTGGGAGGGGTTTTGTACATCCCTAGAGGAAAAAGAATTCTATGCTACTTCTGGAATCTGGGCATAACCACCAACAACATGGCATAGGCCTATGCGATGTATCAAGGAGCACTCCTAGCTTAGGATCGACAACTCAGCCACATAATTTTAATAGGGGACTCAAAAAATATAATCCATAATTTTGTTACAGGAACAGGCCCAAAGAATTCAAAGTTGAAAAGAATCATTGAAAGGACCAGATCAATATTGTCCACAATCCACTCCTCCTTCTACCATGTCCCACGCACAAACAATACTATAGCAGATGAACAGGAGAACTTAGCAATTGGAAAGGCCCTAGTCCATATGGAAGTGTTAGGTAGGCACCTTTTCTTAGCCCCNAGCCCTCTCCCATCGACGCTCCACCTGGCGCCAATATCCACATGATGCTTCAGGTGAATGTAGTTTGTTGTAAGTTGAGTGTCATGCTCAGGGAGAATTTGTACATGTGCAAGCTCCATCCCATGGAAACCTACACACAACATGGCGACAAAATGGATATACAGGTTCGCAAGGTACTCCTCCTTCGTGGGAACTCATCGTACCTATCGCTCCACGCCCACTCTGTAGCCTGCAACATCACCTCCTCCATAACTTTGCTTGAGGTGAAGGATTTTGAAAGGAATTCAGCCATGATTCAACACAACCGAATGTTAGCAGTGCATGCCACATCAACTCTTGAAAGACACTCAAATATTTATTTTTCATAGCATTCATGCACCAAGCACATAGCTAGAAGAGGTAAATTGGAAGGCCAAATCCCTATTCATTGTTGCAACCAACCACAACAAACCTCGACAGTTTGGAATTTCATATGGGAAGGGAAGTTAAAGCGTAGAAGAAAATTGGGAATTTTCCATTACTCCAGCATTAGAGGGATAACAAATGGTAAAATTGTGAGTTTTGGCCTCATAGAGAGCATCACAGAGAAAGGAAACATTATATATTTTGCTAGGGGAAACATAAGGGGTAGCTTTGTCAGTGACAACAATGACAGACTCATCATTGTTAGAGGAAGCTCCAAAAGCAATGAAGACAGAGGCAACCCAGACATACACAGTATAGACAGAGATAGCACCAAAGGAAGAAACAATCGAGGTAGAACTAAAGGCATCAACAACAATGAACACAAAGTCAAAGGAAACACCAGTAATTGGAGTGCAGTAATCACAGTTAGTCTAGTTGCAAAAATGGCTCAACACCCAACTCGTGAATGAATGGAGGAAGAACTAGTGGAAGATAACTTCTCCACCACCCAACAACTCGCACTTCGCCTTGATTCTCATAGCTCCACTCTCACCTTCACTCTAGACACACTAGCTCAACACCACACCTTGATAAACTAGTTACAAGATGAAGTCGAATTCCTCAGACACCGATGGGAGAGCATAGAAGCAAAGTTGGAAGCCGGGCCACGAAACTCACCGGCACAAAGCCAAAATGAGGAAATAGGAAGCAGAGAAGACCCTAAAATGCTTGATATGAATGTGGCACTTGATCCCCCACCAGAGGAAGACCAAGCTTAAAGAAGATCAATAAGGCACTCCTCGATTTTGTAAAAAATGGCATAAATAATCTTTCATAAAGATAGTTCTAGGATAGAATTGAAAATCTTAGCTATCAGTGAAGCAGGATCAATGATAGACTCATTTTTGTAATCTTTTTTTGGAAACTTTGCTACTAGTATTCTCCACCAACACCCTCTTTTGTAATATGCGACCTCAGTCGTGCCTTTTATATATTAACAATTTATGTTTTTGTAAAAAAAAAACCTCCCTTGCATGGCAAAACATGTTCGTTCTTCATTGAAAAGGATGATTAGGGTGATTAACATAATAATTTCCTATCAGGTTAATAAGTGTAAGTGCTCATGTTAATGCCCACTTTAATAACTATTCAATTTTTACTAGATGCATGGAGCATTTATGCTTTAGGTTTTTTCTTGGATTCATGGAGAACTTATGCTTTAGGTTTTTTCTTGGATGCATGGAGCGCTTCTGCTTCAACTTCTTTATGGAACTGTCTGCTTCCCCATTTATTATCCTAAAAACGTGCATTCATTGTGCATCATCTATTCTTGGCAATCATTCGAGCTTATTGAATTGGAAACGAATATGACAACCCACATGATAACTCTCAATGGTTGTGATCAATGTGTGAAGGAAAAGACCCAGGTTGTTATTAGTGAGACCAAGGAGAGGATATGTGAGGCCGTCGCCATGTTGGGAGCACATTTTGGTTGTGGATAGCCATGGACATGGCATTTTTGTCGGGTATTTAATTATACTTGTCTTTACCATCTAATTCGATGAAAAATTTTGCACTTAATTAACTCGGTGATGGTGTTATTGACAATGTTGAGAGCAATCAAGGGAAGTGTGAGTGATTACTGTGCTTGGAAATCTTTGTGCCCTATAGTGGTGGTCAACTAAAAGAAGCAATTTGATCTTGTGCATGTGGCTTCTTTGAAGCCATAAAGGAATTTGAGCCTTTAGGATGCATACAAGGTTTAGTGAAGCTTGGAGAATTAAAAGTGTATTTTTGTTTTAAGATTTCAATGTTATATTTATTGTTTTTTATGTAGATAACATGTGTTTTTAATATATTTTAAGGTTTTTTAAGCTTGAAAAATTAAAAAGGGTATTTTTGTTTTAAGATTTCAATGTTATATTTATTGTTTTATGTAGATAACATGTGTTTTGGAATATGGTTTAATAGATTAAGTTATCTTTTTAGTTTTTTCCATAGTTACCAAGTTTGAATTTGAATTTGGATTTAAATTTGAATCGGAAAAGTTGGGAGTATACATCTTACAAATACTTAAATATACAATTTTTTCAAAATTAAAAAAAACTTAAATAGACAATCATTATATTCAAAACTTCAAAAAAACCTAAAAAATTGTTTTCAGTTATCTTATAAATGCTACAACAAAAGGCATAGTTTTACATGAGAATGTCAATTTGTTATGTATAAAGAAAACACTTTCAAGCATGAAGGGCTTGAGAAACCTTTCATGAACTTCCACCAACCCAAGTCAAGGCTAGCCCTGAGCATAATTATTCATTTCCCATTTTTCTTGAAAGAAAACCGAATTGACATTGAAGAAGAAGTGGAACAGAGAATTTTCAATTTGGCATTGAAGGGGAAGAAAAACAAATAATCTTTATTTTCATTTAAGTATTTAATTGTTTTCCCAAACTTTTGAAAGTTTGCTTTTATGTTTCATTTATTTTATGTGCAAATCTAATAAAAGCAAAAAACGAAACCATAAAAACTCCCCCCACAATATTAGTAAACAATATAATAAACCCTGTGAAACTAAATGACATCCACATTATGGAAGTTAACTTCATCCATACTTAGGTCGCTAAAAGATTGGTCACCACTCTCTTAGCTTGCCAAGAAGTTCCACCACAATGATCTGCGTGGAGAATTGGCCATCATCTGGGCCTACCATTCTATATGCCTCTTTCCATTCTTCCAGAATGAAAACAGTGAACCCACCACGAGATATCGCTGGGATCCATAAACCTTAATCACATTCCTGCAACATAAAATTTCTCGTCAGTATACAAAAAGCGCATAAAGCAACACTAAATGCCAGGATTTGGATTTGTATACAGACTCGTATCGAATTCAAATTTCCATATTAATCTGTGAACCGAACCAATTTTTTTATTTTTTTTTCCAATTCGATTATATTTGATAACTATAGATTTTTCAGCGTACGCTAATGAGGATGACAAAGTTTTTTTTGGCAGCCATATGGTAAACAATTGTTGTTTTTTAAGCTCGGCCACCATAAACCTTTACTCCAAGTGTTATAGTGAATGAACATACCGGCCAAACAATTTCCTTACAAACATTCAAAGCAACATTTTTGGTGTTGTATTCTCTGAATGGCCAGAGCATATGATGCGTTAGGTAATGATTAGTAAGCCATGTAAAATGTTTTTAAGTATATTAATTATTTCTTACTTCATTATATTTCGAAGTGAAAACAATATCTATAATAAAGATGTGAAATCTTTATTTATTTGTTTAAATGCTTCTCAAAATAAAGGCTTGTTTATGTTCAAATGGTCCTCACAGATTCCATATGGTAAAGAGCTTTTTACCATTATTTAGATTCCAGATTGTGAAGAGCATATTTCAGAATAGTTTATATATATTTTTGTTTATCTTTTCAAATAGTTTTCAAAGATTCCATATTATGAAGAGTTTATTTTTCTTTTAAATCATTATTTAAATTCTATGTTATAAAAAGTTTATTTTAATATATATATATATATATATATTAAAATTTATTTATTTTAGAATTATATATACATGTGATCAATTGGCAAGTGTCGTGTATACAGAACAAAATTTGT
Source organism: Picea engelmannii (assembly GCA_009831015.1). Lineage (NCBI taxonomy): Eukaryota > Viridiplantae > Streptophyta > Pinopsida > Pinales > Pinaceae > Picea > Picea engelmannii. The sequence goes on along the minus strand of ML783494.1, from coordinate 31,640 downwards.
AAATAAAAGTTTCAAGTTCGATTCTCACCCCAACTAACATGTGCACCATTCATGCGGACTGCATAAATAATACACCTAAGATTATAGTGGTAAAATAATACACCTAAGATTATAGTGGTAGCCCCTGCTTGCAATATATATATATATATATATATATATATATATATATATATATATATATATATATAGTTGGGCATTGGTCAATTTCTAAAACGCCATGGGATGAAAGAGTGTGTCACCTTTGTTACACTAAGAAGGTTGAAGAAGAAAAACACTTTCTCTTAGATTGTCCAGCCTATACCCATATTAGATCTCATTTTCAAAATATTGATTACACTACCAACCTTCCTAACCTCTTAACTCAACAAAAGTATGGTGATCTTGGAAACCTTCTTTTAATGCTTTTCATATCAAACCATTGTTTAGATACGAGATAAAATGGATTGTATAGATAAGAGATAAAATGGATGTTTAGTTTTCCAAATGGTTTTTATTGTTTTATTACTATAAAGATGGATTTTTTGGTGGTTTAGATATTTACTTTTCCCAATCACCCTCGTTGGGATCTTAAGAACTTTGGTTGAGATCTTGTTGAAGCCCTGGTTAGGTTGGATTGTAAGAAAGCTTTTATGGTTGGGATTTTAAGAACTTTGGTTGGGATATTGTTGAAACCCTGGTTAGGTTGGGTTATAATAAAGCTTTTAGGACATTTTTCTTGTTAATTTAAGTATTACTATATTGTTCGCATGCAATTATACAACCAATCAAAACCAATTATATATTAGTATTACTATATTGTTCGCATACAATTATACAACCAGTCAAAACCAATTATATATATTATCTACTTGTTTGAAGATAATTTTGAAGATAATTGTGGTGTGCACTAAGTTCCAATTTGCATGCACTAGCTTTTAAATTGGCCATCACTTTTGCCTGTAGTGGAAAACATAAAAGAGAGATGGAGCCAGAGAAAATGGAAATCATAAAAGAATTAAAGGACACCGAAATTCAACAATTTTATAGATAAAATGGATGTTTAGTTTTCCAAATGTTTTTTATTGTTTTATTACTATAAAGATGGATCTTTTGGTGGTTTTAGACATTTACTTTTCCCAATCACCCTGGTTGGGATCTTAAAAACTTTAGTTGAGATCTTGTTGAAGCCCTGGTTAGGTTGAGTTATAAGGTTGGGTTATAAAAAATATTTTATGGTTGGGATATTAAGAACTTTGGTTGGGATCTTGTTGAAGCCCTCGTTAGGTTGGGTTAGAATAAAGCTTTTAGAACGTTTTTCTTGTTAATTTAAGTATTACTATATTGTTCACATGCAATTATACAACCAATCAAAACCAATTATATATTAGCATTACTATATTGTTCGCATACAATTATACAACCAATTAAAACCAATTACATATATTATCTACATGTTTGAACATAGTTGTGGTGTGCACTAAGTTCCAATGTGCATGCATGAATATCTATAGGCGATGACAATATAGAGAGTAATTTGGATTTTCTATAATTTTGCATTAGAGAGGGTATTTATAATATGATCATCTAATTTAATATAGTATTTAATTTGGTCATACTTAACACAAACCCTAACATAACTCTAAACTTTTAATTTTTGTACATTATTTATTGTTAAAATTCATTTTTGACTTTCATTAAGAGTATGAAATTTTCAAACTTCTATTCAATTTTTATGGAGAAGGTGTCACTACAAGGCTTGAGATAGAAACTTAATTCTATTGCAAAATATATACAAATTTAAAACTTAATTATTTAAAAAAAATTAAAACCTAATTCTATTCAAATATTTAAAACCTAATTTCATTGCAAAGATCAAAACTCTAATTACATATCAGTGATTCCAATTTTTATTTAAAAAAATTAAAAACCTAATTTTATTCAAATATTGAAAATGGAATTCCATCGCAAAATTGAAAACTCTAATTACATGCCAATAATTCCATTGCAAAAGATCAAAACCTATTTTCATTGAATGTGAAGAATTATTGAGTGATTTATAATCAAACTTCAAATAAACAATAAATGGTGGAAAAAAATCAAATTATAAAACCTAATTTCATTACAAAAATTAAAAATCTAATTACATATCAATAATTCAACTTCAAACAAACAATAAATGATCGAAAAAAGTCAAATTATAAAAGCTAATTTCATGGCAAAGATGGAAGATCGAAAATCTGATTACATATCAATAATTAATTCCATTGCAAGAGATGAAAACCCAATTCTCATTGCATGTGAATGACCGAATTGCTTATAATCAAATTTCAAAACAAAAAAATAAAATAGTGCAAAAATATCAAATTATCAAGAGATGAAAACCCAATTCTCATTGCATGTGAATGACCGAGCTGCTTATAATCAAATTTAAAAAAAAAATTAAATGGTGAAAAAATCAAATTAACTAATATTGTGGCGGATGATAAAAAACTCTAGAAACTTCTAGAGAACATAGGTGAGGACAACCATATAAAATAAAATAACATCACATCCATGAAAAAGTTTAAGATCGACATAAAAAAACTAAAACGAGGTTTCATACACCCATATACATGTCTATAACGAGGTTTCATGTGAATCGAAATTCAAAACCATAGGTATTTAACATCTTCATATGGAGAAGCAATTGAAGACATCTGATATTTTCTTTTTAATCTCAACTCGTTTTACCATATGTGTTTTAAAAAAGATTTATTCTTATTGGCTGCTTTGCTGGCATGTTTTAGAGGAATTGTTTTGTAGTGTAATGTAAATTTTATTTTGAAAATTGAAATCAGTAATACCAATGTTGTCTTTTTTATGAGCTTTTCAAAATATGGTTGATTGTGTTAGTTTTGTAGAGATTTAGTAATTAATTACTCAAATTAAAATTTAGATGAATATAAAACTAGCATAGCCTGGCTGGTAAACGTTTAAATCTGAAAGGTTTTTGTTGTAAAATTCCAAACGTAGTAAAAATCTGAGGTTTTTTTCTTGGTTCTTTCATTTGTGTTGTCAAGCATGGTCAATTTAAAAATTTCTAGTTTTTTCTTGATTTTTTCATTTAAAAATGGTCAATTTAAATAATCTACATATATCACATATAATAATTTAGACTCAATATATAAACAAACTCATTTAAAAGACCAATAAACAAATAAATAAAACACTAATGTCATTACATGATATATAAGCAATATATATAAAAAATGCAAACATATTTAAAAAAATCAAAATAAATAAATTAAGTTTTTCTATTAATGCTATGTGTGGGTGGGGGTGCATTAATAGAAAAACTTTATTATATGTGTGGGTGGGAGGAGCATTAATAAAGAAACTTTAATAAAGTTTTTCTATTAATGCATGTGTGGGTGGGGTAGGGCATTAATAGAAAAACTTTATTGCATATGTGGGTGGGGAGCACATATGTGTGGGTGCATTAATAGAAAAACTGCACATATGTGTGGGTGAGGGGCATTAATAGACAAACTTTATTAAAGTTTTTCTATTAATACCTCCCACCCACACATATGTGCAGTTTTTCTATTAATAGAAAAACTTTATTAAAATTTTTCTATTAATACCCCACTCTATCATATATATATAAACTGATACTATATATTATATAAATTTTTAATCTATAACTGATATACATTTTTAAGTTATAACTGATGAAATATAAAATACACAGAAACCAAAAACTTTAGACAGGCTATGGCTGAGGTTTATGATTCTTTCATGCAAATAAAAAGAGAAATCATGATTATATAAATATATACCCAATCGAATCTGTTAAAGGAAAAAAAAAATTAAACTTCAAAACGTTATTACCTTAATAATTGTGGTACCGCTGTCTTGGCGAAATTTGAATGGCCGCCCAAACCTACCATTCAACATGCATCCAGTTTAACCACCCGTTAGTTTCATGCATGCGTTAATTGAAACACGGGAAGTGGTATCACCACACGGTATCACCACACAGGCAGGCTTGACATTAATAAAAACCCTAAAGGAGGGAGCAAGGATGGCAGCAAGAATAAAATGTTTAAAAGTGTTTAAAAGAGAACAATGATTGTTGAAATATTACAGATTTAGATTAACTTATCGTCTTTCACCATTAACTTATTGGTGTTCACCAACCATTGGCTCTCTCAAGGAAATTATACTCAGACAAGGATAATGCTTCAAAAACTGTCAATGATCTGAAACTTATCAATGCGGGGTCTATAGTTCTTGTTGGTGAGATTCCTGGCAGGGTTATTACAAAATATCTGCGCCCTCCTTCATCAGACAAAAAACAACCCACAAATGTTAGCGGGGTTATTACAACGCATGTTGTTGTGCGCCCTCCCTCATGAAAAGAAAACAATTGGCGAATGCTCAAAAGAACGAACAGATGTTCATGCACGATTATGTATAAGATAAATTAATTTTAGGCATGACAAATTATTTTTAAATCCGTGAGGTCCAGTATGATATGAATCTAATGACGCATAATGACGCACATGCAATTTAAATCAACAAACAGACAAAGGGGCAATGCAACATGCACACAGACCTGGACGCACATGCAATTTAAAATCCATAATGAACAAATGAATATAAAATGCAGAGAACATTTGTTGCTCGCCTCACCTCTTTGTTGATGTTGATACCGATGTTGTGCCTTTAAGATTTTTTCCTTCTCTCCTCTATGCTCTTGCCTCAGTGTTTTCCTCTATACCACCTTGTATTATGCGTCGTAAGTAAGTCAAGAAACGGTTTGGGGCATCAACAGGTCGGAGGTATGAAGAGGCGCCGGGCATTAATGGAATGAAACGATCCGGGGCATCAACAGGTGGGAGGTATCAAGAGGCGCGGGGCATTAATGGAATGAAGACTTACGCTAGTCATGATTTCTTGACTACAAACGAATATGATAATCATTCAAATTATGGCAGCTGGCATCTTAGTGTAAATCGGGGCATTGTAGATGTATTTTAGATATGAAAAATCTGCCAGAAATCGTATCGTATCTTAGATATGAAAAAAGTGGTGGAAACATAAATTTAATACAGTAAAATAGAAAAAGTTAATAGTGAAGTAAATTTGTTAATCATTTGAACGTGGTAATTAGATAATCACACAGTAATTTTTTAATCATATTAAGTAAATGTTAAAAAGTAAACAGGTTAACAAAGTCTTTTAAAAATGCTAGAAAGTTATGAACATGAGATCTCATTCATTGATTTGGAAGAGCTACTAAAAATATGCCAACATCTTCAATTGTTAACCATCATATTAGAATTTGAGATTAAAAAGTAATTATATATTATAAAATATTAAAAATAATTAAAAATATATATATTTAATTTTACCTAGCAACGCCTCAATGACTCCATACACTCCCCCAGCTTCAATCTTGTCCATTAAAAATCCATCATGGACAATATTTAATTTTCCCATGCAAGGTAAGGCCCCATTAGAAATGCCCCACTACCTTCAATCATTTTTCTTTTAAAACATTGATATATCCATGTTTTGGAGAGACCATAAGGATATAATGAGAAAGTGTATCCATCAAGCTACCCATTTTATTTTACATTTTCATTAAGTTATATCTTTTGGGTTTTATTGTTGGAATCCTGCTATGTAAATCTAGATAAAATGGTTATTTTTTGTTATTTAAATTGCATTTCTGAAAGTATAAATGGATTCAGCAAATTCTAATAAAAAAAGTCCATAAAACAAAAAAAAATCCATGTTTAACTGTAGAAAAAAATCCAACATCAATATTACTTTGCAGTAAAGGGTTATATAAAGATCTTAATAGATGTTTGACTATAGAACAAAAGCAGACGCCAATCTTTCTTTACAGGAAAGGATTATATAAGGATCGAATCATATCATTTCACTATGTTAAACACAATGTGCGTTAAGAAAAACACATGTTTCACTGTAAAACAGAAAGGTTGTTTTAAGGACCCATAATAAAACAAGGGTTGCATGGCAACGCAGCCCCTGCCGATTTAGTTGGGAAATACATGTTGAACAATGAAAGTTAATATAACTAAATACAAGTAATGAATATTTTTTGTCAAAAGATAATAATCTTAGGAATTAAGCGATACAATTTAATTAAATGATCACATGAGTATMTGTTATCATTTGTACAATAAAACTTATAAAAAATGATCCAATAGCATTATAGATATATAAAATTTCTTATTTCTAATATATAAACAGGCTAAAACAATGACAGGTATAAAAGAGAATTTAAACAAAAGGTTGAAGCAAAAAGACAATGCCATATTAGTTATAAATATTACATTAGGGAAAAGTATA
>ML783494.1:7887-19937 GCA_009831015.1 Picea engelmannii | reverse complement strand
GAAGAGTCCGAGATTCGGATCATCCACAGAGATATTAAAGCAAGCAATATTTTACTCGATAATAAACTTAAACCCAAAATAGCAGACTTTGGATTAGCCAAATTCTTCGCAGAAGATCGAACTCACGTTAGCACTGGAATTGCGGGAACAATGTAATAATTCTCTCTACCGTTCCATCAGTCCCCATCTCATTTAATAAATTACAACTCATGTATCTGAAAATGTATTTTGTAATTTTAAAAGGGTTAAGATATGGAGATTTCATTGTATATGATGACATTGTGCAGAGGTTATATGGCGCCTGAGTACGCCTTACGCGGACAGCTAACAGAGAAAGCAGATGTATTCAGCTTTGGGGTACTTGTACTTGAGATCGTCAGCGGAAGAAAGAATCATATTTTTGCTCAACACATGGAGTTTCTCGTCGAAGGAGTATGGCTATGAATCTCTTCTTCCAAGTGGAAATTTCCTTAAATCTCAATTGCATTTATGAACCCTTGCTAAGTAAATTTTTATGATTGATATTTCCTTAAATCTCGATTGCATTTATGAACCCTTGCTAACTAAATTTTTTTGATTGTTGATATTGGGCAACCAGACTTGGAAATTGTATAAAGCAGAGAAAGCTTTAGAAATTATGGACCCCACATTGCAGGGCAGTTATTCGTGGGAAGAAGGGATTAGAGTGATTAAAATAGGTCTTCTCTGTACACAAGCAGCTCCAACGTTGCGGCCTTCAATGTCCCGGGTGGTGTCGATGCTCACGAGCGAGCTAGAAAATCTTCCTTCGCCCACAAGGCCTACTTTCGTAGATCTGGATAATGTTGGCACACCTGACCAAGTTAAACGTTCTAGGGTTATTGACCCCGATAAAACATCGAGCAGTAATTGGACTTCAGAAGCAACAACTTCTTCTAGGACATCTTCTACCGATAGCCATTCTGCAACCGACCAAGTGAAACGTCCTAGAGTCATTGAATCTTATCGAACATCAAGCAGTAATTGGTCTTCGTCTAGGACCCCTTCAGATATCCATTTTGTAGCTGCTGACTCTTCATCAGCCATTCTGGAGCCCAGGTGAAAATAAGGCAAGGGAGCTTGGCGTTATCATGTCTGTTTTGTATAGGACGACAATATCTTCGTGGTTTATTGCACTGCACATAATTAAGCTCATGCTCACCGTATAAAGTTTTACTAGTTGTTATATAATTAAGCTCCTGCCTTTAAATTGGGGCATAATTAGTTCAGCTGGACATTTAAACACTGGTTAAAATTGAATCTGGCTAATAAAGCTAATGCTGCAAAATTTTATTGCCATAGTTTTATTGAAGATAATCTTGGTGCTCAGCCTACTCTGCAGTCATCAAATCATAAACAGAACTGAAATAAATGCACTGTAGCAAGTTTTGACTTTCACCCAGGACAGTTGTTGATCCTCTTAAATAGATTTTAGCTAGTCATAAGATCTTTAATGCATGTGGTTGTAGTGGCAATGTATGTAGTTGTAGTGGTTAGGATATTTTCCAGCTATGTTTTATATAGGTAGTAGAAGTCTGTTCATTTCATATATAGAGGAGAAAATAGATAAAAAAAAATTATGAACAGAGGAAGAATAGCAACTACAGCAGCACTGATTGTAATTGAAGATTGTTGGCAATATATATCTGATTTTTTTTTCCTGCATATACAACAGACTTGAATACTATCTTTTGTACTCTGTTTATTGCACAAACTTTCTAATTTTTCCCTCAAATAGAGGTTAAGAGGTGTTTTGTGTTTATATTGTGGTTCTTTAAAATGGCTAGTAACAACAACATGTGGTAACAAGTACCACAATCTGATGGGAAAAATTATGATGTTTAGTGCATCAAGATGAAGACCATTTTCTGCTCTCAAGAGTTGTGGGAGCTAGTTGAAAATGGCTTCCCTAAGCGTGCAAACTAGGTTGCATTCAATGCACTCACTCAAGCTGAGAGGAACACACTGAAGGCGAACAAGAAGAAGGATGCCAAGGCTCTTTACTTTATATAGACAACTATGGGAGACTCCCAAGGATAGCAACGACTACAAAATCCAAGCAAGCATGGGAGACTTTGCAAAATGCATACCAAGGCAACAACAAGGAAAAGCTTGTCAAGTTACAATCGTTAAGAAGAGATATTGGAAATTTGCAAATGAAGGAGTCTGAGTCAGTGAATGATTCGTTTACTCGTACTGTGAGCTTGGTTAATCAAATTAGAACTAATGGAGACACTCTTGAGGATCAAAGAATCATAGAAAAAAAATTGAGAAGTCTTCCTTCTAGATTTGATCCTATTGTTGTAGCAATAGAAGAATCAAAGGACTTAACTCAAATGTGTCTTGATGAGCTTATGGGTTCCTTGCAAATCCATGAACAAAGGATGAATAGATCAACTACCGTCTCTTCTGAGAAAGCTTTTAGATCTCAAGTTTGAGTTAGAGGAAGAGGCAAATCATCCAGCAATAGAGGTATTGCTAGAGGCGGTGGAAGTGGAAGCTTCAACAATAACCATGAAAGAGGAAAAAAAAATTCTTCATAAACACATGGAAGAGGAAGGAGCAACAACAATTCACATGAAAGATTTTCACAAAGGTATGACAAATCAAATGTGCAGTGTCATTATTGTAAAAATATTGGACATTATGCATCTGGATGTAGAAAAAAGCAATATGATATGTATCAACAAAATGCAAATTTCATTAAGAGGGAAGAAACTGAAAGTGAAAAGAAATAAAATTTGTTCATCATTTGCAATGTAGCAGAAGAAAGTAATAAGAATGTTTGGTACTTAGATAGTGGTTGTAGCAACCACATGAGTGGAAACAAAGAAATGTTTTCTAGCATTGATGAATCTGTGAAATATGAGGTGAGAATGAGAAATAACAACAAAGTGTCAGTCATGGGTAAATGATGCATCTCCATTTGCACCAAGCGAAGAGAAATTAAAAAAATCCAAGATGTATACTATGTCCCCGGTTTAAAACACAAATTCATTAGTGTTGGACAGTTAGTTCAAAAGGGATATAAGGTTATGTTTGAGAATGAAGAATGCATTATTTTTTATAGAAATGGTAGTGATAGTCAAATTACAGCAGTTAAGATGACAAAGACAAGAATTTTTCCTTTAACCATGAAGAATGAATTTTCAGTTGCATTCAAAGTTGATACAATAGACCAATCTAGGCTGTGGCATCTAAGATATGGTCACTTGAGTTACAGTGGACTGAATTTGTTGTATAAGAAGCAGATGGTAAGAGGACTACCTTTGATTGAACAACCTACTAAAATATGTGAGGGTTGCATTTTGGGAAAACAACATAGAAATGTTTTTCCCTCTGGTAAATTGTGGAGAGCAAGAGCTCCACTTGATTTGATTCATTCATATTTGTGTGGTCCTATGCAAACCCCCTCTCTTGGCAAAAGTCAGTATTTTATAACATTCATAGATGATTTCAACAGAAAAACATGGGTTTATTTTTTAATGTATAAATCTGAGGCCTTTGAGATCTTCAAGCAATTCAAGGCCCTAGTTGAGAAACAAAGTGGACACTACATAAAGGTCCTAAGGACTGACAGAGGAGGATAATACATATCAAATGAATTTCTAAATATTTGCAAAGAACATGGAATCAAGAAGCAATTTACAACAAGGTATACACCACAATAGAATGGTGTGGTAGAAAGGAAAAATAGAACCATTTATGAAATGGCTAGGAGCATGTTAAAGGATAAAGGAATGTCAAATGAATTATGGGGTGAATCAGTAGCAACTACAATTTATTTTTTGAATAGATGTCCCACAAAAAGTGTTTGTAACATGATTCCACAAGAGGCATGGAGCAAGAAAAAACCTAGTGCTGAACACTTGAGAGTTTTTGGTTGTGCGGAATTTACACATATACCCAAAGAAAGAAGACAAAAATGGGATGATAAAGGAGAAAAATGTGTTTTTATTGGATATAGTGAACAGTCAAAGGCATACAAACTATAAAATCCCAAAACAAAGGACTTAACAATCAGTAGAGATGTGATCTTTCTTGAAGATGAAGCATGGAATGATCAACAAGGAACAACACAAGATGTTGGGGTAGAAATAACTCCTATGGACTTATCAAATGGAACATAAGGTATCACCCAAGTGACAACTCCATCGACAAGTTCCCAAGTTGCCCCCCAGGCAACTCCTCCAACAGGAACTTCTAACACAAAAGGAAGAACCAATCCATCATCTTCAAGGTATCATGGCGATGATAGCTCAAGAAAAACAAGAAGCTTGAAGGAGATATTTGAGACATCCAGGTATGAAGATGATGATAGTGAATTGGTGAATTTTGCTTCCTTTTTCAAATTTGATCCTATTAATTTTGAAGATGCAGTAAAAGAAATAAAATGGTGTGATGCCATGGATGAAGAAATGCAAGAAATTGAGAAAAATGAGACATGGGAGATAGTAAACCTTCCAACAGGAAAATAATTTATTGGTGTCTAGTGGGTTTATAAAACCATGAATGATGTAGAAGGAAGAATTGAAAAACACAAAGCACGACTTGTGGTCAAAGGTTATAAACAACAACATGGAAGAGATTATAATGAAACCTTTGCTCCTATAGCAAGGATGGAAACAATACAAGTTCTCTTGGCAATAACAACTCAAAACAACTGGAAAGTCCATCAAATGGACGTAAAATCAACATTTCTCAATGGAGTGTTAAAGGAAGAAGTATATGTTCAATAACTTCCCAGTTTCAAAACTCCCGGACTTGAGAAGAAAGTGTATAGGTTGAAGAAAGCATTGTATGGGCTCAAGGAAGCACCCAGGGTTTGGTATAGCCGCATTGACTCATACTCGTTGAGAAATGGTTTTAGTAAAAGCAATAGTGAGCCAAAACTTTACATCAAAATCAACAATCAAGGTGAAATTATAATTATTTGCTTATATGTAGATGATCTGATTTTTACAAAAAATATCAATTTGTCCATAGAAGAATTCAGAACAACAATAAAGAAAGAATTTGAAATGTCAGATATGGGCTTATTGAGATACTTTCTTGGTATTGAGGTTAAACAAATAAATGAAGGTATCTTCATATCTCAAACCAAGTATGCAAGGGATATCTTGAAGAGATTTAGGATGTTGAATAGCAAGCCAACACCAACATCGACAACAACAGGTTTGAAGCTAAGCAAAAATGATTGTAGTAGTAATGTGGATCCAACATTTTATAAAAGTATGGTTGGAAGTATTTTGTATCTAACAACAACAAGATCTGATATCATGTATGCAGTTAATCTAATCTCCAGGTTTATGGAAAATCCAAAGGAAACACACTTGCAAGCAAGAAAAAAAAAATTAAGGTATGTAAATGGCACTAAAAGCCATGGAATTTTATATATTGCAGCAGATAACTTTCAGTTAGTTGGATACATCAACAATGATTGGGGAGGAAATATAGATGATCGAAAGAGAACATCTGGATATGTGTTCCAAATTGGGTCAGGAGCTATTTCATGGGCATCAAAGAAACAACCCATTGTGTCACTTTCCACAACAAAAGTGGAGTATGTGGCAAAAAATGCAACATCTTTTCAAACTGTATGGTTAGGAAAGATATTATCAGATCTTAATCAGGAGCAACAAGAGAAAACACCCATATTTTGTGATAACCAATCCTCTATAGCTCTATCAAAGAATTTGGTGTTTCATAGACACAACAAACACATAGCCATAAGGTATCATTTCATAAGAGAATTGGTTGAGACTGGAGAAATAAATTTGAAATTTTGCAAGTCAGAGGAGCAACTTGCAGATATATTCACAAAAAAATTGCCAAAGGAGAATTTTGAGCAACTAAGAGATGATATGAGACTTATTGACCTCAACAAACACTTCTTTGCAATTATCCCTCACGGGGATATTACCAGTTTGGGGAAGTCAAGCTTAAGGGGGAGTGTTGAAGATAAGCTTGATGTTGAACCTACCATGCAGTCATGAAATGATAGAAAATAGTGAAATAAATGCCATGCATCCAGTTTTGACTTTCACCCAGGACAACTGTCCTCTTAAATAGATTTTAGCTAGTCATCATATATTTAATGCATGTGGTTGTAGTGGTTAGGATATTTTCCAGCTCTATTTTATATATAGAGGAGAAGATAGATAGAAAGAATTTCTAAACAGAGGAAGAATAGTAAGTGCAACAACACTAATTGTAATTGAACATTGTTGGCAATATAAATCTGGTTTTTCTTTATGCATATAGAGCAAACTTGAATACTACTCTGTTTATTGCACAAACTCTGTAATTTTTTCCACAAGTTTTGCTAAGTTGAATATCACTACATTTTCATTACAAGTTTGTTATTATAAGTTTTTGTTTTTTTTTTGTACTAGGGGAATCGACAACGCGCGGTTCTTGCGTGTGTGACACAGGGTCGATCCGTCGATCCTCGTCGGCTACCACTATAACCCTAGGTGCATCCACCCAGCCCGCAAGGATGGCGCACAAGTAAATATGTCTATACACCCCTACGACTATTATAAGTTATTATCATTATAATAAGAATTTTTTTATTTTTAATGGTTTTATGTAATGTATATATAAATATTTTATGTATATATAAAATATATATACAGAGGGGGGTAGGGTGGGGGGTAGGGTATGTATACCTCCGCAGACTTTACCAGTCAAATCGTTGGACCGAGGGGGGGCCCTTGTCCCACAAACAAGGGGGTCTCATACACCAATTTGGTGTGGCTTGGCCGTGACCTTAAAAATAGATTATTATTATAAGAACTTTTTAAATTATCTTATTTATATTTAAAAATAATAAGAATTTTTTTTTCAATTTTTTTTTTTTATCTATACATAATAAAGATATTGAAATAATTTATTTATGGTTTGAAATATTTTTTCAAATATTAATTTTTTTTCAAATACAACTTGTCAAACATTAAATGGATTACATATTTTCTTTAAAATACAATTTATCAAACAAAATTTTTTCACTTATTTTTTACTTTCAATTACTTTGTATCTCTTTGAAATATTTATGGATTATCTTGAAATATTTTCTTATAGCCTATCTTTCTTTGAAAGACTGCTTATGACCTAGCAGTCTTAGGTGTACCAACAGAGACCAACCGTGTACCGGATGTATCACAATAACTGGAATACGAAGGTCAATCGAAAGAAGCTCCGCTACATGCAACTTCAAGACCATGCGGATAATGAGATTGGACCCTATATTCTCATTACAACTTCAAGACCAGGTGAAAATTAGGCAAGGGAGCTTGGCGTTATCATGTCTGTTTTGTATAGGACGACAGTACCTTCGTAGTTTATTGCACTGCACATAATTAAGCTCATGCTCACCTTATAAAGTGCTACTAGTTGTTATATAATTAAGCTCCTACCTTTAAATTGGGGCATGATTAGTTCAGCTGGACATTTAAACAGTGGCTCAAATTGAATTGGGCTAATAAAGCTAATGCTGCAAAATTTATCGGGATAGTTTTGCTAAGTTGAATATTACTATATTTTCATTACAAGTTTGTTATTATTTATCATTGTAATAAGAAACTTTTTACTTTTAAAAGTGATGTATATATATAAAATTAATAAGAATTTTTTAAATTATTTTATGTATACATAAAATATAATAAAAAATAATTTAAATTATTTTATGTATATTTAAAAATAATTTATTTATAATTTAAAATATTTTTTCAAATATTAATATTTTTTAAAATACAACTTATCAACTATTAAATGGATTGTATATTTTCTTCAAAATACAACTTGTCAAACAAAAAGTTTTCACTTACTCTTTACTTTCAATTACTTAATATCTATTTCTCTGAAATATTTTATTTATAACTTATCTTGAAATATTTTTTGAAAGAATGCTTATGGCTTCGCAGTCTTAGATGTGATTGATCTTATACATGATTTTTCATCATTCACCCGTTCGTTCTTTCAAGTCCTGTGGACCACTCTTCAATTCCGCCCAATTCTTCCGCGCATAAAACGGAGACGGAGACCAACCTACGGGATGTATGACCATAACTGCAATACCAAAGTCAATCGATAGAAGCTCCCCTACATGCAGCCTCAAGACCAGGCGGATAATGAGATGGACCCGAAGAATTAGTGTAAGTAGGAGGTTTTAGCTACTCTATTAAGTTTAGAAGAATTAGTGTTGTGGAATAACAAGATTTGATTTGAGGTTGAGGCTGTTTATCTCTAAAATGATACAACTTTGTGTCCATGTTTTGTTTGGACAAATTTATACCATATGAACAATATTTCTTTCTAATTAGTATTAACAAATGTTTCAAATTGCAAAATAAATAGTTCTTGTTTTGTTGGGGCAAATTTATATTGAATTTTTTTTTTCTAATAAATATATATATATTTTAAATAAAAGAAGGATCTTATATTATATCGGCAGTGTACAGTTGTGTTTTGTTTGGTAGTCACCTGTTTCGCCACATAAGGGAAATCAGAACAGGTAACTCCAAGCGATGATATGTCTATCATGGTTGAGATATAGTTTACAAAAATAAAATTGAACAGAGCGCTGAAGGTTTCAATAGGAACCATGTTCCATCTAACTAGCCTAGGGTTGGCTTCATTCAAAGCCGCCATTACTAAGATAATTATATTACTATAAAAAAGAGTGAAGATTAAATCCCTATCCATTCTAAAACTGTAATTGACAAAAAATAAAAAACCGGAATCGGGGTGGGCCGCATCAAGCCATAGGGGAACATGGATGTCCATGAAAGGTGTATGCCGGGATGAACTTATGCTTGCAAGTGGGGCATCGTGCTTGCATTGGGGCTTCTGAGAATGCCTCAAACAACAAATCCAGACGTTGATTTATTGTCCTTTGTCCATGCACCTGTTCGTCATGCCGCTGTCGGATGTTGAAGAGGAGCTCAAGATGCTCCACTGCCAGATGATAGGCAAAGTGTGAGCCCTCCTCTCCTCCGTCTGTGCTTGTGTCTTTCGCTGCTATTGGGTCCTCCCCTGCATCTGTCAATTTCCAGCTTGGAGGGATTTCCTCCGCCACGATGCAGCCTTCGTCCCCCTAGTAAGGCTCCGTTGGAGGGGCAAAAAGGCTGGTAGCCATGGGGAGGCGTGTCTCGGAAGGTGGCCCTGTTGTGTTCACCAAGCTCAGGCCTGGTTGCGTAGCTGGAGGTGGCCCTGTGTTCACCAAATTCGGGCCTGGATGTCGAACTAGAGGTGGTGCCTCGTCTTTGACAGTGTTGAGGCACTGAGGTGCCTCTTCCTTCAAAGTGCTAGCCGAAAAATGTTGAAGCAGCGATGGAGAGTGCGTTCCGAGGGACAGGGTCTCCATTTTTGGAATGCACAAGGAAGTTTGAGTCTGGAGAAAGGGTGGCGGGGTCTCCATTTTTGGAGTGTGCAGGGTCTTCTGATTTCTTATGGTATGTCTATGGGGGCGACTAAAATGGGCAAGTAAAGCTCACTGAGAGGTTGTGAGTCGGTTGTCTCGGGTAATGGCATTCTTGTTCCTGGTGCCCTGCTTGGGCTTTCCTTGCTCTCGGGGCATGGTGGGGAGAACCGGAGATGCAAGGGGTTCGTGGGGGGGCGGTGGTGGCCAAAGGAAGCCTGGAGGACGCACAAAGTGTGATCTGTGAAGCCAGGAGAGCCAAGGAGCATTGTGCATAAATGGTAGCATGCAAAAAACAGGAAAAGATGCGTGCCTTGGCCGTCTTTATCACCACTAGGACCCATTGATGCCTCTCCCATTTCCATTCAAGACTGGCGGGACTGATATAGACGACTGTTACCGGTGGCCTGGCTAGAACGCTTGTCTGAGAGCTCCTCTAGGCACACTGAGTTAACTCCCCTCATGGTGTGTGCCATGGGGAGTAAATACTTCGGGGGTGGTGGCTTGGGACATTAACTCCCCCGCCATCTATCCCTGCCAACTATCCCCCTCCTCTTGCCAAGTGTCACCCCATCCAGGTGTTTTTCCAATTAATATTAACAAATGTTTCAAATTGCAAAATAAATAGGATTAAAGATTTATAAACACACCTTTTTTTTTTTAATAATTTAAAAAATAACACGTTTTAATATTTATAAGATGTATATTCTAAATTTGCTCAGTATTGAATTTGTTCAGTGTAAAATAAATAGGATTAAAGATTTATAAACACAGTTTTTTTTTTTTAAATAATTTAAAAGATAACATGTTTTAATATTTATAAGATGTATATTCTAAATTTGCTCAGTGTAGTGCTAAACCAGTTGCATCCCAATTTTATTTAAATAAAAAAACATGCTTTATATTATTATTATTTTGGGTTGAAACACATTGAAGCATACTTTAACAATAGTCGTTATTTTATTTTAAAATACATCTTTTATTTAATAGTGGTTATTTAATTAAAAAAATCATCCTTTATTGATAATGAATTTTTATCTTGAATATATTGAATTAGAAAGTATTATATTAAGTAGTGTGAAAGTAATTATTAAATATTGAAACATACATATGCATTATTTAATTTTAGAATACATGTATATGATTATTTAATTTTGAAATATAATTATAAAACGAGTTGATTAAGTGTTTAATAATTATATATATATATATATATATATATATAAAATTATTAAACACTTAATCAACTTGTTTTATAATTATATTTCAAAATTAAATAATCATATACATGTATATGATATATTTTATTTAAATAAATCTCAACATATTGTAAACATTGCCTTCTTAATCGTGAAAACAAGCAAATATTTTATTTAATGATAGAGAGTTATATTTTATATTTGAATGAAACAATGTTTAGTGTAACCTACTAAAAAACAAAACAATTGCATATATAAGTAAATTAAGTAGTTAAGTTCTTTGAACGTCAAGCAAGGGGTATTGTTATTTATAATGAACAAATGTAAGATTGATAATATTTTGATATTCAAATTTATGAGTAGTCATTATAATAGTCAAATGGAAGAGTAATGATATTTTGATATCCAATTTTGAGATTGATTAAGTTTTTATTAAAACTAATAGTTAAAGAGAAGATTAAGGAGGTTTTGATATTTAATATTGACATTAACTAGGTTTTTATTAAAAATTATAGTTATTGAAAAACATGAAACATTATTGTTAACAATTTGTGGATGAGATATCATTTTCATCTTGTAAATATGTTCTAATTATCAAAATATAAATTAGATTCATAATTTTCATAAAAAAACTAATTCCAATAACACACATGTGGAATCAAGTTTCTACTTCACCTAAAAAAATCTCCCTAAAATCATATTAGATGAAGTACTTACAATTGTGCTCACACACTATTGTCAAAACAACAACTAGAAAACAAAGTTTAACTAAAATAACATTTTTTCGACCATACTTTGTATAGTCAAAACCAACTATATTAAATTTTGAGAAAGTTTTACAATTAATATGATATCTAAAATTAATATAAAATTCAACATTAAGACCAATAAAAACAAGTGTAATAATGCATACATTGAAAAAAAATTTTGAATATACTATCAACAAGGGCAGCGGAGCAGCGTAGTCCCTGTCGAATTTAATGCAATTAAATGGAAGAATGTTCATAAGGAAAAAATATTCCAATGTTGAAGTATGATTATAATAGCATTCTAATGTTGTAGTATGAGAAGATGCAGTTTTGTGAATTTTATAAAAAAGTATAGTTGCAAACTAGAGTAGAGTGTTGCGATTTGAGTTTTCTTTAGTTTTGGTGTCTGAGGCATTTTGAAGTTGGTGTTAATCATTTTATAAATGAATGTGTTGTAAGGATTATTTGGTTACAATAAAGTAGCGTTGTGAAAATAATTAAAAAAGAAGGCATAAATAAGTTTAATTTGAAAACACTATTGTGCAATTAGATGGTGCGATGCAATTGAATGGTAAATATTCTAATGAAGGCTAATTTATTGTGTGTTTGATTTTATTGGATTGCTGACATTGTACATAACAAAAGAGAAGGAAGCGAAATGTG
>ML783493.1:311195-335903 GCA_009831015.1 Picea engelmannii | reverse complement strand
AAAAACACTCCCGAAATTCCGGCACATGGGTTTTGTGAGGAAGCCAAATTACTATAACCTAGCATACTTGGTTTGTTTCCAACACTAAATTTTATTTATCTTGCATGCATTTTACAACACTATTAGGAAATTTGCAATATTGCCAAAAAATGATCAGTTTTAGTGAAATTTGTAATCATGGCAAATGATTCTTGGAGAAAAATTGAAAATATGACACATGGGTTTTGTGAGGATATAAGATATCATAGTTGTTTGGCACTGCCACATTGTACTTCTTGTTATTGGATGCAATTTTAGTCCCATTGGCCTACTATTGTGTTCATTTGTTGGAGACTATTAAATATCTTATATTAAATATACAAATTTGACTGTAACTATTATAATTCATTTTTAAACTTGTGACAAAGAAATGGGTGACTCTATGAAGGAATGTGAATGTGCATTTAATATGTATTCTATTCCTTTACTAGGGGAACTCATGCTAAGTTATTAATTATGTTGAAGAATATGAATAATCCTTTTATCAATTACTACCCTATAATACTTATGGTTTATTTAGGTTTCATATCATTCTTCAATAATATATAGGCTATTATGTTCAAAATGTGCATACAATAGGGTTTCTTGCCATTGTTTATTCTTGCAATTCTTGTTGATTGTTGAACATAAAATCATTCTTCCTGTTTTTGTTATTGATTTCCCATTCTTACCATTGCTATTGGTGGTCAATTTTTTTTCTTAATACATGTGAATTAACATTAGGGTTTTGAGTTGAAAATGTGGTTTATAAGCATAAGCTTTCTCAGGTCATAAGGTAAGGTTATGTGAAAATTAGGGTTTAGATAAAAGAGGGTTTTTTTTACTAAAAGTTCAAGGTGTTTCTTTTATACTTAAATTTCAAGTGGGAAAATCCTTTTCCTTTCAAGTACTATAATTGTGTTAAAAATTAGTTATAGATAATATAACATTAGCATATATCCATCTTAACTCCTTGATCTATTAAGCCCAAACAGATAAAATAAAATTTGCAATTTAAACCTCAAATTTTTAAGAATTTTTGGAAATGCATAAACATTGAAGGGTGAAAATAAATTGAGGTTCCCATAGGGATGAAAAACTCCAATGCATAGAGGGATAAAAGAGGGTGTCTTTGAAGGTAAAAAGGTGTCGAGGTATACACAAGAGGAATCATAAAAACCTTGAAGATAATAAGACATCAAAAAACATGAACATATTTAAATAATGTTTCAAAATGCAAAAATAATTGAAGGTGCAAACATATTGAGGTTTATAGGAGGTATTGGAACAATATCCACCATATAAAAGTTGTCTTTGTGGGTGTCTTTTTGAGAGTGCGAATATCTCTAAAGTATTCGAAAGAAGCGTGGAGTTACCTAGATTTCCAATAGGTTAAAGCTAGTTCTTATTCAACACAAGTAACCATGACAATATTTCAACGGACATACAAATGTAAACATTGGATCAATCCAACTCTTTTCATTATTTAATGAAATATAAGTCCAATGCATGAAACACAACTCAATAACAATGGTTAGAGTTCTACTTGCGTGTGCCAATTTATTGGATCTACAATAAGGTAAGTAGGTCCATAGAACTAAACGATATTTGTTTTTGTTCACTAGTAGATGTGTCAAGGCTTTGTTTATAAATAGAGGTGTCTAGGCTTTGAATATCTTACCACCCATTAACTATCCAAAATGATTGACGTGCTTTTCAACATATACAAGAAGAATATTACCCCCAAAAATGCATCACATTCACACTAACAACTTGGTTCTATAGTGCATGGAAGTGGAAAATTGTTGAATGTTTCCTTCTACAATGTGGAAATCTCAAATGATGAATTTTATAATGACAAGCTGGAAATTTCAAAGACACATGATGTAGAGTCCCCTTCCAAAGATCTCAAATCTACATAGCACAAATACCTAGGCACACTCCTCTAAATCTTGCTGGAAATATTTTTGATTGTAATGAGTCACACTGTAGTGGTGGATAGAAGGGATTTTCGTTTTGCCAACATGGCCCATTGGAAACATTGCAAGAATTATAATGGAAAACATTCATTGATAGGTAACTATACTTTCTAAAAGAAAATAATTGTTTTTAGTTAATATTTTATTGACTATAGAGTATTCAAGTATTTGAGGTGTAAAGAAAAAGACTACACCAACAATGCAAAGTTTTTGTTGTAGTTGAAGATACATCCCCATTATAAGAGATCTTATTACTCTAATATCAATGAATTCAAAGATGGATATACCCTTTCACTATGGTACTTTTAGGTAGCCATTTTTCATAACCTTAAGTGTATATTGTTTTATCTTTCTCATCCATCCAACAATCTAGTTTTCCCATTGATTTTCACGAATGCCAAGAGTCCCTTAACATGCCTCGTGTATGGGTTTGTGTGTTTTTCAGGCCTGATGTAAGTCATAGTATCAATAGGTCTTAGGTGTATGGTAATATTGTTTCAGCTATGTAAATTGATGTTATTATGGGATTCTAGGTTTGGTAAAAAAAGGCCTTAAAATTTTGATATTCACATTGGTAGAAAAATATCATAGTGACACTTTTCAGTGGTCAAGTTACTACAATTGAATCACAAGGAGGTTTTCATAAAGTATGCTCTGAAATTGCATAGATGTAATTTCATTTCATATTGTGAGATATGTCATCCAATGTCATTAACATGCATAAAAATAATAGTATAATAAGGATGTTTTCATAAAGTATGCTCTGAAATTGCATAGATGTAATTTCATGTCATATGGTGAGATATGTCATCCAATGTCATTAACATGCATAAAAATAATAGTATAATAAATCCTTATACTTGTTGTCTTGCCAGCCTTAAAGCCTAAAAATAAAACAATAGTCTTCATATAAATAGAAGGAAATGGAGTAGGCCTATATATCATTCCTAGGATTCAGTGTCTAGGTCGATGGGATTTGATGGGGTTTTTTCTTCCAATCCTTCAATAGTAACATCATGGGATTCCTTTCCTGCCATGTATTCCTCTCCATTGTCCTCCTTATCTAAGGTGATAATAACATTGATGAAGGCATCATATTTTCTTTCCAACTATTCTAACTTTTCCAAAACATGGATTAGCTTCTTGCTTTCCAATGTTAGAGGAATTTTTTTTCTTAACATGCTAGTATAGGTCAAATATCTTGGCATCTTTACAATATCTTCTGATGGAATTGTAACATCCAAGTTTTTAATCCCTAGTTTAATGATGTATAATGTAAATATGATATATGGTCATGGCCAAGCGATGTAATATGAAAACATTGTATATCAAAAATAATAAAATAAAATGCGATGTCGGCTATAGATGGACATGGACAAAGTCATGGGGGATAAGTTTCCACAAGAGAGGAGGGGAGGGGTCTAAGTGGGTTTTATTCATGTGTCTTAAATCCTAAATCATTCCTCAGATTATTGTTTTGAGTGAGTCTTCTAATTTCCCCCTAGAGTGTATGAGATCCCAATCATTGAATACATGTAAGAGGGTGGGTGTGAAAGAGAGGATGGGGTTAGAATACAATTAGCATTAGGGAATGTGAAAGTCAACATGCATGGGAAAAAGGAAAATTCATATGGAAAAAGGGAGCAATTTTTACAGTTAGATTTTGGGGGGACAATAAGGTAGTGTAGAGTGTCGGAGCTGGAAGGAAGCTATAGTAGCCATGTGTGGTATATGTTTGGAGCTGTAAATGCATGAAGAACTAGGTTGTTAGGCATATAGAGTGAAATTTATAGGTGAGAGTTTTCCCTAGAGCAACTAGTTGTTGTTGCTCATTTTCTTGTTACAACCGACATCCCTGGAGTCCCCAACAAGGGATGTTCCTAGCCAACCTATGTTGGAGCCTTGGAGGGAAGTGGGAAGGCACACAGAACTATGTGCAATGAAGGGGGGATCCCATTCATTGGGTTGTGTAGGTTGTGGGGAAGAGAGATGGTAGATTGGGATAGTTGTAGGAGAAATTATCTTGTTGTGGGTTGCGTTGGGATCTGAGTGGACAATAGAGACACCCTATTTCCTGGATTTGTAGCCCCATATTGAGGGTGATTTGTTGTTGAGGTTTGGAGAAACAAATCTAGTATTGGGAGGAATGTCTGTCCTCTGCAACTGGTTATACATCTATTGAAAAAAAGATAAGTGTTTTATCGATGTTTTTATGTTCTTATTTATGATATTTGATAGCTATGCAGAAAATTAGTTACTGCGTGAATTACGTGATGTTGTGTGTATGTATATTTGGTTGAAATTCATAATGTTGTTAAATACATGTTAAATCCTTAATGCGTTGCATTTTATTGTGGGATTTATTTGTTGTGTATTTAATCTGCATTTTAATCAATGAACATGCTACTGTGTGAATGTTTAGTGAGATTGCATTCATGTATGCATAATACAGTTATACACATGCGAGTTTTAGTATGCTACATTACATTAATTTTAATGGCATCAAAAAATTTTAAAATTTTTGTGTTTAATAGTGGGGGATGCTACATAGTGGTATCAAAGCTTCTGGTCCAACACCAGACCCATATGGGCCAAAGACCAATGCGAATTCAATAATTTCATTATTGAAGAATTTTTATCTACAAAGGATTGGGGAAATTTGTGAAACTGAAGTGAAATCCCCATATTTTTGAGCAAATTTAGGTTGAATTTGCACTTATAATGGCCGAGGAGATGATCAATGGCATCAAAATGCAAGTTGCAGAGTCAATGGTATGGAGGGTCAAATTTTGAGTTTTAATGGCGAGTCCAGAGTTAGAAAAATCAATGGCCCAAATCACAATTGACTTGGTGATCAATGACTGAGATTCTTTCTGGATCAGTTAAATTTTCCAAGCTGACCAAAGAAAAATTTCAGAGAAATTAAAAAATTCTTAAAAATTATAATGTTTTAGGATATTAGAAAATTTCGTACAGGCGATGACGTGGACTATACCCATGAAATGGATTATTAGTGTCCATGTTGGCAATGCCATGATGGAAGAAAGAATGGAGCATGGAGTATATTTTGATGAATAAACAACCAATATTGCATTCTATTTTGAGATTGATGACCCATATTCATCCTAATTGTGGTCAAAATCCTCTAAGTTCAAAGTTCAGTAAATTTTGGAAAAGTCCGAAGAAAAGTTAAAAGAGAACCACCAATGGTTGATGGTCAATGCAGTTTAGAGTTTGGAAAATTTCAACAAAGTCTAAACAAAAGTTAAAAGAGAATCATCGATGGTTGATGACCATTGGAGTTTAGAGTTTGGGGAATTTTGATGAATTCTGAACAAAAGTTAAAATATAATCGCCAATGGATAATAGACGATGGAGTTTGGAGTTTGGAAAATTTCGACAAAGCCTGAATAAAAGTTAAAAGAGATTCATTGATGGATGATGGAGTTCAAAGTTCAGAAAATTTTGGCGAAGCGCAAACAAAAGTTAAAAGGAAATAATTGCTTTCCAATGAAGGGTTTTAGAGATCACCAAAGAAGAGGAGAAAGGGAAGGAGAAAAAAAACAATTTAGAAAAAAGTCTGGAGCCAAAAACTTGTTTTGGCCATAACAAGAGAATTTCAACTCATAATCAAATGAAATTTTAGGTGTGTGTCCGTAGTAACAAGGGCTACAATAATTTTAGTGAGGGACACTAGTTAATTATGCATAATTTTTTTGAAAAATGCAAATTAGTGAATTTCAAAGATCTAGGTTGTGCTTGGTATCCGGGGCCCCAGAAAAAGGTGAAAATTTTATAGGGAACTCAAAATGCAAGAATGAAGATACCCATTTAGGCTCCAAGAGAAATTCAGAAGGAGTTGGTGTGGGGATGCTCAAACAGGGTAATATCTACTATTCTTGGGCGCATTTAGGGGATTTTTGAAAAATTTAAAGGAGAAAAAGGGACCCTAGATCACCAATCCAGAAATTTTTATCTAGTCAACATTTGTTCTACACATCAATCCAAACAACTTTGTTTTGAGGATTTTTTTCCAGTTTTGCATCATTTGGGAGATAACTAGTTTTGGATAAAAATTTAGTTTGGAGAAAGTGTAAAAGCACAAAGTAATCAATTCCAAATTTATACAGAATTTAACTGGAGCATTAGATTCCAAATTTAAAAGTTGTTGTGTGTTCACAATTATAAATTCTATTTGCACCCGATATAAAGTTTTTCTGGTTCCTAATGGATTTTCTTTTACAAATGGTAGAAAATGGTCTATCAGAAAAATGACAGTAGTGAAAACATAACACAAATGAATAGAAATTGAAAACTTCAGAAGGTTGTAACTCTTAGCTCAGAACTATGAGTTATGCATGCGTATAGTCATTGGAAAGATAATTTATAGGAGAATGTATCTGAACAACTAGAATTGGATTCTAATGCTTCTATACTCCCCATAAATTTAGTTGAATAATGACATGTAACCTAATTAATGAAATATTTTATCGTATGCTAACTCTAACATCAATTGTTGCATGCACATTTCTTACATAATTAGAGGTACATGAAAAATATTTTGGTTCCTACATGAGGAATAGAGATTTTTAGGATTCGCAAGGATATTAAATCCATGAGGATGAGGTCAAAGGTCTACATGTCAGCATAGGAAATGCAAAGACCGAGTTCAATGGAAGAAGAAGTAGGGTGGAGCCTGTGGAGCTGGATAAAAATATGAGAAGCTTGCAAGGAGAAGTGCAAAGCTACAGGGAAGACAATGAAAGGATGATTAAGGCTCAGAAGGAGATTCTATAGAGTATGAATATGCTGCAGAGACAAGTCAATAGGGATTTTGGCACATCACAAGTAGCTAGTGCTAGGAAAATGGCAAGATCTAGACCTCATGATAGGAGGGATGACCACAAGGAATATAGGCCATCAAGGAGTGTGAGCATACATCATCACTCGCTAGGAAAATATACTAGAAGATAACATGCATGTTCGGTGATAGAGATTAGCCTAAGTGTGTCCCTTGTCATAAAGCAGAGGAGAAAGCTCGAGTCAAATATTTTGCAAGGAGAGCTAAGGAATCTCAAGCCACCAAATTTTGTTGGAGAACATAAAAAGGGAGAATATTTTGAATCTCAATAGTTGGGAATGAGAAAATATTTCCAATTTCATGATTACTCATCAAATGTAGAAGCCAGAATCATAGCCTACCACCTTCAAGGAAGAGTATCCATGTGGTGGTACCTTACCATGTGAAGCTACAATGAATCAGGAAAAGTAGCAAAAATCACAACCTACCACCTTCTTTCTACAGTGATAAGATACATTATGATGAGCCTAGGACATTGGAATAAACCATAAAGAAAACAAAATACCTTTATGATAAGAATAGATGAAGACCAAATTTCCAAAAGGCTTGTGATGAAAAAAATAAAGGAAATATGGAGCAAAGAAAGAAAGGTTTTAAGCCACCATATTACATAAACATATCTCATGCATATCAACAAGGGAAGCTAGCAAAAAATGAGCCTAGGATGACATATTTATTTGGGAAAAGGCTAAGATAACAACCCATAAAATGTTGGGGATGTGAGGGATACCACTTGTATAGGGATTTTCCTCACAAAGGAGAAAGGATGAGGACAATTCACAATATTTAGGAGGCTGATACAGTTGAGGACATGGGTAGAATCATGCCAAGGATTTATGCATCCTTGGAGAACAAGAAATAAGAGTACTATTCTCCTATGA
Organism: Picea engelmannii; assembly: GCA_009831015.1. Lineage (NCBI taxonomy): Eukaryota > Viridiplantae > Streptophyta > Pinopsida > Pinales > Pinaceae > Picea > Picea engelmannii. The sequence goes on along the minus strand of ML783493.1, from coordinate 328,164 downwards.
TTGATGTAGAAGGTAAGATTGATAATAATCCCATACCCATTTTAATTGATTCTAGATCTAGCCACCTAATCTTGTTGAAATATTTCATTTGCAAAGATTAAAACATGAGAAATATTTCTTGGTTCAGTTAGCCATGGGAGCTAAGAGAATGATTAATGAGCTAGTTAAGGATTGTCCAATGGACATGAATGGAATCAACACAAATACATATTTGAACATCATACCTTTGGGTTCATATGACTGTTCAATTGGTATGGATTGGTTGGAGAAACATCATGCTGTCCTAGATTTATATAGCAAGGCATTCACTTGTATTGATGGAGAAGGGCAATAAGGGAAATTTCAAGCGATTCTAAGGTATGTATCTATCAGATAAATTTCAACCATGTAGTTGAAGAAGAGTTTTAGGAAAGGATGCTAGAGTTTTAGGAAGAGGAAGCTAAAGATAAAATACCAAGTGTTGAATACCATCTGTTCTGGAAATATTTTGAGGATGCATTTGGGGATACACCAGGATTTCCACCAAAGAGAGACATTGATTTCTCCATTTATTTGGTGCCAAGAGCTGCCCAATATCCAAGACTCCTTATAGGTTGGGTGCAACAAAGTTGAATGAATTTCATATGTAGCTTGAATAACTTCTAAACAAGGGGTATACATTCCCAAGTGTGTCACCTTGGGGTTCCTCAGTTCTCTTTGTGAAAAAGAATGATGGAACCTTAAGGATGTGGATTGATTTCAGATAAATGAATAAGGTTACCATAAGAACAAATACCCCTTGCCAATGATTGATGATCTATTTGATCAGTTGAAAGGTGCAAGAATATTTTCCAAGATTGACTTGAGGTTAGGCTATCATCAAGTGAGAATAAAAGAAGAATATATCAAAAAGACAACATTCAAGACAAGATATGGACATTATGAGTTTGTGGTGGTACCATTTGGGTGATCAAACACACCGACTATGTTCATGTGTCTGATGAATGGAGTGTCCAGGGAATATTTGGACAAGTTTGTAATTGTTTTCTTGGATGATATACTCATCTACTCAAGGTCAGAAGAGGAACATGAACAACATTTACGGATGGTGCTACAAGTATTGAAAGAGCATCAGTTGTATACCAAGTTAAGTAAATGCATTTTCTATCAAAGAAAGATTCAGTACTTGGGCCATATTATTTCAAAGGAGGGGATAATAGTGAGCCTGAGAAGATAGATGCCATTAGAGGATGGCCAACATCAAAGAATGTGACATAGGTCAGATCATTCATGGGACTTGCAGGTTATTATAGAATATTCATTAAAGGTTTTTCAAAGATTGCAAACCCAATTACTTATTTGCAAAAGAAGGGTGTAAAATTTGAATGAACTTTTGAATGTGAAGAAATATTTCAATAACTGAAGAATATTTTGACAAGTGCACCAATATTGAAGATTTTGTTGTATGCATTGATGCATGTAAGGGAAGGATTGGTGGAGTCCTCATGCAAAACATGCATGTGGTATGTTATGAATCAAGAAAGTTGAAAGAACATGAGAGGAACTATGCCACACATGACTTAGAGATGGAAACTATAATCAATGCATTAAAAATTTGGAGGCATTATCTCATGGGAAAAATATGATTTAAGAACAAACCATAGTGGTTGTTGGGGCTAAATATATGCACTATTAATTCCCACATTTAATTATCAACTGGGGCTCATAAGCTTTGAGCTGCAAGCCCAGGAAACGCAGGATCAGAGCCTAGTCTAGCCTATTATAAAGCCAACAAAACAATCTTCAAACCCACACTGCAAGAAATTAACACTAAAGATTCATCACTGGGACGTAGGAATAACTTAGTGCTATAAAGGCTTAGAACATAGTCTTTCATGCACTCATGGTGATGTTCATGTGATTAATCATGGGTAGCTTACTTAAGTTTTTCTGTCCTTCAATGATTATTTCCTATAGCAGATCCACATTTAAATGCAATAAAAGAAACACACAAACGAAGATGAAATTCACGATAGAAACTAACACCTTAGGAAGAATTCCAATGCGGGAAGGCCATATCTCACGAGTTAGACCTCTAATCTTTCTGTTGGTGATGGAAGCTATGTGAAATTAAAGTGCAAGGAATCCAAAGATACGGGAAATAAAAACTAAGTGCGAGAAACTCAAAATCATCAAACTCAATCAACACCTAAGATTCACTTAGACTCAAAAGCACCCTTTTAAATGTATACACCAATCATAAATAAATAATGAATGAATCAAATGCACAAGAGTAATGGATATTTAATACAATGGGAATCTAGAAGAAATGAATGAGAATGCAAGCTTACTAATTTTCTGCTCTAAAAGACTTGCATACAAATAATAATACATTTTAAATCTAACTAAGTTTTAGGTAGAAAATAATGAATAAAGAGTGATACTTGTTTATTTTCTGCATTCAAAAGATTGTGTATATGATAAGGTCTTAGTGAATTAATCAATCTCTGCAGCAGTAAACAAGAGCAAAACATAAATGAGATGGAATGGAGATATGAATAGGTAATAGAATAGATCTAATGAATGATGGGTATATGCATATGACATAATGGATTAGTTTTGAAACAAAGGGCGAATGTGTGGACATAATTCATAGGCGTGGAAGAGTGTTTGTGGGAAGAATTGCAAGTGGAATATGAAGAGTTGGAGGGCGAACAATACCTTCTACAATTGATCTTTGTGCATGAATTGAATCTAGATGAGTATAGCAGTTGCAAAAGATATGTGTTTGTTAATGAAAATAGGCGGCAATGAATATGAAAGTTGATCATATAAATGTGATCTTGATTATTATTCCAATGGATTTCTGAAGAAAATACAAGATGCATAAATGGGAAGAAGGTTTGGAAATGAATTGGAATGTAATGAGAATGGATTGCACAAAACAGAGTATTGAGAACAATTAATGCAAGTGGCATATATCTACAATATTGGTGCAAACAAATGAAGGGTAAAATGAAATCTGAGTTTTAATTACCAAAACTAATGTAAATGCATCTAAATTAAATCCAATCAACAATCAAAACCAAAATTGAATTGCATGTAGACAAACGACACAATACTAATCTACGAAATAAATACAATATGGCAACACTTACCCCCACCGAGGGGCCCTTCCCAGAAGGTCAGTGCTTCTAAGAAGAACTCAGATCAAGCTAGAGGGATGCTCAATGTGGCAACAATAATCAATTCTTCATTGAGATAAAAAACTATGTTTTTACATGGCTAGCAACTCAAAGCCTTCTCACAAGAATAAATCTCTCATTTACAAAGTCTTCATGAAAACTAATGGCCCTTTATCATAGCCCTATGAGGCTTATTTATACATGAATAATCATTGAGGAGTGGATGGGACCGAATCCCAATACTCAGATTCCAAATATTACATTTTTAGATAAAATCCTCAAAAATCTGGGTTTTATTGCAATTTGGGCAGAGAGTTAGTCCCCGACCCATATCTTCCAAACCAATTCCAATTTTGAAAAACTGCCCGCGTAATTTTCCATATTCTAGACAAAACACATTTCGTAGAATTTCTATATCTGATGCCATTTGCACAGAAATCGAGGCGCAAGTTGGCAGTTTGAGCTTTTCAATAATTTTATCAGAATCATTCCCCTTGAGCTGGAGGTCCACACGTGCGATCTAGGTGAATTCTGTACCACGTGTACGCATGAAAACATCATTTTGGACAAAACCCATGTACCCAATTTTCCTCTAGAAGCTTTCCAAAATTTTGAATTATTTCTAGTACCAGATTAACATAGTTGGTACCAGATTAGAACAGTTGGTACCAGATTAGAACAATTAGTACCCGAATCTTGTAGCCAGGGGTTTAGTACCAAATGAACACAGTCATGACTATGGGTACCAGACCAACGCGATGGTAGTACTGGATGGAGCTAGTACCAGAATAGGTGCAATCTGGTACCAGATGAAGCTGGTACTGGAAGAGGTAGAGAGCTGGTACCAGATGAACACAAAGGTAGTACTGGATCACTGCAAAGTATTGGATGACATGGAGTGTGGGTACCAGATGAATTTCCAGGCACAAGTTGACTGTAGAACCTTCTGGTATCGGATGACTTGGAGTATCAGATGACCTGCAATGCGGGTACCAGAACATGAACAATACAGGTACCGGAACATGGACAGTGCACATACCAAAACCTGAACAGTAAAGAACATGTTGTGTGGACATAGAAACATATGATTAAACCATCATCGACAAAACTGTTGTATAATCATCCTTTTAATCACTAAAAATATGAAAAACTATGTATTAACCACATAGGATGAATAACCAGAGATAATGGAGGTTTATGGTGTAATTAGCGATATATTATTGACGAAATGTGGGGAGAAGGTTTAATGATGAGTGTATTTGTATGGCGGAAAGTATGACAAAACCAGAGGTCAACAGTGGTATGAAATATTTATTTAGATAGCCAACCTTGAATGTCAGACAAGTTAATTAGATGGTTGGAATTCCTTCGTGAATATGACTTTGATATAAAATATATTAAATGAAAGGATAATAAAGTGTCTAATGCACTTAAAAGGAGAGTGCATGAGATGCATGCTACAACCATTAGCATGTATATGTAAAATTTAAAAGACAAAATTTTAGAGGCTGCAAATTCAGATCAACACTATCTGCAAATAAAAGAATTATTACAACAAGACAATTATCAATGAAAATTTAAAGATTATGATTTAAAAGAGGATAGAGTCCTCATGTACAAGGGTAAGGTATATGTGCCAAAGTATAAAAAGTTGAAAAATATAGTGCTGCGGGAAATGCACAATGTGCCTTATGCTGGGCACCGAGGATATCAGAAGTCAATTGCAGCTATAAGAAGCCAATACTTCTGGTCAAGAATGAAGAAAGAGGTGGATCAATACATATCCAAATGCCTAGAATGTCAAAAGGTAAAGGCTGAGCATAGACATTCAGTTGGAATGATATATCCATTGCCCATTCCTGAGTGGAAATGGGAAGATGTTACAATTGATTTTATTACTAAGATACCCAAAACAATGAAGCATCATGATTACATTGTGGTATTGGTGGATAAATTGGCTAAGGATGAACATTTTATTCCAATGAAGACAACTCACAGGGTATCCAACATTGTAGAAACTTACATGAAGAAAATTTCTAGGCTACATGGAGTGCCCAAAGTAATTGTGTCTGATAGAGATCCCAAGTTCACATCAAAATTTTTGGAAGGGGTTGTTTAAATGATCTGGGATAAATTTAAGTTTCAGTACAACATATCACCCAGAGTCAGACAAGAGAATAGAAATGACTAACATGATAATTGAAGATATGCTAAGAATATATGTAATGGACCAGCCTTCCAAGTGGAAATACTATCTCCATCTAGTTGAATTTACTTACAATAACGAGTGTCATGTATCATTAAAGAGGAACCCGTTTGAAGCCTTGTATGGAAGAAAATGCAACACACTAGTGAGATGGGATAACCTAGCAGACATAGCAACTATTGGGATTGAATTGCTAAGGGAAATGACAGAGAAGATGGTAAATATCAAACAAAATTTAAAGGTTGCATAAGAAAGGAAAAAGAGCCATGCAGATAAAAAAAAGATGTACAGGGAATTCAAAATGGGTGAGGATGTGTTTTTAAAAGTAGAAGAAAAAATAAGCTTGCTAAGATTGGGAAGTATCCCAAAGTTGGCAGTGAGATGTTGTGGGCCATTTGAAGTCTTGGAGAAGATATACATTTTTCATACATGCTTGCATTTCCTGCATCCATGAGAATTCATAATGTGTTTCATGTGTCTTTATTAAAGAAATATGTGCTTGATATTAACCACATAATTGATTGGACTTTGATCCAGGTGGAACACGAATGGGACTTTTGGTGGAACTAGTGTGCATCATGGACCAAAAATTCAAAGTGCTCAGGAACAAATCTATCGACATGGTAAAGGTTTAGTGGACCTGATATAGCTTGAAGATGCTATGTGGGAGCACGAGAAGACTTTGTGGGAGGAGTACCTACAACGTTTTGAAAGTTTTTGAAGAAAACTAAATGTGCATTTGTATATAAGTGTGCAAGGCTATGTTTTAGCAGCTGGAGTTCCTTGAACCATATCTCAGGGATTCTTGGCCAACCTGCACTAGAGCCCTGGAAGGGGAATGGTACAACCGAAGGGACCACAATGTAGAGAAGGATGTACACATTGCTTGGGTTGTGTAGGTTGAGGGGAACCAAATATTTATGGTTGAAATTGTTGCATAAGTTGTGAACTTGCAAAAATACTAAGTATTATGATGCGATTTTCTCTTACATGTATATCGATATGGTTCTTTGCACCAAAATTGTAGGGGGAGGGGAATGCAACATCCCTATTTTTAATCCCCAGTTTAATGATGTATAATGTAAATATGATATATGGTCGTGGGCAAAGTGATGTAATATATACACATTATATATCAAAAATAATAAAATAAAATGTGATGCCGAATGCATATGGACATGGACAAAGTCATTGGGGCTAAGTTTCCTCAAGAGAGGAGGGATCTAATGGGGTTTTATTAACGTGTCTTAAATCCCAAACCATTCCTAAAATTATTGTTTTGAGTGATCCCTCTAATTTTCCCCTTAGATGTATGAGAGCCTAATCATTGAATACATGTAATAGGGTGGGTGTGAAAAGTCACATCCCATAGTTGTGAGAGAACAGGGGATAAGTGCAATCAACATTGGGGAATGTCAGAGTCAACATGCATGGGTAAAAGGAAAATTCATATGGAAAAATGGAGCAGTTTTTACAGTTAGTTTTTGGGGAGACATCAGGGGAATGCAGAGTGATGGAGCTTGAAGGAATCCATAATGGCCATGTGTAGTAGTTATTTTGAGTTGCAAATGCATGAAGAAGAAGGATGTTAGGCCTATAGAGTGAAATTTCTAGGTCATATTTTTCAATAGAGCAATGAGTCGTTGTTGTGATTTTTCTTGTTACATCTGACATCCCTGGAGTCCCCAGTAAGAGGGATTCCTAGCCAACATGTGCTAGAGACATGGAGGGAAGTGGGAAGGCCCGAGGAACAATGTGTAGTGAAGGGGGATCCCATTCCTTAGGTTGTGTAGGTTGAGGGGAAGAGAGCTGGTGGATTGGAATAACTATAGGATAAATTAGCTTATTGTGGGTTGTGTTGGGCTGTGAGTGGATAGTAGAGAAAAACTCTCTTATGGATTGATAGCCCTAGCTTGGGGGTGATTTACTGCTAAGATTTAGAGTATAAATTATATAGTTGGGAAGAAATTTCGTGCTCTGCAGTTGGTTGCACATCTATTGATAAACATATAAATGTTTTATCTCTATTTTTATGTTCTTATTTATGGGTTTTGATTGTTGTGCATAAACTTTGTTATTGAGTGAACTATATGCTGTTGTGTGCATGTATATTTAGTTGAAATTCATAATGTTGTTAAATCCTCAATGTGTTTCATTGTGGGATTTATTTTTTGTGTATTTAGTTTGAGTTTTAAGGAATGTACATGTTGCTATGTGAATCTTTAATGGGATTGCATTCATGTCTTTATAATATGGTTAGACACATGAGAGTTTTAGTATGATGCATTGCATTAATTTTAATGGTATCATAAAATTTTAAAATTGTTGGGTTTATTAGTGGGGGACACTACAAGAATGAACTAGGTCAGATAAGACCTTTCCAACCTCCTCATCCACCACATAGTCCAACATTTGAGCTATCTTGAGCAAGAAGGTGTAACAATGAGTGCTAGCTTTGTAGTAGTAGAAATTATACAAGATAACTTTGTAGTAGTAGAAATTATACAAGACTATGTATGTAAATTTGATCTTTCTTGAGGAAATTAGCCGACATCTCCACTTGTTGCAATATATGACAATAATCGTTGCAACCAACATTACTATATATATATTTTTAGTAGTGAACAAAGTTGTTCTAATTGACATGCTTTTTAAGTAAGGCTCTTTTTATTCCAGAATAAAATAATTATTAAAGAAAATAAAATATATATAAAACAAAAAAATTATGTCTACATTTTCTTTGTTAGAACCCTGACAAGCCCCTAAAATTAGACGGTTAAGAGAATTTGTCAAGGTGGGTAAAATTATTTTTTTGAATTTTTTTGTTCAATTACAAGTTTCACAACTAGTTATTCAACATGTTTCCATCCATCCCTATCTCCAAATTGATGGATTCTCTATGATCCCACAGTGGGACAATAATAATTTCTCTTTCTCATTCAATCCATGAGCATGTGTTGAGCACACTTGTTCCTGGGTGTAGCACCCTTCTACACGATGCTAAGCAATTAATCATTTATTAAATTCATACACAATAACAACTTTGCTTTAACATAATTTCATTTCATTTACACCATTCTTCTACATTTCCTCAATGATAAATTTAGATAGCATGATGAAATAAGTAATAGGTTAACTCTAAGATTTGAAACTTAAAGCAAAAGTATATACAAAATATCAACAAAAAATACCACTGAAAAATACCTCTTCCTTAGTTTGTCGAAGCTCATCAATTGTAATGTAGTCGCAGGCGCTTCCAAACATTCTTTTACGACCTTCCCAGAGTGAAACAACAGAATCCTCCCTGCCAACTAGGAGCCTAGACGACTTCCTAGCTCCAAGAAACCTTTCGGTTTCTTGGCCCTCCATGCCCGTGACTCCAAGAACAACAAAGCACAAATGCTCAAAGAAAACTATCACAAGAATCATATCTTCCAAGAATTTCACAACCTCTCATCATGCTCAAACCTCTCCATCACCCCCCTCCTCTCTACTTCTTCTCCCTTTTTATCAAGTTTCCATACACACTTCCCCAAGTCTCCCCACCCTTATTATTATCCATCAACCTCCCTTATCTAGATATTTTGGGAAAATATTAAAATAAAGCTAAATATAAATGACTTGCATTAAACAACAATAAATAAAATAAAAAGTCTTTATTCTCATGCTAGCTAATAAATGTTATTTGATAATTTTCCCCAAAATGTACATAACACCCCACCATGCTCATTTAATTCATCACACCCACCATCTATCAAAGTCAAGAAGGTATTTAATGCTTCTAGATATTTGTGTGCAATATAATTTACATATTCAATAAACATTCAATTAAATAGTTAATAATTTACTTTAATAATTAATACATTAATTACTTATACTAGTGTACATGGGTAGGGTATGTGTGTGTAGCTAGAAAACACATATCTCATGCATGTACTAACGATAAACAATGATTGCCTCTAGTGCATAGTTCCTATGATCACCAAGACATGTAGGACAACAGATCAAGTAATGCATCATTTAATAATCTTAACGAACTAAATTACACCAATTCATCAATAACTCATTGTCACACTTAAAATATCAATAGGAAATCAAAGAGGGTTTTAAACATGGTAGGAACCAAGTGAGTAAACAATAGTGGCATCTCTAATCCCCAATCAATATTCTCAACTAACATCGAAGCATCCTTCCTTCCTAACCTACTTCCAACTTCCATCCTATCCTTTCCTCTGTTGGACTAAGATGGAGCGTCAACTATATTGACCTAACTCCAGATAGAACCCGTAAGCGGAAGTGTCATACATCTCGACCAAGATTCCCCAATAAGCAACTAGCAGTCACATCACACGTCTAGGGGAGCGTGACTTCACACAACCCTCTTACGACTCTAGGTTTCAGAGGATAAACGGTGGGAAATACCTCCACCCCTCCTCATAGAACTAGGGTCAACACCCTACATCAAGCCATACTATGCAACTACTATTCTTAGAGTCACGCCATCAAACATCCACTTTGGGTAAGTTGTGCATCCTGTCAAAACCACACTTACCATAGATCATAGTAATATTTCGAATCATAAATTAAATAGTAAGTACAAGTTATAGCATACAATATCTTCTTGATGTCTACGACATCCTAGTTACCTCAATACTATAGTCATTTGGCTATCACATAGCTCATCATCCTGTAGGTTAGTTCACCAATAACACATTGATGGAGATACATCACAAATTTATATAAGAATCCATATTTGCATTGACACTCAATGAAGAAATGTATTCATATTTACACCATGCATTGCATCTATTATACATTCACACCATAACTTGAATTAGTATACATGTACCAAACTTACCCATTTTATTTTTCATGTTTAAATAATCAAATAACTATCTTTGTCATGAGCATATATCATGTAACATACAAATAGGTCTAGAGGTACACATCTCAATGTCTAACAAAGTCTAACTGACTCTAAACAAATGATAAACTTTGAATTATTAAGATTAGTAAACAACAATGTTCTAACTACCTAAGGTCAAAATAATGGGCGTTACATACACCCATCCTTCAAGAAACTTCGTCCCGAGGTTATGATCATTCAAAATATGAGGAGAATTTATGACACAACTTCTATTTATCTTTCACGATAGCAAACCTTCCGTTATATTGGTCTGATTGGACAATGAATTGATTAAAACATGTCGAGGCTATTAATATATTGATTGCAACTACGCCTATTTAGTAGGCACCTTACTATGTCTTGACTCTATTTTATTACCATTGGTAATTAAATTAATGAAAATACACACTTCTGTTATAGATTTATTTTGCCTAAGTTCCATATATGACCACCATATATAAAGTATAGTCTATTTGTTTGTTCACTAGTTAGAACCTTAACTCATCATTGGTTTTGTAGTTAAGTGATTCTTATATTGAGTTTGATATAAACTTCCTTAAGTCATACATACAATCCCACCTAGGGTATCTTGATAATTGTAAACAATCCTTATTGACTTTGATCATCTCTCTAATGTAATTAACTCCCTTTAACTCCCTTATTATAGTATTGTCTTTAGACTATAATTCACGTTCATGCTCTCACTTACTTTTGTGTGTTATGCTCTAACCTACTTATTAATTATTATTATTAATTTAATTTAATTATTATTATTATTATTATTATTATTATTATTTTTTTACACATTATCTCAGTTGTCTACTACCCTATAACATCATATCATTTTGTATTTCTTACATTCCCACACCTCGTATTGCATTGATAACTTTGTATTATATCATTATTTATTTATTATCTTTATGTTACATCTATTTTTCTCTAACCATCATTTAGTTCATGTTATGTTCTTAATACACTTAGTGCATATCCTCTCATTATCTTCAACCACACTTCATGTAAACACCTTATTGCTATAAATATCACATTGCATAAAACATGTACTTTTCCATCTTACCTACTTGTATGTCACTTCACACTCTAATACTTTATACTACTTGCCATTCTTGTTCACTTATTTATTTATCATTAATATTCTCCCTTAATTTTCCATCATTATTACATACTAACTATCTTGTCATTCTTATATCCTCATAGTCTTTGCCATAATTCACTTTGCTTATTTGACCTATTTCTCTATTCTTCTTCTTCTTCTTCTAACCTATCTCACTTTATCTTCTATTTTGTATGCACTCTCATTATAACTATTACACCATTCAATAATCTAATCATTGTTATGTTGACCTCACACATATATTATAATATTAATTTTCCTTTCACAATCCTAGATATAATATATAAACATACTTGTAATATCATCACATATATTGAATTGATATTGCTATACTATGCTTAGTCCTTTCAACTTCACATTATACTAAGATGTTGCTCATCAATATAGATTTATTTCATCTATGATGACATGATGTCACAACCTTTTCATACATAATCACTTATAATTTTGGACTTCATTCTCGCCACAAGGAAACTTTGCATTGGTCTATGCTCTCTAAACATGGTCCTTTTATTGCTCAGAAATCCATATAAACAGGATATATATATATATATATATATATATATATATATATATATATATATATATATATTTTAATATATGTTTAATGATTCTAGGTGACTTACTATGTTGACAATTTAAAATCTGGAGTTGATTGCAACTCACAGGACAATAATGATTACTGATTACAATTCACAAAATTTTCTATCAATTTAGAAATTCTTTTTTGCGATCAATATTTGTGAGGGATATTGATCTAAACAGGGTAGTTCATTTTGTGGCATTGCTTCAGTATTGGTCACACACTGGGATTTTTGTTTGTTTGTTCTGTCACTACTCCCGTCCATAATCATTAACTTTGTTTTGAACTGCAATTGTTTTTTTTTTATTCTTATTGCTGGGCGGTCTTTGTTTCCTTTTTCTTTTTAATGATCTAAATCAATATCCATAGTTTCTAATTCTTTGTCGACCCCATACATCATTTGGGAAGTGTCCATCACTACGGTCTCCATACCAATTCTTTATCCACTCAGACATGTGTTGGAAGAAGGGCTACCTCCTTTCGGATAAGATGATGTTTGAAAGTGGACATTGTGCTTTCTTCATCAATCCTATAGTGTTTTCATTTTTACTCTCATTTCAGGATGGATCACTCAAGATATCCATCGTTTCAGACTATCTGTTTGTCATGTTTGTGCCAATTCTTTTGAGTAACATGTTTTCTTCTTGTTCATGCAGATTACCAAAGACAAAAGAGACATCTTGCTTATTGAAATTCCAGATTTGTGACACTTTCTAAGAGGGCAAGCACTAGTTCTTGTTCACGTAGATTACCAGAAAGAAAAGAGCTTCCCTACTTACTGAAGTCTGAAAGTCCAGGGTTGTGAGACTTTATAAGATGGCAGACAGAAGTTTTTCGAGAAGTATTCATTAGTAATGATCTTCAACAACCGCAATCTTTTGAATTGTGAGATGGCTCCTAAAGTTTTGCGTGTTACTTCTAAGAATTTCTTGGTTTTTGAGGTCAGTCCTCTATTGTAGCCAACTTTCTACCGTATGAAAGAGACTTCAATTTTGGTTGTAAAATCTTCTCAAATAGATATTCTTCATTCCCACGCTGATCATCATTTTTTTTTGATACGTTGTAGCAACAAAATTAGTGGGTTTTCCAATTTGTACATTTCTGAATCTTCTTGTTCTGATAATTTTGAAAAATCCAAACTGGAAAACAATTGATAGAAAGGTGAAAATACTTGTTTCCATGGTCACAACAAAACTGGATTCCATGCCAAATAACCTCCTCCGTTGAATTGTGATTTTATTTATTTATTTTTAAACATTTTTGAATTGTGTTTCCTACATTATGGGAAATCGCCATCAGGTTCATGAACACCACATAGTATTTCTTTAATATTGGTGCTATTCTTTGTTTCTTACGAATATTTTACCCTTAACTTCTGCAGTTTTTAAATAATTCAAAAGTTTGAAATCTGAAGCTGAATTTTTTTTTTTTTGAAAAGATGTCCCACTGTTATTTTCCTCTATGCTATGCTTTTATGGGCAATATCAACTTCAGTCTTGGGCCTGTCCTCAATATCACGCACCTATGGTCACAGTTTAAGAGTTTAAGTTGTGCAGAACCTGAGATACAGTGCCAAGGTGTGCTGGCCAATTTTTTTAAAAGAAAGGATCCAATGTAAAACTAGTATCCTCTCAGTCATTAAAGATGGTCAATATTCTAATGGTCAGCCAACTCTAACTGGAGCCAAGTTGCCAACAAACTAGTTAACTTCCAGATGCCGGTAACCCTTATTTCACTTCCCTTAAGTTCATAGAATGTGGTTGCAATGAATCACCATATAATTTTCTTCTAGGTATGAAATTAGATAATTTGGTGTGTACCCACAATAATATCAAAGTGGACCATTTCAATGTGATGTTAGCAAACATTGCCATATGAAAGGCCTTAATTTGTAGAGCTTAGAACATTTTCAAGTTGCCATATTCAACAATAATTTATTTGGACATTAAGGCCCTATTAATAACCTAAATCTAATTGTACAATTGTTAGCATCATAAATTTGTTCATTTACTCTGAAGTATGGTGATTGCATTTGCAGATATATCATTTCAACGTATTATAGTGATTTGAATTTTTTTTTGCAGGAAGATTGAGAACTTTTTCTACAAGAGATTCACTTAGAGGAAAAATACACGCTAGATATAAAATATTAGAGCTTCACCAATTGAAAATTCATCTAAAATTAATTTAACACCTAGATGACTTGACTTTCATTTAAACTGGGCTACTTAAAGGCATTATTTAAAATTTTAAAGCAAGCATGATGAATCAATTAGATGTTTGAGATGGATTTTCCATTCATGAGTGTTAAAACCTTGAGGCATTTATAATTTTTCTGACTTGGAATTTGGAAATTTCCCACTAAGCGTACGAGTTGAATCAAGAGAAACAACTCTTAATGATAAAGCAAGTTGAAATGAAGGAATAAGTATGCTATGCTATGATGCTAAGTGGCTTGAATCCGTGTCTGGCAACAGAGAGTAGGCAATAAAGAGGACATTTAACCGCTTATTTGATTAGGTGAAATTGGGTAGACTAGGTTAACTTTTTAAAGAGGATAAGAAATGAGTCATTTATTGTTTGCACAACACTAGGGTGGGCTGCATTTATTAGTTGCACAACTCGTGAGTGAGCAACTGAAGATTTGTCTTTTGTTACCGACACCAATTAAGAACACATGCAAACGACAACCAAGCTTCTTACCATCATTGATTTCTGGCCACCCTTCTTCTGCAAAAACCCAACTTTCCTCTTATTCTGATCGTTAGTATAGTCCACATCCTTACCCACATACGAAACCACAGTAATCAAAAGCCTAATAATGTCATTCGTCCATTTCATTCAGTGCCATAGAGAAGATCCTTCTTGCCCATATGGACCTCTGTTCCACCCTCATTGTGTTCGTCCTCGTTGCTCAAAGGGGGCTTGATGGCTTTAGAAGAAAGGCCTAGTCTACTTGTGTATCGGGATTCATGATTGTTCAATTTAAACTTAGATCATGGTTCAGGTCGTTTCAGTGTTGCCACTCCCTTTCACTTATTTCCTCTGTGTCATGCCAGACTGCCCCTTTGTTCATTGGATTCCTCTCTTTCTTCTTTTCATTCCTGAAGGTTTTGCTTTGCTGGAGGAGTTCAAGATCTCGGTCCCTGGGCAACTCTGTCTTATTACGTTGTTGGGCAACTCTGTCTTATTACGTTGCTGAATATCATTTGGGTTTTTTCCCTCATATATCTATTCTGCAAATTTTGGGTCTGATGCCCATTATTTTTGGGTCACCAAGTTCATTTGGGTTGGCTGGAATCTGCTATAGGCGGATTTCTAGGCCTGTATTTTCACCGCTTAGCTCGAAAACTGTTTTTTATGCTATTGACAGTAAGTTCTCACTGACTTCTTCATCTCATCTCAAGCAGGCCTGTTGAAATTTGTTATATTTTCTGCATAGAGTGAGCTTTCACAGGCGGGATACTTTTGTAGGTCTCTTAAAATTTGATGTATACTAGTTTTCTATCCCAAATCACTTGTGGGTTTGCGTAAATTTGGCCTCATTATATGCACAGGTTAGTTTGTAGGCTCAAAACCCCACCTGGGTAAGTTCAAAATCACCGACTTTTGTAGAATACCAAGTCATCTAGGCATAACCCATCAAAATTTGCTTAAATCCACCGGTTATGTGGCCATTTTTCTGGCAAGTATGTTCTACTTCTTTCCTGAGACTAGATTTTAGAGCCCACAGTCAATTGGCTCGGTAGAAAATTACATTATTTATGTTTTATTTCTGTACTAGGTCTGACCCTTCTCTTTTGGCCTGGATCTGCTACTAGTTTCCCATCCATGTCTTACTAAATTTGTTTACTTGTTCCTCATCCGGGTCTTACGAAATTTGCTAATCTTTCTTCGTCTGACTCAGATTCTGTGTGTGTGGTGATCCAGGCATTCCAAGAGAAATATTGTCATAGTTTCATTATTTACCTGCTTATGAACTTTGTAACAACCCAAATTGGATTGCTGATGAAAAGACAAAATCCCAGAGCTTTGGGTGGTCAAGCCCAGGTTTTAGTTTTGAAACTAGGCTCTGATACCATGTGTAGCACCCCTCTACATGATGCTAAGTAATTAATCATTTATTAAATTCATACACAATAACAACTTTGCTTTAACATATTTTCATTTCACTTACACCATTCTTCTACATTTGCTCAATGATAAATCTAGATAGCATGATGAAATAAGTAATAGGTTAACTCTAAGATTTGCAACTTAAAGCAAAAGTATATACAAAATATCAACAACAAATACCACTGAAAAATACCTCTTCCTTAGTTTGTCGAAGCTCATCAATTGTAATGTAGTACTAGGTGCTTCCAAGCATTCTTTTACGACCTTCCCAGAGTGAAACAACAGAATCCTCCCTGCCAATTAGGAGCCTAGCCAACTTCCTAGCTCCAAGAAACCTTTTGGTTTCTTGGCCCTCCATGCCCGTGACTCCAAGAACAACATAGCACAAATGCTCAAAGAAAACTATCACAAGAATTATATCTTCCAAGAATTTTACAACCTCTCATCATGCTCAAACCTCTCCATCATCCCCCTCCTCTCTACTTCTTCTCCCTATTTATCAAGTTTCCATACACACTTCCCCAAGTCTCCTCAACCACCCTCATTATTATCCATTAACCTCCCTTATCTAGATATTTTGGGAAAATATTAAAATAAAACTAAATATAAATGACTTGCATTAAACAACAATAAATAAAATAAAAAGTCTTTATTCTCATGCTAGCTAATAAATGTTATTTGATAATTTTCCCCAAAATGTACATAACACCCCACCATGCTCATTTAATTCATCACACCCACCATCTATCAAAGTCAAGAAGGTATTTAATGCTTTTAGATATTTGTGTGCAATATAATTTACATATTCAATAAACATTCAATTAAATAGTTAATAATTTACTTTAATAATTAATACATTAAT
>ML783493.1:292658-311145 GCA_009831015.1 Picea engelmannii | reverse complement strand
TTCTCAACTAACATCGAAGCATCCTTCCTTCCTAACCTACTTCCACCTTCCATCCTATCCTTTCCTTTGTTGGACTAAGATGGAGCGTCAACTATATTGACCTAACTCCAGATAGAACCCATAAGCGGAAGTGTCATACATCTCAACCAAGCTTCCCCAAAAAGCAACTAGAAGTCGTCATCACACGTCTAGGGAAGCGTGACTTCACACAACCCTCCCACGACTCTAGGTTTTAGAGGATAAATGGTGGGAAATACCTCCACCCCTCCTCATAGAACTAGGGTCAACACCCTACATCAAGACATATTGTGCAACTACTGTTCTTAGAGTCACGTCATCAAACATCCACTCTGGGTAAGTTGTGCATCCTGTCGAAACCACACTTACCATAGATCATAGTAATATTTCAAATCATAAATTAAATAGTAAGTACAACTTATAACATACAATATCTTCTTGATGTCTATGACATCCCAGTTACCTCAATACTATAGTCATTTGGCTATCACATAGCTCATCATCCTGTAGGTTAGTTCACCAATAACACATATTGATGCAGATACATCACAAATTTATATAAGAATCCATATTTGTATTGATGCTCAATTAAGAAATGTATTCTTATTTACACCATGCATTGCATCTATTATACATTCACAACATAACTTGAATTGGTATACATGTACCGAACTTACCCATTTTAATTTTCATTTTTAAATAATCAAATAACTATCTTTGTCATGAGCATATATCATGTAACATACAAATAGGTCTAGAGGTACACATCTCAATGTCTAACAAAGTCTATCTGACTCCAAACAAATGCTAAACTTTGAATTATTAAGATTAGTAAACAACAATGTTCTAACTACCTAAGGTCAAAATATGGGGCATTACACTAGGCTTGAGAATGGGAAGTTTGTCTAGGAAAAGAGTTTTTTGGGATTTCTTGAGCAGTGTGGTCACTCGGTCTTTAATGGAACCAACCCCTTCTCTCAAGAACATAATAAAAAGGGCCAAGCGATAGAGTTAGAGGTTGTTTCTTCATTCCTTGTTTACATTGTCTCATTATTTTCATTCTTGGGATCACATGGTTTTATAGAAGGTGCCAAAGCTTTGCAAATACATGGTGGACAAAGTTTGAGGAAAAATTGGGATGGACACTGACTTAAGAGTGGGGTTTAATGAATATGCGATTCCAGATTGCTTGGATGAAGATAATGTGAATGGAACGAGTAGAGATTACAAGGCCATATTGAGCAATTTTTAATTAGTGGCCATCAAGAGGCTTTGGAGTAGTGGTAAAAATGATGCTTCCAATGATAATGGTTACGAAGTGTAGGTGGATATATTGGAGTGGATCATACATATACTAAAAATGGTGTTGTTGTAGTGATAATGATTCAAATATGTTGGTCTATGAGTATATTCCTATTGGAGTCAAGGGGATATGCTTCATGGGCCTAAAATTGGTGTTCACAAGTACGTAAGATACAATATTTACTTTGGAGTAGCATAGGGAAAGGTATATATTCATCATGATTATGTGCCATGCAATATTCACAAAGAAGTGAAATCCAATCATATTTTGTTGGATGAGGTTTATAGGGATCTTGTTACACATTTCCGGTGTTGCAAAGTTTTTGTAGAGTTGTGGTAGGAGGGATGATTCTATGTCTATAGTTGTTGGGTTTTATGGCCTCATAGTTCCAAGTTATCTTGACCTCATTTCATTTAGAATGATGTCATGCTTTTCTTTGATTTTTATCTTGATCTCGTGAGACCGAGAATTCAACCCTACTTTGTTTTCTTCAACAATGGATGTTGGTCTTGTGTTTTCTCATTACTTTTGAAAGACTTGATGCAAGTGCTTTACCACTTTCCCACATGAATAATTCTTCAAATCCAAAACAATCATAGAATAGAACCACCAACATTCAAGTCCATTGAAATATCAAAATTCACAATATGAAAATTTTGGAAAATGCATCATATCTTACATTATTGCACAATTGAGTACAACGGTAGATGATACCTTAATGATCTTCCTATTTTGTATGTTATGACCTTTGATTCAATTCATCACTATTATGCTGGCACTTAGTGACATAATCCACATCACACCCATACTCATGCACAAACTTACCCCCTCTCAATGCATGGAAAAAGATTAGGAGGCATAGAAGGGAGGAAAGTTCCAATATTGTTGAGGACAAAAATAAGCAATATGTTGCAACATGAGTTGTAACACCCTCATTTTTAATCCCCCACAATTATAATATAATCATATAAATGATAATTAGGCTGGTGAGGTGATGTGTGGGGCAAAGAGCCTGTATTGATTTAATGTGGTCGGGGGTAGAATTGTATGTTATGTACATTGAAATAATTAATAAGGATGATAATCACTGGTTGCAATATGCGAGGGATGGAAAAAAAATGGGGGGATATGATTCCACAAGAGAGAGGGGTCAGAGGGAGAATTATGCATGGGTATTAATCCAACCCACATTCATGAATTATTATTATTATTGTGTATAAACCTTCTATTTGTTGTTGAGTATTCCCAAATCCAATCATTAAACTCATGTGAGCGGGTGGGTGTGAAAAGTCACATCCCATAGTTATTGGAGAGCATGTGATAAAGTAAAATCATCTTTGGGAAGAGTGAGAGTCAATCAAGCAAGGGAGAAGAAGGGAAATTCGTATGGGGAAAGATACAAGTTTTTACATGCATATTTTGGACAACAAGAGAGGAGCCGAGTGTTGAGAAGAGCACCAACCATGTTGTGCTTGAAGACAACCATTGTTTGGGTGTGTTTCTACTAAGAAATAGGCCGGTGTGCCTATATAAACGGGTTTTAATCCAATAGCACATTTCCTATGGAGGAAATGATTCAAGATCCATGAGAAGGTTGTTGTGAGCACTCCTGAAGCAACTGAGAAATTCCTGGCCAACCAATTTTCAATTTTTCTATTACATGAATTTTTCTTGTATCTAAAAAGACTTTTCACCACCTAATGGTAATCTCACAATATTCTAATTCCATAATTTAAAAACGTAGTCTAAATGTGCTAAGTTTATTTATTTATTTTTTTCTAGAAATATTTTTGAGGGATGTTTGCCCAAAGTGTCCTAGAGGTTTTTTAGTGCCCTAAATCAATTTATGAATTCAAAAATACAATTTAAATAACAAAACAATGTGATTTGGTGCAAATTTATGTTGCCAAATTCTAGAGAAGAAGACAAAAACATAAAACAATTAAACAACACCTAATTTATAATTAAATGGTGGATGAGATTATCTCTGATTGACTTTTTCTTACATTTGAAAATAATTTTCACTTGCTAATGGGAATCTCTCAATATTCTAATTCCATAATTTATATGGTCCATTATATGGTATCACCATTTTCTTTTGTTTAAATTGCATTTTTGAATGCATAAATGAATTCAACACCCTAAAAACCCCTCAAAACACTTGAATTATACAAACTCAATCACTCAAATATGGAGTTCCAACAATTGTTGGTCAGATTTCAGTAAAAATTGATCGAAAAATATGCATGGAAAAAATCGAATAAGTCCAATCAAACATGTGCACACAACATAATCATGCATTGCTCATTCTTTGACGAGAAAACACATTTAAGCATCAACACTTTGAATCTACTCTCACTGCCCTGAAGAACTCTGCATCGAATGGAGGCCAACTTGAATACCCAGCTTCGTTTTACACCTCATGCACTTGCCTACTTGCCTGAAGGTTGTCAAAGCATATTATTTTCTTACCGTTGATATGCATAGATTATTAGATTTAGGGGTTGGCTTCTCAAGGAAAGACTCAGTATAATAGATGAAAGCTCTCCTACCTTTAGCCAGGACAAAGATGATCATCTTCCATGGAAAGAATTCATGGTCTTTCTCCGTTATATGTATTGTTGTTGTGTTATCATATTTTCTGTTAATACACACACTTGCAGAAAAATTGTTTAAATTCTCCATTTTAGTTTGATATTACAAAAAGGTGTAAAATAAAAATGATATAAAATGGATAAACACAATTTCAAATAAAATAACTAATAGAAATTTAGGTATTCATCCTAGTTTCAAAAGTAAAATTTTTAAGGGTATAGCTCCTCCATGCCCATGGATTGTGAGGGTATTTAAAGTGACTGAAAATATTGAAAGTTCCTAAAACAATATAGAACTATACTATATACCATCTATGGATTTTTTCTTTATTTCTTTATTAGTCCCTGCCCTTCGGGCTGGCAGGGACTCTTAGTAATCGATTTTCTATTCAGCTATTAGTATGGCATAGAAAACAAAGCATTTAACGAAGCATTCAACCAAAGTTTCAACATTTTCATATAATTTTAGGACTTGTATTTTTTTTTTAACCCTATGTTCTAAGTTTGAGGCCTTATTTGGCCTCATATCGAGGCCAGACTCTTCAAACTTAGGGAAAGAGAGGCATTGAGACACAGAAATCCATATCAATTAATGCTAAGTTGAAACTTAGCATTAATTTGAAACATAAAATGCTTAATATTTTTACATGCTTATATCATGATTGTTACACGTTATGTGGCAATCCGCATGCTTGCATCTGACAATCCGCATGCTATCCATCCACATGCTATCCATGTGTTGTTGCTCCACTGCTATAATATTACTTGGTTGGATCGAATCCCATACAGAGTTCACTTCATAGGAGCTACTTTGCTGGCTTGCGTCCTTCCCTTTGTTCGAATCCCATCTAGAGTTCACTACACAGGAGCTACTTTGTTGGCCTCCGTCCTTCCCTCTGGCTACTTTGTTGCTACTAGAAGATGTCTACTTTGTTGCTGCTAGAAGTTTTTATTTTCTTTCCTTTAACGTTCTTTCTCTGTAGTTGAATCCTCAATCTCACGATCTTTCTCTATCGCCGAATCCTCAAGTTTTCTGTGACTGAAACAAAGGGAAGTTAAATCTAAATTAATCTAAATTTCTGTGTAAAATTGAAATAAGATGTGAATTTGTTTCTCCAAATGTACAAATTATTTCTATATGTACTCTGCAGGCAAGCACAGTCCGTAGTGTTTTTGTTTGCTATGAGCAGAGGAGATCACCAGTTCCAGTTTTAACTTTTAGGGTCCCAGGACCGTGCTACAGAAGAAGTTTGAACATTGGTAAATCCACTTGCTACAGAAGAAGTTTGAACATGGGTAAATATCCTTGCTGCTCGAAAGGAGGACTTAACCAGGGGGCCTGGACCGCCACTGAAGATATGATTCTCTCCAAATACATTCGAATTCATGGCAACAATGGATGGAGAAATCTTCCCCTAAAAGCAGGTGAATGTCAGTTAAGCACTAATAGTGCTATCAATATAAACATAGCCTTGCATTATGATGGTAAATAAGATGAGAAAAATTATTTGCAGGTCTTAAGCGGTGTGGGAAGAGTTGTAGATTATGTTGGATGAACTATCTTCGCCCCTACATTAAACACAAAAACATTTCCCTAGCTAAGGAGGATCTCATTATTCAGATGCATTGCCTACTTGGGAATCGGTATGTGGTGATGAGAAAATATTTATCCATGTAGTAACTTCATTACCCACTCAGTTTATATAGTTTCCCTTTCAATCTGAAAGTCCGAGCCTCAATTTTTTGAATTATTGGCATAATAAATAGTACAATGAAAATGCGTGATTGTATTTTACATGCAGGTGGTCCTTGATAGCAAGACGTCTGCCCGAGAAAACAGATAATGAAATAAAAAATCATTGGAACACTTCTCTGAGAAAGAAGTTCTAGTCAAGTAGGTCGCAAAATCTAAAGTCGAGACAAGAATCTCCTTCTCCCGTGCAAAAGTATGTCTCTAAAACTACTCCAATCAAAACAACGGCAGCGAGATTTTCTGGAGTGCTAAAACTAGAACGCTACAATGTTTACGGGAACAATGATAGGTCAGATCGATCTTTGAAATTGTGTGATGTTAAAGAAATTTCAAATTCATTAGAGCTACTTGTGGATGATTATATCAAAAGCAAAGGTTCGGAGGGCATTGTCCTTACCGTGGATGATATCAACCTTATTGAAATGATATAAGTTAGAAACTCTACCTGATGTATGTGGGATTTAGCGGACCAACAATTCTCACATTACCAACATTTTGCAGATGAAATCACCTACTATAGCTATTAGATTGAATAACTTTAATTTAGAATCCCCTATCGCAGTTTCTAAACTGGAACCCACAGAGTATTATTTACAAACATAATTTTCAGTTTGTATTCTCACAAGGAGAAATGTATTGCAAAACGGGATAATCGGTTTATTATTATCATCATTTGCACTCAATGGTTAGCCAAATTAGGAGTTCTGAGCCAGATCTGAATGGAGTTGGTTGTAAGATTTTAGCTCAGCCATTTTTTTTTTCCAAATATGCCAAAATGAACTTGCTTGAAGGAATTCTTACCTTGGTTTTCTGTAACAACTCATGGGCTGCCTCTTAAATTGCATCCTTGAGGGAAGCTGCGTGGTGATAAAGTCCCTCATTC
Organism: Picea engelmannii; assembly: GCA_009831015.1. NCBI lineage: Eukaryota > Viridiplantae > Streptophyta > Pinopsida > Pinales > Pinaceae > Picea > Picea engelmannii. The sequence continues at coordinate 304,594 of ML783493.1, read as the reverse complement.
AATATGCCCTTGATTTAGAGAAAAACACCATCAATGTATTTTCCCTTCATACACTACTTCTCTTGAGATGACATCCAAACCAAAACCCTAAAACGCTTTGCCGTTCACTGCTTCCTATCCATATCAGAATTACTATTTTTTGCGCATTATGGGTGGAAGACAGAACTACAGTTGTGGTCTTTGGTTTTGCGACTGCAATTCAGGTGCAACATGTTTTCTTCTTAAAAAGGGAAATCCTAGCCATAAACCACATAACCAGAAACACCTGGCGCAACGCAATCAACGCGTGTCCATTTTAATGTGGAGTTTAATACAATCAACACGTCTACATTTTTTATTTTATTGTTATAAAGATAATAATACCAGGATATGGAGAATTCTTTAGTCGACAAAATTGGATCAATCTAAACTTAATAAAAATATAACGATATCATTGTTTTTCTATTAGTGGCTAATAAAATTTTGAGTCTCCTAAACTAATTTTGGATCATGAGGGTGGAGTTTAATTTAACAAAAGTAATCGATCATATTCATCCACCATTTTTCTTAATAAACATCGGTGTTTAGCTTAATAATAGTGTGTTAGTAATAATATTCGATAATATTAAATCAACTAACGTTCCATAATTTCATCACTCGAACTTGCAGAAGTCTATTTCTATCTGTGTATATAATATCACATTTTAATGTTCTCTGTCAGACTCGATCCACCATAAGCATATATAAACCAATCCTAAATTACAACATAGTTTATGGTACTCATAATATTTTTAATTCAAGTCTAATGGAATAACTAAATTATCAAAATACTGTAACCAAGGATTTGTTGAAACTTGATGCTGATGTTTTGTCCAATGGTTAGCCAAATTAGGAGTTCTTACTGGATGGTTGGAAGAACATAGTCTGGTCCGTGCTTAGGCTGGTGTCCGAATTCACAATTAAAGAAAGTCATAAGACCATCTTGTTTGTTATCACAAAGCTAATAGTTGTTTGGGTGTAATTTATTTGCTACCCATCAAATCTAAATTCATATCAAAATAACATCTTGATCGACTCTTAATCCACAAACAAAGCATTTGAGAGAAAAACGAGAACCCATTTTGTATTCATGCCCTATTCCTTTCTATTCTCAATTCTCAATAAGTATACATTATTAGTCCCTACTTAAAGGCAACAAGGACTATTGCAATATGTTAAATCAAGTAATGATCTATCCTTCTGCTCAATTTTTACATGGAACTCATCATCGAGCATTTAAAAAAGAGCAAGAAACTTGAAGCAACATAATACTTGGACCGAAAACCATACAGAGAAAATCAAATCCATTACACATAGATCTACAATTCAAACTAGGGCTAATCCAAACCAATCAGGTGAAGTTGAAATTGCAGAACAAATAATTGAACTTCAAACTTACTACAAATCTTTCTGTTATCTCCTCCCTTCTTGGCAGGGACTTGTTGCTCCGCAACTTCCCTTGTTATTCTATAAAATGAGATTTTCCTTTCCATAAACAAAGGAACGTCATCACAAATTGTAATTTAACGTGGCTAACACATAAAGTCCAAATATTAATAAAAACAAGTTGCGAATGGCCACTCAAACATTGATAAGACTTGTATAAACGAGACTCTTGCATGGAAATAACAACGATTATACAAATGTGACGTACCCAAATATGTAATACAAGGTATTATAATAAAAATATCTAAATATGTTGGAGTGGTAGCTGTAGAGTTGTTTCTTACTTAATACGTTGGAGTGGAAGTTATAGAGTTGTTTCTTACCTCGAAGGAAATTCTGAACAAAACTTTGCTTAGTGGTTAGGGAAATCTTCTAATAACCAAGTAAAAGTTGGATCACGGGTTAAACATTTTTAAATCAAAAGAGATCAAAACCTTATTGTAATGGGAGGCTTTGCTATAATAATTTGTCAAATGATAATTCACCTCATCACTCAACCATGGAAAATAAAGGTGTCCAATTAAACTATGAATAATTAGTCTAAATTTGGGGGTTTTGTCTTTACTTTATATTCCATGAATCAACTCCCTTCAAACTTTAGAAATTGCATGCAATTTAAGTTGCGGACAAGTGGCATATTCCACTATGGTGGACGAGGAGGACCTTAACTTGAACATCCCTCATTGTACCCCCTATTTCTCCAAGCGTGGAATCAGATGGGGCATTAATCTTGATAGGATGTTTGAACAAAATGCAAGTGGGATTTTATATATTGTTGTCCAAGACTCTAGTAGGCATTCTTCATTGGGTGGACTAGGTAGGTCCATCAACTCAAATTGGCCTATTTGGATTCTTAGGATAATCAATTCTATACAGCCTTTGTATGGTTTGATTTTCTTTGTGAATATTTGTTTGGATTCAATGTGAGTCCAACTATGTGGATGGTTTTCTTGTTGGATGCCTCCATTATGGACTTATCATGGTTTTTATTTGGATGCTTCCATTATGGATTTATCATGGTTCTTTATTTGGCTCTATCTTGATGTTCTTTCCCTCGGTGGACTCTATCGTGGAGGGTCATAGGAGCTCCAGTTGATGCATTCTATGTGAAATTTTTGGTTTGCGTTGGGTTTAAACAAGGAGCATTTGTCAAGTTGAGGATCTTTCCTTCTCTCACTTTTGCAGTAGGATGTCATATTAGCTCGATTCTCAAAGAGTCGAAAATGTTGTTAGAAATATAATACCTCGGTTTTGAGTCCCCAGATTAATAATGAATTTTGTTTATTTGATGAAAGGCTAGAGTGCCTGAACAATTAAAAGAGGTCGAGGTGCCTAGGAAATTTAATACTTTGATCATTATTACTAATAAAATAAATCGATGGCTGCGAGACGAACAAGGGAAAGAGTTATAGGGGGATATGATTCTACGAGAGAGGGGGAAAGTTGATGGGATGAGGCTTTACATTTTTTAAATTATTTTATTTTACCCACCTTGGAATTTTGGAGAGAAAGAGGGCATTATGGGAGCTTCTTGGGGAAAGACTGCATTATGATTTTGATATTTAAACCACGTTCTTGATTGTCTTGGGGGTTGGCCATTCATTCTCACTCAAAATTCGTTTTTGGAGTTGTTCTTCTTTAATTCACTCTTTTGCTCATTCTTGGTTATGCACGGGGAAAGGAAAATGATTTGATAAAGACCAATAGCCATGGTTGGATGGTTGTAATTAATTTCTAATTATTCCAGAAAGGGAGGGATGCATGTGGGCATGATAATAATGGTATTGGAGAGAGAACTGTCCACAATTGAGAATCTTGAGAGTTTACAACATTGATATTTCATGACCAGAAGCATTGGAGCCCTGGAAAGAGGTGGACAACCTGAGGGACTGTGTGGCAGTGAAGGGGGTTCATTCTCTTTGGGTGGTGTAGGCTGAAGGGGAAGAGCACTGGTAATATGGATTTGTTGTGTGTTTGAGAAACCCATGAGATCTTGATTGCTGAATGGTTTGGGGAAACTGAGTGTCGATCTGAGACTCATCCTTGTGGATTCATAGCCTTGTCTTAGGGGTGACCTACTTTTGGGACTTGAAACAACAATGCCTAAGGTTGAGTGGAACATCCTTGGTCTACATCTAGTTGGTGATTGGTTTTGTTAAAGATAAGTGCTCTTGGTCATGTGTTTCTCTACTTATATATATTTATTTCCGTTGCGTATATAAATTGGTAATGTGCCTACTTGCTGGTTATTTGTTGTGCATGGCATATGGTTCTATTATTTCATAGTTTATCATGAATCTTGATTATTGTATGTGTTTCTTTCATGCTTCTTTATTAATTAATTGGTTTCATAATTTCGAATCAGCCCAAGAGGAAAAATTTAGAGGTACCCGAGTAGTGGGTATGACTTAGATTAGAGCATAGAGAAAATTGTTTTGGATTTGCTGATATGGGTATATTACAAAGGTAGCATGACTCAACCTGGTGGCTGGGTGTGTTATAGATTGGTATCATATTTGTTGGTTTACAACAATGGGTCTTTGAAGGGGCCTGCTACATGCCAAGACAAAAGTTCTTGAAGTTCCAGAAGTAAATTGATTAATGGATTGAACAATGCTGAAGGGGGGAAATTTTCATGGTTTAAAGTTTGTTTTTCAACTTTGCGAACCAGATCCAAGTTGATCCCCCATGTCCTTGACCTTCCAACAATATCCTCCTTCATGAACAGAGCATCATAATCGACAATTATGCTCAACAAGAAAACCATCGCTCAACGACCATCGATTTAACCTCCGCGTGGGATCTCCACAGTAGATTTGCAATCTAGCTATTTTACTTTATCCCACATGCATTGGAAAGGGTTCTCATGAATTATTTATTAGCAAAAGGGAACCCTTTGTCACTTGTTCGTAAAGAACATAGAGCCATGAAACCCTATGAAGTCTGTGTGTGATGTAACTTTTGGCAATTAGGACCCACGAGAAAAACATGTTCACCATATCAGGGTTGACTAAAAGGGATCTAAATGGAGGTTGTGAGAAGCACCTGGTGGCCCAATGGACTAGATTCGACTGGGGTCGAGAGTTGGATGTAAGATTGAATGCAGAATCCTAGTGGGTCAATGGACTAGATCGAAGCCAATTGACGAGTTATATGTGAGAAGCTTGTGTGACACCCTGGTTGGCCAATGGGCCAGTGGGCTGGTGAGATCGATGGACTGGTGGGCATGGTGGTCAGATCAGACCAGAGTCGATCGAGGGTGCCAGATAGAAGACTTGCATGGGGCACCCACTGGGTTAGTAGTCTGGTTCCCTGGTAGATCATACAAGAGTTATTCAAGTGGAGATTGTGTGGGGATGGTCCGGTGCCCTGATGGACCTAGTGGTCAGACCAGACCAATGTCAAATGTATGAAGTGTTTAGAAGTTGAACTTGGTGGGCCAGTGGCCCGATGGTCGGACTAGTTTAGAGTCAAGGAAAAAAGAGTATGGAAGTTGAGCGCAGTGGGTCAATGCTTTAGTGCGTCGATGAATGATTCCACGTCACAACCACAACATCATCCATGTTAGCAAATTGCCACGTAGGCAAGACTGTCCATTGGTCTAAAAAAAATAGTCTAGAGCCATTTTCATATTTTGGCCATAACTAGAGCAAAATAATTTGCATTGAGATGAAACTTCTGGGTTTTGTCCACATAGAGGAGATATACAAAAGTGCTAGAGAGGGCCATTGTCCATTTCATCTTGGATTTGTTAGAAGTTGAAAAATAATGGTTTTTAAAGATTTGGGTCCAGATTATTGGAAGAGATCCAGATTAAGATGAAACTCTAGGAGAGATTCCAAAAAGCAGACATGGAAATAAACCATGAAGGGACTGAATAAATTATAAGGGTATTGGAGTGGGGATGCTGAAGTAGGCCAACATCCACTATTCCTGAGCCACTTTTTAGGGATTTTCAGAGGAGAAACAGTGACCCCCGATCACAAAACTTGAAAATTTCGTTTACTCAACATTTTATATTCTCATCAAGAGAAACAACTTTGGTCTAGTGAAAATTTTCCAGAAGTTCCCAAATTGAGAGATAACCAGTTTTGCCAAAAATTCTAAGCTTGAAAAAAATTGTAAAAGGGACAAAGTTGCAGTTTCTAGATTGCTGCGGTTCTTGAATGAATAATTAGATTGAAAATATGAGAGTTGTTATGAATTATTTGTCATTATTATTATTATCTAAGTCTCAGTCAAAAGTTTGTATAATTCCTTACATAATTTCTTCTGCAATTGATAGAAGTTGGCCTTTCCATAAATTACACCAGTGGAGAAAATGCGCAAATGGGGTAAAAATGGTTTTTTCAGGAAGCCATAACTTTCAAATCGAATGTTGGAATGAGGCGTATGAATAGTCATTGGAAATATGATTTAGAGGAGAATAACCTGTAAATATTATAATTTGGAGAAATTTGATATAATTCTTCATGAATTGAGCGGAAAAAGGACATGTAGCATGAATTGAATTTTTTTCTATAATATGCATAATTCTAACAAAATGGTTGCACATTTTGCAGAATTAGGGGATATACACATACCAGTTCAATATAAAAATGAATATTTGGTACATGGAGGAAGGAGAGGAAGCCTTCAATCATGAGAGAGAAGCCAAAGGTCAAAATATCATAGTTGGTAATGCAGAGACAAAATCTAATGGACACAGGAGTAGAGTGGAGCCTGAAACATTAATAGAGACTATGAGAAGCTTGAAAATAGAAGTGCAGTGTTACAAAGTAGATAATGAGAATATGATGAGATAACAAAATCAAATAAATTCTCAAATGATGCAAACCCTAAATCGATTGCATAGACAAGCAAATAATGGATCAGACTCAAGACATAAATAAGAAGACAAAGATCATGAAAGAAGAGATAACTACAAAAAAACCAGTCATTCAAGAAGTGATAATATAATTCATAGAAATCACTCACCTCCTTACTCAATAAGGAAATTCTATGCATCTGAAGACTCCATAAGTAGTCTAGAATTGTCTCATGTTAGGCACTAAAGAAGAAGACATGAATTGGACAGTTCACAAGGAGATATGAGGAATATTAAGTCACCATCCTTTGATGGTGAAAGAGAAAGGGAAGATGATGTTGAATCTTGGTTGCTTGGAATCAAGAAGTATTTACAATTGCACAATTACTCATGTAACCTAGAAGCCATATTTTCCACATACTATTTGCATTGGAAAGATGCTATGTGATGGGATTAGTTGAAGCAAGTTGAGCACATTAATGAGAATAATATAACTTGGAAGCAATTCAATAAGTGTTTTCAGAAGGATATTTTAGTGCACTTCTATGACAAGAAAATGCAATATTTCTTTGAAATTTGGTTGGAAAACATGACCATGGTAGAATATAAAAATAAATTCTTGGTATTGCTTAAGTATGTAGGGTTTATCAAGGATGAGAAGGTGAATATACATAGGTTTTTGAGTGGACTATCATCTTTTTATAGAGAAGATTCAATATGATGAGCCCCAAAATTTGAAAGAAACCATTAGAAAGGATAAGTACCTATATGGGCAAGGAAAGGATAGATAATCTTTGCAAAAGTATTGGAGGGATAATAAGAAGGAGAAATTTGATCAAAGAAGGAAATGATTCAAACCTCCTTTCAACAAAAACAACCCTAATAAAAATCAGCAAGATCAGTCTTCTAAGAATGAATCCAAAAGGGAAGAATCCTTGGGAAAAAGGGGAAGACCACCAATCAAATGTTAGGTATGCAACAACGATCACATGTACAAGAATTTCCCTCACAGAGAAGACAAAATGAAGACCATGCACAACATCCAAGAGGCTAATGTATTATAAGATATGGGAATAAATATTCCAAGAATATATGTAGCCTTAGAAGATCGACAAGTAGAATACCAATCCAATATGATGAAAGTGGAAGGTAAGATCATTAATCATCCTATTTCTATTTTAATTGATTTGGGAGAAATATGTTGTTACATTGATCCTAAAATAGTGGAAAGATTAAATTTGGAGACAAGTAATCTTAAAATATCAAGTTTGGTTCAACTAGCCATTGGAACCAAAAGAAGGATCAATGAGACTGTTAGAGGTTGTCCAATAAATATGAAGGGAATTAGTACTAAGGCTGATCTGAATATTATTCCATTAGGATATTATGATATCCTAATTGGAATGGATTGGCTAGACAAGCTTCATGTTCTCCTAGATTGTCATAACAAGAAATTTACATGTCTTGATGAAGAAGGAAAATATAGCACCATGAAAGGAATTCCAAGACCCATTTCTATAAGGGAGATTTCAGCCTTACAACTAAAGAGATTTTTCAAAAAAGGTTTTCAATTGTATGAAACTCATGTGGAGGAACTAGAAAAGACCAAAGGGCCAAGCCTTGAATACTTTTTAGTATTGCAAGAGTTTGGATATGTATTCCAAGAAATACTGGGATTTCCACCAAAGAGGGAGATATATTTTTCTATTGATTTAGTAGCAGAAGCTTCCCCAGTATAAAAAACTATTTATATAATGAGTACACTAGAATTAAAGAATTACAAATGCAGTTGGAAGAATTGTTGAAGAAAGGGTACATACACCCAAGTGTTTCACCTTGGGGAGCACCAATAATCTATGTTAAAAATAAGGATGGAACATTGAGGTTGTGTATTGACTTTAGACAATTGAATACAACCACTATGAAGAACAAATGCCCTTTGCCCAAAATTGATGACCTCTTTGATCAACTAAGAGGAGCAAAGATATTTTCAAAGATAGATTTGAGATCAGGATACCACCAGGTAAGAATGAAGGAAAATGACATCATTAAGACAACCTTTAGAACCATGCATGGATATTATGACTTTGTAGTGATGCCATTTGGACTGACCAATGCACCAACTATATTTGTATGCTTAATGAATGGCATATTCATAAATTCTCTAGATTAGTTTGTTATTGTATTCTTGGATGACATGCTTATACATTATAAGTCCGAGGAAGAGCATGAAAATCACTTGAGGTTGGTGTTGCAAGTTCTAATGGAGCATCAGTTGTATGCCAAGCTAAGGAAGTGCTCTTTTTGTCAAGAAAACATCCATTATTTGAGGCATATTATTTCAGAAGAAGGTATGGCCGTAGATTCAAAGAAAATTGAATTCGTTAGAGGATGGCCAACACCCAAGAATGTATATAAGTCATATATTTTATGGGATTAGCCAAATACTATAAGAGGTTTATAGAAGGGTTCTCTAAGATTGATCATCCCATTATTTCTTTACAAAATAAGGGAATTAAATTTGAAGGGACAACAAAGTGTGAAGAGAATTTCAATTTGTTGAAAGAATTACTTACTAGCGCACTTATTTTAAAGATTTATGACCCAAATGAGACTTTTGTGGTATGTACAAATGCATGCAAGGAAGGACTTGGTGGAGTCCTCACTCAAAATGGACATGTCATTAGTTATGAGTGCATACCGATTAAAGATCATGAAAGGAATTATGCCACACATGACTTTGAGCTTTCTTCCATAATTCATGCATTGAATATGTGGATGCATTATCTCATGGGGAAGAAATTTGAATTAAGGACAGACCATAGTGGTCTGAAATATCTTTTAGGAAACAAAATTTGAATGCTAGGTAGACAAGATGGCTAGAATTTTTAAAGTGAGTACCACTTTCACATCAAGCATATCCAAGGAAAAGAAAATAAAGTTGTTGATGCACTCAACACAAGAGTACATATTATCTATACTACAACCATTAGTATGCGTAGTTCATATTTAGAGATCAAAATTTTAAATACTGTTGTTACAGACAAGAATTACCTATAGGTAAAAGAAAGCTTACAACAAAAAAATGTACAATAGAAATTCAAAGGGTACAAGATAGAAGAATATGGACTTATTATGCATAAAAATATAATTTTTGTTCCTAGTTATGGAGAACTTAGGAATTTGGTATTAAAAGAAATGCATAATGTTCCATATGCTAGACATCCCGGTTACTAGAAAAAAATTGCAACAACAAGAAGCCAATTATTTTGGCCTAGGATGAAGAAGAATGTTGCTGATCACATTGCTAGATGTATGGAATGTCAAGGAGTGAACAATGGGAATAGACACCCAACAAGTTTGCTACAACCATTGCCAGTTTTAGAGAAGAAATGGGAAGTGGTAACAATTGATTTTATAACTAAGTTTCCCAGGACAACGAGATTCAATAATTGTAGTTGTTGATAAATCGAAAAAATCTGCTCATTTTGTTCCTATGAAAATAAATCATACAACAACTAATATTGTAGAAATTTACACGAGGGAGATTTCTAGGTTGCATGGAATACCTAAGGTAATTGTCTCAGACAAAGATACACAATTTACTTCGAATTTTTGGAGGGGATTATTTAAAGGATTTGGTACAAATCTAAACTTTAGCACAACATACCATCCACAGTCAGATGAGAAGATAGAGAGAGTCAACCAAGTAATTGAAGACATGTTGAGAATGTATGTGATGGATAAGACATCTAAGTGGGAAGATTACTTGCATTTGGATGAGTTTTCCTATAATAATGGGTATCAAGTTTCATTGAAGATGAGCCCATTTGAGATTTGTATGGTAGAAAATGTAATACTCTAGTGAGTTGGGACAACCCAAAATATAGAGTAGTACTTGGGCTATAATTGCTCAAGGATATGGAAAACTAGATGGTTAAAATTAAGCATAATTTGAAAGAAACAAAAGATAGACAAAAGAGTTATGTACATAAGAACATGACAACTGGATAATTTAAAGTGGGAGAGAATGTACATTTGAAACTAAAGCACAAGAAGATCTCATTAAAGTTGGGAAGTTGTATAAATCCAGAAGCTAGATTCTGTGGTTCATTTGAAATATTGTACATAATAGGGCTAGCTTAATACATGCTTGGATTGCTTGCTTCCATGAATGTGCATAATGTATTTCATGCCTCTTTGCTGAAAAAGTATGCGCATGATCCTAACCATGTTATTTATTGAAATTTTATTTAGGTGGAGCTAGAAGGATACTTTTAGGTCCAGCCGATGCCCATATTGGAAAGAAAAGTAAATATGTTATGAAATTGAGTCATAGAGATGATACAAGTTCAGTGGACTTGATATGGTACTAAAGATGCTACTTGGGAGCATGAAGATGCCATGTGGACAAAGTACCTGCAACTTTTTGAAGAATTTTAAATTTTGGACTTCTGTTTTGCATATGCAATGAGGACAATGCCAAAATAAGGGGGGGGGGGGAATGTAATACCCCAGTTTTGAGTCCCTATATTAATAATGAATTTTTTTTATTTGATGAAAGGCCAGAGTGCCTGAACAATTAAAAGAGGACATAGTTCCTAGGAAATGTAATACTTTGATAATTATTAATAATAAAATTCATTGCTGGCGGCGAGATGAACAAGGAAAAGAGTTATAGGGGGCTATGAATTGAGAGAGGGGGAAATATGAGGGGCTAAGCCCTTGCATTTTTAAAATTATTTTGTTTTACCCACCTTGGAATTTTGGAGAGAAAGAGGGGGCTATGGGAGATTCTTTGGGGAATACCACATTATGCTTTTGATATTTGAACCCCGTTCTTGATTTTCATGGGGGTTGGTCATTCATTCTCACTCAAAATTCATTTTTGGATTTTTTCCTCTCTAATTCACTCTTCTACTCATTATTTGTTATGCATGGGGAAAGTAAAAAAGATTGATGAAGACTAGAAACCATGGTCGACTGGCTATAATTAATTTTTGATTATTCCAAAAAGGGAGGGATGCATGTGGGATTGAGAATAATGGAATTGGAGAGAGAACTATCCGCAACTGGAAACTTGAGAGTTTCCATCTTTGAGATTTATTGACCAGAAGCACTGGATCCCTAGAAGGAGGTGGGCAGGCTGAGGGACTGGTGGCAGTGAAGGGGGTTCATTCTCTTTGGGTGGTGTGGGATGAAGGGGAAGAGAGATTGTAATTTGGATTCACTATGTGTTTGAGAAACCAATGAGAGCTTGATTGTTGAATGGGTTGGGGAAATTGAGTGTCGATATGAGACCCATCCTTGTGGATTCATAGCCCTGGCTCGGGGGTGACCTGCTGTTGAGACTTGGAATGACAATGTCTAAGTTTGGGTAGAATGTCCTTGGTATGCAACCAATTGGTGATTGGTTTTGTTAAATATAAGTGATCTTGGTCATGTGTTTCTCTGCTTATATATATTTGTTTCTGCTATGTATTGATTATTATCTATGAGATATAAATTTGTAATGTGCCTTCTTCTTGGTTATTTGTTGTGCATGGCATATGGTTCTATTCTTTTGTAATTTATCATGAATCTTGATTATTGCATGTGTTTCTTTCATTCTTATTTATCAATTAACTGGTTTCATAATTTTGAATCAACATGTTAGGGTCCTAAC
>ML783493.1:215119-292529 GCA_009831015.1 Picea engelmannii | reverse complement strand
GCATGAGACAACACCTGTGTACGGATCGGCCTAGATTACCTGAAGCCCTCTTTAGATAAATCGATCGGCCGCCTGACTGCTATAGTGTCACTGAGAACAACACTCAGGAAGATACTCTCTAGTACCTGGGTAGTCAGGTAGTACCGCTAAGGGTACGGTCTATCCTCCTTAGTTAGTGCCCTGAGATATTGGGCCGAGTACTACTGTTGGACCCCACATGTATATCAGAGAGCTATAACACAGGTCAAACCCTTTTCTATAGAAACCTTGAATACCTAACCCTTGGGGGACAGAAACATAAACAAATTAAAACAAACAAGATCTATTGCCGTGCAACTGTGTTCAGGTTGCCAAGTAAATACACATTTCTTTCTGGTTAAGCATTTGGGCATTTCCTCTCTGCAGTATTCTTGGCATTTCCACTCCCCATGTGCACTTTTATTAGTGTAGGAGGAATGGCCCAGGGTGGGGAATGGTCCAGGCTCAACAATCAGGGACAGACATTCCTTAGGGTTTATACATTCTCTCCAGGGTGCACTTTGATTATTGTAGGAAGAATGGCCCAGGGTGGGGAATGGTCCAGGTTCAGAAGACAGGACAATTATTCTTCCTTGCTTGAGAATAATAGTTCAGATATCTCATTACTCTATTTTGAGGGCAGATATTCTTTCATATCTCATAGACGTGAGTGAAAGATTGGCCCATATGATTCATTTTTTATTTTAGCAATATTTTTCTGTGCAGGTTGGAATCAGATGATTTTTATGGAGACTACATGTCTCCAGACAGTAGAGATATACTACTGTGGTGGATATGTTCCACTGTTTGTAACTATGTGTCACGGTTTGAGTAGTTGTGTACTACCATGGATAGACACAATTGTGTTCTATCAATTGATATTGTACCACTTGTCATAGGAGATTATCCAGTTGGATAATAATGATGGTGCTCGTGATGCTACCAGTTGAATGGTCTGTTTTGCTCAAGACCATACCTCCCTAGCTAGGAGGGAGTGTTAATATTATGGTAGCTTTGGGAGGTATGAACCTCTATTGTGACCTATGACGAGATTATAATATTTCGGAAGGAAGCAAAGAAGTAAAGGAAACCCTAGACGAGATGTCGACTACATAAATATATTTAATATTAATCAATTAGTACCCAGAAGGAGAAGTCAGCCCCAGTAAGCCTGCCAGATTACTATAAATACAGGGCGCCAATTTCTCATTATACACATTCTCAGAATTCCAGAGAGCCAGTTGTGCGCATTGCAGTTGGTAGTTTTGTGTGCAAGTTTACAGGGAAGAGTGTTGTACCAATTTCTGGGTGGGACTATTTGATCATCTTTGGTTACTTTTCTTGCCTGGTGCATTATCCTTGCTTGGCTATTGATTTCTACTAGTATTCTTCTCTGTCAAGGTCAAGGTGCTCGGAGGGTGGCTTTGACCTATGGTTGGGTGACAAGGGTATTGTCAATGGTGCTCGTTTTACCATTGACAATACCCTTGTCACCCAACCATAGGCCGAAGCCACCCTCCGAGCACCTTGACCTTGATAGAGAATAATACTGGTAGAAATCAATAGCCAAGCAAGGCTAATGCACGAAAAAGTAACCAAAGTTGATCAGATAGTCCCACCCAGAAACTGGCGCAACACTCTTCCCCAGAAACTTGCGTACAAAACTGCCAACTGCAGTGCGCACAATTGGCTCTATGCAATTATGAGAATGTGTGTAAGGAGAAACTGGCACCCTGTATTTATAGTAATATGGAAGGATTACTGGGGTCGACTTCTCCTTCTGGGTACTAATTAATTCATATTAAATATATTTCTGCAACCGACATATCGTCTAGGGTTTCCTTTACTTCTTTGTTTCCTTCCGGAATATTCTAATATCGTCATAGGTCATAATAGAGGTTCATACCTTCCGAAGCTACCATAATATTAACACTCCCTCTTAGTTAGGGGGGTATGATCTTGAGCACAATAGACCATTCAATTGGTATCATTACGAGCACTGTCATTATTATCCAACTAGATAATCTTGTATGAAAACTGGTATCAATTGATAGAACACAACTGTGTCTATCAATGGTAGTACACAACTACTCAAACCATGACACATAGTCACAAATAGTGGAACATATCTGCCATAGTAGTATATCTCTACTGTCTGGAGACAGGTAGTCTCCATAACAATCATCTGATGCCAACCTGCACAGAAAAATATTGTTAAAATAAAAAATGAATCATCTGGGTCAATCTTTCACTCACGTCTGTGAGATATGAAAGAATATCTTCCCTCAGAATAGAATAATGAGATATCTAGACTATTCTTCTCAAGCAAGGAAGAATAACTGTCCTGTCTTCTGAACCTGGACCATTGCCCACCCTGGGCCATTCTTCCTACACTAATAAAAGTGCACCCTGGAGAGAATGTATAAACCCTAAGGAATGCCTATCCCTGATTGCTGAGCCTGGACCATTCCCCACCCTGGGCCATTCCTCCTACACTAATCAAAGTGCACATGGGGAGTGGAAATTCCCAGAAATGCCCAATATTCTTGGTTACGCAATCTGGAATTTTTTTCACCATTATTTGAGACCTATTCCATTGGATTCATCTCCTCTCCCTTATCAAATTCATCCATATCATTTTTTCAGCCAAAATTTTTTACCCTGCCGCCCCTTTTCAATTTCCTCATCCTCATGGCCCATACTCATAGCCAAGACTTGGAATCTCGCTTCAACACCTTGCAATCTGGTCTCATTGAGACCCAACAAGAAGTGAAACAACTCAGTGCCAATGTTACCGCCATCAATACAATCATGCATTCCTCAATGGGGGAAATCAAACAAGACCTCACCACCCATCTTGAATCAGTATTTTCGGCACTCTGCACCAAAATGCATATCCCTACAGATAACCATTCCTTTTCCTCACCTCCACATACTGAACGTGACCATTCCTCTCATTCCCATACCTTGCAGAACCATCACTTTCAACGTGACCTATGCCTTCCGCGGGTGGATTTGACCAAATTTGATGGCTCAGACCCCATTGGTTGGGTAACCCAAATGGAACATTACTTCTCTTTATACAACATTACAGATGACTTGGCCAAACTCCGGTATGGTGTTCTCCATATAGATCAAGAACGTTGGCAATGGTGGCAATGGAGAAAAATTTCTCGTCAAGGGTATATTTCTTAGACACACTTTGTGGTAGAGCTTTATGAACGCTTTGACACTGACACCAACCATTTGGGCCATTTGACAAAGATGAAACAATTAGGAACAATGGAAGATTTTATAGCTGCCTTTGAGCGCCTGGCTTTTAGAACAGAGGGCATGTATAATGCCTTTTTACGAGAGTGTTTTATCAGCAGCCTCAAGGATGAAATTCGGGCCCACGTCCTCATGACTCAGCTTGAGAGTTGGGTGGAGGCTACCAAAAGAGATAAAGAAGCACAACAGGTTGTATCTGCTCAAAACCACAAACCCTCCTTTATCCCTCGCCCTAAACCAGTAAATCCTACTACTCCCTCTACTCCACTAAAGATCCAAAAATTGACCAGGGATGAAATGGCTGAATGCTAACTCAAAGGGATTTGTTATAACTATGATGACAAATATTTCTCGGGCCACAAGTGTAAATAAAAAAATCTTTTTATGTCCATCTTCGAGGAGATTTCGGAAGAAGATGAAGAAACTCCCTCCGTGTCTGAGTCACCTGAATCCACTGACATAACCCCTCCCTTAGACCCTCCCAAAGTAGAACCGGTCATTTCCATCAATGCTCTCACTGGCTTCTCCACTCCCCAAACCCTCAAGCTAATCGATTACATCAAGCATCAGAAGCTCATCATTCTAGTTGATAGTGGCAACATCCATAATTTTATTCATTGCCGCATTGCCCAAGAAACTCATTGCTACATCCATGTCGTCAATAATTTCCAAATCATGATTGCCAATGGTGGTTCCATGAAATGTGGAGGGCGTTGTGAAAATGTGCATCTCCAAATTGGTGACTACCACCCGAAATCCCATATGTTTGTTATCGACATGAGAGGTTGTGCCATTGTGTTGGGTGTAGATTGGCTAAGGACTTTGGGTCCCATTCTCATGGATTTTAAAGACTTAACCATGCAATTCGACGAGGAGGGCCACCAATATAAGTTCCAAGGCATCACCGCCGGTTCACCTGAGATCATTAGTTCCCATCGCATGAAAAAGATGCTCAAAAAGGGCCATTCTGGTGTTATCGCCCAACTCCATGCCATACAAGCAACAAATACACCCTCGGTACCGCAAGACCTCCAAGCCATCCTTTCTAAACATCAATTGGTCTTTTCCACTCCCAAAGGCCTCCCTCCTTCCTGTGGTGTTCATGATCATTCCATTCCCCTTGTACCCGGAAGTCTTCCTCCCAATATCCGTCCATATTGTCACCCCTTTTCCCAAAAAAATGAAATTGAGAAAATGGTCTAGGAACTCCTTAATGCAGGCGTTATCCACCCTAGTACGAGCCCCTACTTGTTTCCTGTGGCCATGGTCCTGAAGAAATAAGGTTCTTAACAAATGTGTCTTGACTTCCATGCCCTCAACAAACTTACCATCAAAGACAAATTCCCCATTCCTGTCATTGATGACCTCCTGGATGAATTGAGTGGCACCCAATTCTTCACTAAATTGGATCTCCGTTTGGGCTACCACCAGATACGTATGAAAGAGGCAGACATTCCCAAGACTGCCTTTAGAACTCATGAGGGCCACTATAAGTTTTTGGTCATGCCCTTTGTCTTGTGTAATGCCCCCTCCACCTTCCAAAGCCTCATGAACCATGTCTTCCATCATTTTCTCCGCCGTTTTTTATTAGTTTTCTTTGGCGATATCCTCATCTATAGAAAAACCTGGATAGACCATCTTGCTCATGTGGATTGAGTTCTCCATCTACTCTCTTAGCACCAACTTTTCTTGAAATAGTCTAAATGTGCTTTTGGCGCCTCAGAAGTAGAATACTTGGGTCATCTGGTTGGAAAAGATGGCGTTAGGATGGATCCTAAAAAGATTGAAGCTATGAAAGATTGGCCTCACCCAAAGACTCTTAAGATCTTGCGTGGATTTCTAGGCTTAACAGGGTATTATCACAAGATTGTTAAGAATTATGGGAATATTGCAACACCTCTCACTGCTCTCCTAAAAAAGAACTCTTTCACTTGGACTCCAACCACTACTCAAGATTTTCAGACCTTGAAGATGGCCATGTGCACCACTCCATTCCTTGCCCTTCCCGATTTCACAAAGTCCGTTGTGTTGGAATGTGATGCCTCAGGAAAAGGAATTGGTGCTATCCTTATGCAAGAGGGTCGACCTTTGGCCTTTACCAACAAGAAACTATCTGAAAGAAATCTGGGCAACTCCATCTATGAAAAGGAAATGTTGGCTATTCTTCATGCCATGGATCTATGGCATCCTTATCTATTGGGGCAACGTTTCCAAATTAAGACAGACCATCAAAGCCTCAAGTATTTTCTAGAACAACACATTTCCTCCCCAGAACAACAAAAATGGGTGACTAAACTCTTTGTATATGATTATGAGATCATTTATAAGAAAGGAAAAGACAATGTGGTTGCAGATGTACTTTCCCGAAAATATGAAGGCAAAGGATCCCTTTTTTCTCTTTCATTCATTGTACCAGATTGGCTCCAAGCCATTCGCTAGGAATGGCTACAAGATCCAAAAAGTTTGCAGTTGATCCACCAATTGCAGTCCAAGGCTCCAGCTTCCCGAGGGTACTCTTGGCTCCATGAGGAACTTCAATACAAAGGCCGTTTGTATTTAAATAAACAATCAAATATTAAATCCACAGTACTTTCTGAGCTTCATGCTACACCCACAACAGGGCACTCCAGGTTCACCAAAACCTATGACAGGTTCAAACGTTCCTTTTTCTAGGATGGTATGAAACAGGACATTCGTAATTTTGTAGCTGAATGTGATATGTGTCAAAACAACAAGGGAGAAACAATCAAATTGCCGAACACACTACAATCACTCCTGATTCCACCTGCTATTTGGAAGGATATCTCTATGGATTTTATTACCGGCTTACCCAAATCGGGAAATAAATCCGTCATCATGGTGGTTGTTGATTTCCTTTCCAAGTATGCTCATTTCTGCACCCTTCAAAACCCATTTATAGCATCCACGGTGGCCCAAATCTTCATGGATCAGGTCTTCAATCTTCATGGCATGCCACACTCTATTGTTTTTGGTCGCGACCCAACTTTCACAAGAAATTTTTGTCAAGAACTGTTCAAGATACAAGGCACCAAATTGCATCTCAGCACAACTTATCATCCCCAGACTGATGGCCAAGTGGAAGTTGTCAACAAGTGTTTGGAAACATATTTGAGGTGTTTTGCCTCAGAAAATAAAAATCAATGGGCTCAATGGTTACCCCTAGCTGAATGGTGGTACAACACTTCATACCATACAACTACACGCATGGCTCCTTTTGAAGCGGTATATGGACATAAGCTACCTTTAGTTCTCTCATACTTATCAGGTGCCTCAAAGGTCCAGGTGGTTGACCTAACACTTATATCTCGAGAGGATATTATCCATACGCTCAAAGAGAATTTGGTCATGGCACAAAATCGCATGAAGCAACAAGCAGATCAAGGTCGCTTTGAACGTCAATTTGCAGAAGGGGATCATGTGTTTCTTCGATTGCAACCTTACAAGCAAACTTCCCTCAAGGCCGAGCATTGTCAGAATCTAGCGCCCAAATTTTATGGTCCTTATACCATACTCAAGCGTGTGGGACAAGTCGCCTATCAGTTAGCTTTGCCCAACAATTTGAAGCTACATCCTGTTTTTCATGTTTCATTCTTAAAGAAGGTGACTGGAGCTAAGTGCCAAATTCAAACCAACCTTCCATAGTTAGCTGAAGAAGGATCCATTTGGCTACAACCAAAAGCAGTTTTGGACCAGCGTGAGCGTCACTTACGTCAGAGAACCATCAAGGAAGTGCTAGTACAATGGAAAGATACAACTCCAGCAGATGCCACTTGGGAACCAGCTACCATTCTGCAACAATTTCCTCATCTCAAGCCTTGAGGACAAGGTTGTTTTTAAGGGGGTGGACATGTTAGGATCCTAACCCGCACATAGGTAGAACAATATATTCGGATGTAATAAAGGTCAATATTAATAAGGCCTTTCAATAAAATAGAATAAGATGGATGTAAGAAGACCTAATAGAAGCTTCCGCTTCTAGACAGATCTTCCTCTAGATGCTTCTTTTTAGTATAAATAGGAGTCAAGGGTATGAGAACCATAGCTTGGATATTATTATAATAGAGCTCTGCTCAATTGGAGGTTGCCCCCTCGAAGAGGCCTGTGAACATTGCTTTCAGATTCAAAGTGCTATTTCTGTTGTTATTCTTATATCATTTCAGTGTTATTGTGGTGAATTTTCTGGTTATATTGTTGTTATTCTTCCATTACTAGCATTTTATTTCAGTTCTGCATACATTTTATATCTGGTATATTACACAACCCAAGAGAGCAAATTTAGAGGTACCTGGGCAGTGGGTATGACTCTGATAAGAGCATAGAGTAAATAATTTTGGGTTTTCTAATCTGAGTATGTTACAAAGGTAGCATGACTCTTCCTAGTGGTTGGGTACATCACAAGAAGTAATAGTGGACTTCCAAAGAAAGCAAATTGAAAAATTGGTAGTAAACCATAACATGCTTTATGAATTTGTCTTGGGTCTTGCTAGAAGTTCTTACTCCCTAGATTCCATTCAAAGATTTATATTGGGTTTGTTAGTGTTATCAAGGATGAAGAAACTTGATTTAGAATGGATCATCATACAATTTGTCATCCATATTTGTACTTTTTGATTAGAAATATTGGAGGAATTGACTTGTAGGGCCCATTTTAGGGGCATGTCCCAATGTGGTGACTTGTGGTTTGTAAGCTTCTAGAGCCGATTTGAGGCATCAAATGACACTTTTTGGGGTTGTTATCACACAATATTTCACCAAAGTGCAATGGTATGTAAATTGTTGTGGATATTCCACTGGGATAGTTTGTCACAACATATCTTATAATATTCCAAAATATTAGATTTATACTATTTATTTCCTTAAATCCCAGATTTATTATCTCTAGCTTATGGATTGAATTTAAAAAATAACTGAAATATAAAAAATGAAATAACATGCACAAAACACCCACCATCCACACAAATGAACACAAAATTTGACATGGGAAACTTATTGTGGTAGAAAAACTAGGTATAAGGTGAGGCCTATGCTCTTCTCTCTTTGCTTTAGTTATAAAATGCATATACAAAGGAATGAAAACTCACTATGGAGTTATATTTTGACACAATGGTCTGAAAAAATACTACAAAATCCTCCTCTTCTATTGTGCTCACAAAATACCACTCTCATATGTTTTGATTAGTTATGGAACAAGATACAATGGAAACTAATGGAACCCCTTCTCTTCATGGTGGATCGATATTTAACATAGCTTGATAGTCATCTAGGGGTAGGGTTTTGAATTCCTCAACCCTCAATTGTGATAAGTTTTTGGAAATTCTATAATATTCTTTAAATTCCACACATTTATAGCCCCATATGTGTGATTAATGGGAGTTGACATGGCATCCTCTCATACCATGGTGGTCAACACAATAGGTCAACTTGTGAGAGGAATAAGTTTTGCATAGGAACTTCGATTGACGCGATTCTTCAACCGTTGGAAATGTATTGGTGTGTAGAACATGGATTAGTTCTTGGAAGTAGGGTTTGGACTAAAAAAAAGTGTTGTTTGATGCCTCAAAATGGCTCCAGAATTTTTTAGACGATTTTTTGGACCCAATTTTCTAATCTGGGACCTGCCACTAAAATGGCTTTGCAAGCTAATTCCTCCAATCATTTCCACACATAAAGTACCAAGATAGATGAAAAAATATATAATGATCCAATATTGATCATACCTCCCCATTTAGGGTATACTTTTTGTAGATTTTAACCTTGTACAATATTTATTGTAAACATATTCTCAGTAAAAGAACATAAAATATACGATGGAAAATACAAACATTACACATAGATTTTCCCCCTGGAAACCCAAACTGGGAAAACCAACATATTCTATATTCATTCATAGTGATACATTGTTTACAATACAATATACATACAGGAGCCAACGACATCCAAAACCCTAATCCAATGACCTAGATTAGTCAACAACCCTAATTCCTTAACCGGAAATAGAAAACCATAGGAAAAAAACCATGTGTTGAAAGACTGCTCAACAATGGACACAAAAATCGAGGCAACATGAAAAATGAGGAAAAAATGCAAAACATTTCTTGAGGAATTTTTTTTTCGACACAACTACTCGTGGAAATTTTTTTCGACACTGCAAAACGAGGAAAAAATGTGACACTACTACTTGTGAAAATAATATAACACATACCCAACATTTTTGTCCCCAAAAGCTTTACTGAATGAGGTGAGAAAAATTTTCCTCTACCTTCTCTCTCTCGGACCATTTTTCTTTGCTTGGAATTTGTCCTTTCAAATGAATCTTCCAAAGTTCATGATACCCTTGTCTTGTAGTTTTGGACTTCTTCTACAAAATTTTTTCTTCTTCCAACTCTGCTTGAGCATATAGTGCTAAGTTCTCTATGGTAGGTAGGATGTTCTCCACCTCTTGATCCAACATGGAAGGCTCATACAGTTTCAAATTCTCCACATTCACTACTAAGTAAATGCACATGTATGGGGGTAGAATGAGTCTATAAGATTTATCTCCCACCTTCTCCAATACCTCAAAAGGGATATACAACAGAGACTTGATATGCTTACTAAGACCTTGTAGTCTTTCCTTATTCAATTGTATCCAAACTTTGTCTCCCACTTTGAATGACTTATCGGTTCCATGTTGATCATGTTAGGACTTATACTTTTCTTGTAACTTGATCATGTTGATTTGCCTAATCTTCTCAACAATTTTTTTTTCTCTTAATGCATATCTTGTGAGGTCCTCCCTCACTCCTCCTTGCTGTCCATATACAAAATCCAAGGGTGAAGGTGAAAAATATCTAAATCAAGTTTCAAAAGGTGACTTACCAATAAAAGTGTGGAATTATTGTTATATGAGTGTTGTATATAGATCATATTTTCATCCCAAGTCTTCAGATGCTTTTGATTGTAGCCCCTCAAAATTTGCACCAAAGTCCTATTGGATACTTATGTATGCCCATCTATTTGTGGATGGAATGTTGTATATATATTCAACTTAGTGTCCATATTATCCCACAATGTAGTCCAAAATGCACTGAGAAATCTGGTATCCCTATTTGAGATGATGCTCCTTGGTATCCCAAAGTGCATCCAGACATGTTCAAAAAACTTGTTTTCTTCTTCTTGTCCATTTATGGTATTTTTACAAGGCATGGGAATGCACATCTTGTTGAACATGTCAAATACCACAAATAAATAGTCATTTCCCTTCTTGGTTGTTGGTAAGCCTCCCACAAAATCCATGGAAATGATTTCCCAAGGTCGTGTGGGTACATGTAAGGGATGTTATAGACCTTGCTTCCCATTACGGGGCTTACTAGAAAAATGAAGTATGCATCATCTAATATACAATGCTACATATTCCTGCATTATGGGCCAATACACATACCTTTGTAAGTTAGAAACCTTCTTCCCAACACCAACATGTCCCACAACCTTGGAGGTGTGAGTCTCTTTGATCAATTGCAATATTTCACCTTTAGGAACACATATATTTTCTAGCTTATATAGTAACCCATTTTGGAGATAATAGTGAGTATTACCGTGACCTTCATTTAAACAAATTCCCCCCTGTAGCTACTAGAACACCTCCTTGAAGTATTCATATTCTTTGTACGCCTCTATGTATGCATCATGGGTAAAATGATCCATGTGCATTAGAGTTCTCAAAGATATAATATTGGATGTGGGTGGCCATGAAAGCATGTCTTTAAACCTATTTGTGCTTCCCTTCTTATACTTGATGACTATATGAAACTATTGTAGAAACCCCATCCACTTGTAATGTCTGGTTTGATCTATTTTACTTTGGGCCTAAAAATACTATAGAGACTGGTGATCTATGTGGATGATGGTCTCCTTGATGATCAGATAGTACTTCCACTTATTGACATCTTGAATCATGGCATAAAGTTCCTTGTCATGGGTAGGGTAGCTGAGAACTGTCCCATGAAATTTTTTAGAATGATAACATACAAGCCTTCCTCCTTGCATCAAAATTTCTCCCATAGCACACCCACTTGCATTTATCACCACTTCAAAAGGATCTAAATATGGGTGTAGTACGTCATTCATCAGTTTCATAAATTTAGTTGGTGCATTACATAATCCAAATGGCATGGCCAACCATTCATACAAACCTTTCCTTATCTTGAAGGTGGTCTCCCAGGTGTCTTCTTCTTTTACACATACCTGGTGGTATCATGATTTCAGATCCAATTTGGTGAAGTATTTTGTGTACTATAGTTGGTCTAACAAATCATTGATCCTGGGTAGAGGGTGTCGATTCTTGAGTGAAATATTGTTTAAATCTCTATAATCAATACACATCTACCAAGTCCCATCCTTCTTGGGTACTATAATGATAGGAAACCCACAAGATGAGGTGCTTGGTCGAATCACTCCCTGCTCCAGTAGCCGTTGCAACTACTTCTTCACTTCATTTGCTTCCAGAAAAAACTATCTATATAACCCAATGTTCAGAAATGAGGCGTCTAGAAATAGTTGTAATTGATGCTCCACTTCTCTCATGGGTGGTATCCATTTAATCTCTTAGAAAACTCCTCTGCATGCCTAGAAAAACTCCTCCAACTAATGTTTCTACTCTTTAGTACACCCCTCCAAGGATTCTTTACTCTTATCGAGTCATCATTATACTAATTTTATCTTAAGAAAAGTAAAACATATTTCTTACTAGAACTAATAAACTTATTTCCTTGGTTGGAAATTACCAGTGAGATCTTCGATTCACCTTTGCGTGCGTTGATTATGTAGGACTTACCATCCTTACTTAGGAAGTACCGATTGGCTCTCTTCATGAATATTGTATCCCTCATATACATGTATGGGATCCAAACACTACACCACAAATGTCTAGGGGCACTTCATTCAACACTTCATCAATAAAATCTACACTCACAACAAATTTAATATTACACTATTTTTTTTACCTTGATCTCTGCATCCTTTTTTACCCAACCCAATGGATAGGGGCTATGATGATTTCAAATACCCAATACAAACTTGCTAACCGGACTTAATGCTATGAGATTATCCCATGAACTAGATTCAAACATAACATTTATCTTGGTATTCTTGAATTGGATCTTGATGTGGAAGAGTTTGGTCATATCCTTCTCTTCCCGGTGATGAAGGCTACTCAAATTCACCTCCTTTTGCATTGATGTGCATATTATCTTCTCATCCACATTGGAATTGCTTTTGACCTAGTTTCTTGAATCCATGGCCAAAAGATTCTTTTTCTTTGCATCCTTCTTGCAGTTCTTCAGGTTCATCTCTGGATGTAGTTCCCAACACTTTTCCTCAATGTGACCATTAATATTTCAATGGTTACAATGGTTTATGGGATCCTTTCACTGATCTTGGTGCTCTTTCTTCTTGGAACCACTTGGATGCCCTTTCTTGTGGCCTATCGTTTCTAGATACTATGCATGTATACATGCCTTGTCCACTGTCCTTGGATTGAAAAACATCACTTGATTTTGTAGATGACTATGTAGACCCCAAAGATTCTTGGGGAGTACATATAGGTTAATGGGAGAGATACCCAACATGATGACCATATTTCTAAACTCGAAGGTGTACTCACATATACTCTTCCCCTACCTTTTCTTGAAGTAATGCCAACGGATCCATTGGTCCTCTGCATATCTAATAGGATAGAACTGGGACTTAATGAGGGTTTTGAAATCCTCCCACTTAGTTACCGACATATTACCCTCCATCCTAAGTGTCTTCGTGTGAATTTCCCACCAGGTTAAATCATGTCCCTCTAACTTCAATTTCGAAAATGATCTCTTTTTCTCCTCATCTATATGGTGAACGTTGAAATAAACTTCTAATTTTTACAACTAATGATTCAATTTTAATGCATCGATATCACCTTGGTATGGATTTATGTTTAATTTATCTTCCATATTGAATAAGGACTATGAAGGTTTAATGGAACTCAAATTGGGCCACTCTTTCTTAGGTTCTTTCTTCGACTCCTTTCCTGGGTCTTCATTATCTCCCAATTTTCCTTTTGATATGATCTTAGAGTTAGAGTCTCCAACCTCTCCGCATGGTCTAATATTTCTTGATAGAGCCACCATGTGGAGGGAAATATTGCAAAATATGTTAACAACTTGATCTTCTAGCCTCACAAACCTCTCCTTTGGTGGATATTGATGGTTTTTATGAACAAAATCATCGACTATGGATAGGGTTTTGTGACTTTCTTGTTAAACCAATTCTTGGATCCCTGTAACTTCCTAAAAATACCCCAAAGAAACCTGCTCTAATACCAATATGATCTATAAAATGTCGTGGATGTAAAATTGGAATTATTCATCACAATTGATCTTATAATATTCAAATTCTTATATTTATACTAATTATTTCCTTAGATCCTATATTTATTAGCTCTAGCTTATGTATTTTATTTAAGAAATAACTAAAATACAAAAATGAAAGAAAATGCACAAAATATACACCATCCAAAAAAATGAACACAATATTTGACCTGGGAAACCCAATGCGGGAGAAAACCCAACTATAAGGTGAGGCCTATACTCTTCTCTCTTTTCTTCAGTTATAAAATACATATACAAAGGAATGGAAACTCACTATGGAGTTAAATTTTGACACTATGGCATGAATGGATGCTACATAATCCTCCTCCTCCTATGTTATCCTCAGAAAATACCAGTCTCAGATGTTTTAATAAACTATGGAACAAGATACAATGCAAAAGAATGGAACCCCTTGTTCTCCTAGTAGCCCAACATTTAACATAGCCCGATAGCCATCTAGGGGCAGGGTTTTGACTTCCTCAAACCTAAATTGTGATACGGTTTTGGACCTTCTATAATATTCTTTAAAGTACACACATGGATATCCCCATATGCATGAGTAATGGGGGTTTAATTTCCATCCTCTCATACCATGGTGGTCAACATGGTAGGTCAACTTATGGGAGGAATAACATTTGCATACAAGCTCCGATTGAGGTGATTCTTACACCTTTGGAAAGGTCTTGGTGTATAACATGGAATATTTCAAAATAGGGTTTGGACCCATTTTTTTTTTATTTGGTTCCTCAAAATGAGTCTATAATATTTCAAATGATTTTTTGGACCTAATTTTCCAAAGTGGGACTTGCTGCTAAAATGGATTTGCAAGTTGATTCCTCCAATTGTTTCCACTCAAAAAGTACCAACATAGATGAAAAAATATATAATGATCCAATCCGGATCATGCAAATCCTTCACAAGTTACAAAATGAGTGGAACATTAGAAGTGTTATCACTGTCACCTAGGCAACAATTTCCCTCATTTTAGTGAAGGAGAAATCCAACATAAGGGAGGCTTCCTTAGTAGCTTCAAGGACTCCTAAGGCAAGACACAATCACGTCTAAGGCCTCTTATTTAGATACCCCTTTTTACCACCACTAGGTATACTTATCAAGTCATGGATTAGATGGTTATTCAAGGTAAATTCCAGATTTGGTTTGATGTTCTTTAAGGTCAAGTAAAGGGGGTTTATCAAGTTATTATTCAATGTAAAATAGTCCCCAAACACTAAAAGTCAAGAAAAAATCAATGGTTGTTAGAAAATTTATTAAAAGATGAAAAATTATAGAATTAGACAAGTTATAACAACATTAATACTCTTTATCCCTTTAAACAAGAGGCAAAATAGTAGAGAATAGGGATAAAACAATGGATAATTTTAGGTCTTCACTGGTAAAATCTGAAATTTATCATGCATATAAAAAAAAAAATGCAAGACATCTAGCTCTAATAGGTCTATAATAAAAGTCAACAAGACAATTTGTGACTAAGATGATTTACAAGTCAAATACATGCACAATTATCAAGACGTCTAGGTGTTTTTATGGTTGGAAATGAATCTAAGCTATAACAAAACCCTAACTTACCCTAAAACATAAAATAAAAGGTAACATTTAGAATCAGGTTCGACTAAATGGGAGAAGACTAGTGCCTACTATATCTTTTGGGGAATATGGGGTTAATTAAGGACTCCCTTGAGGGGATGTAAGTAGATATATGGTGATATCTAAGGTTTTCCACTACAAACCATAGAATATCCTCCTAGTACCTTACAAAACTTCAAGATGGTTCAGGGGAAGATACTCCATTAGTAATCTTTCAAGAGATTTGAAAAAATGATTTTTTTCAAGAAAATGTGAAGAGAATGCACCACCACCACTAGAGAAGTACAATTACACTTACAATTATTCATAAATAAAATCCACAAGATCAATGAGACCACTTAATCAAGAAATAATTTCAATATTCAAAACCCTAGCAATGAGTATCCATAAAGTTGTAAAGCAATCCACAAGACACCTCCACAAGAAGTCACTTTAATTATCCATCCATAACAATTTTAGAGAAGAGAAAGAATAGACAAGTAGTAGTAGTTCTCCACAATCAGTAATGATTCAAATGATAATTTCTTCTCTTATTTATAGGAGAGATATAACACCATTCTAATTAAAATAACAATATTTTATTAGCAAATCCCTAAGAAAATATAAGAATTCCTTTATCTCTTCACAAACCCTAGAGATAATTCCATAATACATAAGAAAATCCATGATACAAGAGTGGATAAGTAAACAAGACCCCCAATGATGCTCCCAAGATGAAGTAAAGTGATCAAAATTCTAAGTCGTCCTCCATAAGTGTTACGAGGAAAATCTCTCTATGGATAGGGGTAAACCACAACAGATGGAAATGACTGCAGAAATAAACTCTACTCTCAAGTATTCTATATAAAGAAATATGCTAACAAGACAAGATAAAAGGCCTACTTCATCTAGACATTCGATGAAGTCCATCGTTGAGAACTTGACCCAAAGAAATATACCTGCAACTAGTCCTCAACAACCAAGAAACACAACCATATGGTGATACTATAGGATGTTAGCATATTCAATAACATAATCCGTCAACATTCATAACAAATATGCCCATGGAATAATAATTCAAATATTTGCAAGATGTTAATCAGATGAGAAAAGAGTATTTCTATTAAGATATAATCATCAGAAGTGAATAAGTTACATACTTATGTGTCAGCATGGTTCGGAACCAAGAAACTAAGTTCCTTCCAGCTGCACCTCTACCACTTCAATCCTCCACCAAAGACAATCTCATATAAGAGAGACAATGAATTTCTCAATCAATAAGGGAAGAACTTGGGGGATGAACAATGTGTTCATACTTAAAGGACAAAGGGATGCTGACTCAATGTGAAGTGAATAATTCCTCTAGAGTAACTTTGCTCTCAAAGTTGAATTCTTTCTTTTTTTCCATAGCTCAAATTTGGCCCATTTATAGCCTTCAAGTGGAACCGAAGGGTCAAGTCAGAATGTTTCCAGTATATGGAAGGCCAAGGATCATTGATCTCATGATGTGACATGGAAACCCGACACCATTTTTCAATTTTGGGCACATTTCCCAATGTACATGGGCTATAGTGGTGCAACCTGTATATACACATGCTGTATAGTAGGCAAGGTGCGTATATGTGGAAAAATTATATTTTTAGCTCTGGGATTTGTAAGAAGGGACTTCAAGTCTACAAAGGGAAATGGAAAAAGGCCTTCTATGCAAGATTGCAGGGGGTGAGGCAAATATTTATATAAAAGATGCCCCCTAATGTGTGAGGTCAGAGAAGTATTTGCGATGGCTGAAATACATTTTAAAAACCCATAAGTGGAGTAATGGGGAACTAGCTGGAAGAACTAGTTTCTCATTACAATTTGTATTGATTTTGCATACATGGCTACCAATTTGAATTACACTGCAGATCCATGTGAAAATATACCAAACAACTATCCATGGCTATGCATAGGCAAATAGAAATGTAGTTACATGCCAACGACTGTCATAGTCATGAGCAAGGCCTAGTAAAACTAGTCTTAAAATCAATCTGTATACAATGGAGTACAATCTAATCTCCGATGATCACTGAAGTCACACAGCTACTGGTCCAATGAAAAGGTAGAAACAACTCAGGAAAGCTACGGATACGAATTGATGTCTTCAAGTCTTCTACACAATACGCCAAAGGTGCAATTATACATCATGTAAATAAAGGAGTTGAGGTTGAACACAATGAGACTTCGTTTAATTAACGGTCATTGAGGTATACCATTAAAAAATGAAAGACAACCTACCAATGATGAAAGTAGGTATCAAGGCACCGAGTACATTCTTACAAGTGTGAATAAAGGAGTCGGGGTCGAACACTTGAAGAATCCATCGATCATGAGAAATTGATGTATTCCCAATTGTCGATGGTGAGATAACCTGTCACTAATGACTGCAAGCCTCTAGGTAATCATATGACCCTAGGTCTTTTTTCTAGAATAGATGAGCTGAAGTCGATGGAAGGAGACCCACTGAAAGGAGAGCATTAAGTAATCTCTTATCATTCAGCATGAGGTACAAAGCATGAGCTTGATGATTTGTAGGAAATCGAAAGAAGAACATGTTCACGAACCAACGACCCTATTTGTCTTTTGCATGTTCCCAGTGCAAGCGGTACACGAAAAAGACCCTCTGAATAGTATCCAATGAGGAAAACTGTTAGCAAAGGCAAGGAAATCACCAATAAGGCTAATGACATCCAAGACACTACACGAATCCCAATGTGTGAATATATGTCTTGCCATCGAACACAAGGAAAACCATGCAGTCAACAAATAATGATGAAATTTTGACTGCTGGGTTCAAGGTTACCTACCAATGAGGAAAGTAGGACCTAGGTGTGTAATAGGACTACAACTTCATTTGATTCTGAGACAAACTGAGGGTGTGAACGACATGCAAAGTCAAGAGTTCTGAGGAATGGCTGACACAGGTTGATAGACATCCTTTAAATAAGAGCATGAGACATATGGAAGACTCTGACAACATAGACTCAATGATGAAACTATGAGATGCATGAGTCATCAATCAAACTCTCCATAGAGACTGGAAGACTAACCAGTCGGGGGAGTAAACTTTCTATAACGAGCTGAGCTTCCTAAGGCCATTCTAAACCCAAAATTATGATGACAAGTGGACTCAACAATTTTTTTCTCTGTTCAAAGGTGACACAACTGCTGCCAATAGAAGATAATGCTCCCTTCCCGCCCGTCTTTTTTTATTTTTTCATAGTCAAATGAATGCTATGATATAGAGGAGGGAACGAGTGTCACACGTAAGAAAAACTAGTTCCAGTAGTGGAACATACCTATGCTCAATGCAAGGAGGTGCATGCGGGAGATGGACACTCGAGGGAATGTTCCCTCCTGGGTATAGGGTGTCAAGTTGCAAAGGATATAATGAGGCTCTACTTGGTTGAGGATGAAAAACTGTTGAGGCAAACAGTTTATAACACAAAGTGAGAACTGGCAATAAGCTCAATACTGCAAGCAAGGGCATGAGATGCAATCACAACTTAACACCAAAAATTTCCTTTTTCATAATCTTAGTATAGTTGGTTTGAAAAAGGGATAAACTTGTACCAAATAGACATCCTTTCAAATTCAATTTACAAGTGTGAAAGAGACAAGTTCACTCAACAATATTTTCACTTTTTGAAAACGAGTCGGAAAAGAGCTTAAATCAAACTTGTGACCTTTCAAGTCCAATTAACGAGTGTGAAAGGGACAAATTCACTCGATTTTTTTTTTGCTTTTTTAGACGAGTCTAAAAAGAGCTTAAATCAGACTCGTTGAGAGGTTTCTAGGAAGCATGTCACAGGGGAGGCCAAGGCTCCCATGCTGTACTTCTATGAAAGGTCGACATCTTACGAATAACTGACACAAGCTTGGGAAAACCCAAAGCTCTCCAAGTCGAGGAGGATAAAGTGTTGGCAGAGGTTACCTTCTCCATGATATATCAAATAATGTACTTTACCTGAAAGGACATAGGAGGAGGCATTATATACCCCACAAGACCATCCCAATCAAAGGGAACCTCTCCAGGAATTGTAGGGAGAGTACTTGGGGAGAGTAAAACTCTCTCTTTTTCAAAAGGTGTAGTAATAGAAATGATAATGACATAGTATAAAAGGTATAGAACTAGAACTAGAAGAGCGAGATCGACCGAAAATTTCATCGGCCCGACCACTTCTTCAACCATTGGTTGAATAGGATGCGAGACGACAAGTTCAAGCGACACATCACCCCCAAAAATAGGGGTGGTGTCAGTCGAATATTGCATCGACACGACCGCTGGTTGAACAAGATGCGAGACAACAAGGTCAAGAGATGCATCACTCTTTAAAACAGGAGGGGTGTCAACCAAAGATTTCATCGATGTGACGATTGTATCAACCAGGGAATATTGGGAAACTGAAGATGACTCAGAACCCAGAGGGCTCCTAGGCAAGGACCACACTTCCGGTATCCCGACAATAGAAGGACACAAACGACTAAGGTGATTTTCTTTGCAAGTTCTATAAAGGAATTTGGGATTACGTTTGAAATGTCTAGGTTTCTCAATCGTATGAATGCCCCCAGCATGAATTTCAGTAGATAGTGACATGCTCTCATTATGACTGGTAGACGCTGGAGACTCATCGCCCACATGATGTACAGAGCTCAGAGATGTGATATCGATATGACTCATGGCGACTAGAGTGATGTCCCCAACATGACAAGAAGTGGCTAGTTGTGGGTCTTCAACATGACTTGTAGAGGTTGTCAACCAATCTCTAACATGACTAGCAGTGGTTGGTGATGGATCTCCAGTATGACTGGAAGTGACTGGACTAGGGGTGGTGGTGAGTTGCGGAATTTGAGACCAATGTTATGGGAAAGACTGGTTTTGGGAAATTGCAGGCCAAGAAGGGTTCTGGTATACACCATGGCCATGTCCAGTAGGAAAGTATCCTCCTCCAAATTGATTCATAAAGGGTTGTAAGGGAATTGTCATTGAGGAAGCCTCTTGTGAAGAGAAAGCGACATGACAAGGGTTACTCGGGTGAGGATATATGTTTCCCCCAGATGAAGGAACTTCGTGCAGGGGGTTGACCATACTATAAAGTTGACTTCCCCCAGAGGAAACACCAGAGGACAGATGGAGGCATGTCATGGGAAAAGTGTTCGTAGGAACTAACATAGCAGACGAAGGATATATGGACAGGGTGCAATAAGCAGAATAACCACCCATTTGAGAAAGATAATCTCTATAAGAAGGGAGATTACAACCTCCCACAGTGAGAGTTAGTTGAGGGACATGAATTCTATCTAATGAATATGTAGATGGCAGAGCCATCATCCCCCAGATCCAAAACTAGGATTCATATAAGTGGGCCAGGGAGAGGATGTAAAGGGTGAAGGCATGTTTGGCATATCAATAGGAAAATGATTAGAGACCCAAGGCATGGATTGAGTGTCATAATTCTGCATACCATTATGGAAAGCAGATAGATTCGTCCCCATGAAATGAGTGAATGTCATTGGGGGGGTGGTAAAGGAGGGAGCTACAGGACCTCCACTATCCATGATAATGACAACTCAAAGCACGGTATGAAATCTCAAAGGTCCACTAATACTCAAAGAGCACACCAAAAATAATCAAACGAACAATATGCACACAAACATGATAAAGTGGCTGATATCGATATGACTCATGTAGCTACAGGAGGTATTAACCTCCATTTGTGACCTTTGATGATATTAGGATATTCCGGAAGCAAGAAAAGATTTGGATATAACCCTAGAAGAGAAGTCGACTAAAGGAAATATTATATACTAAGTATTTGGCACCCAGAAAGAGAAGTCGGCCTAGATATTCTGGCAGAAGTAGTATAAATATAGGAGGCCAATCTTCATTTTAAGACAAAATTATCAGAATTGCAGAAATACACTTGTGCGCACTGCAGGAGGCCAGTAGTGCACAAGTCTAGGGAGAAGCTGCTGCTGCAGTTATGAAATCTACATTTTCGGTTTTCTCTAGGTTGGACTCTTTGATTAGTTTTGGTTATATTTTCTTGGAGAATTAGCCTTGGTTGGATATTGGTTTTATACCAAAATTATTCTCTCTATCAAGGTCAAGGTGCTCAGGGGTGGCATTAGTGCCTATGGTTGGGTGACAATATTGCTATTTTGTCTATGGTTAAACGAGCACACCCAATATTCTAACAGGTTATGGGCCCACACCTCCTTCATTTAGTGTAACCACTAGAAGGAAGCTAATCCATAAGGTTATCAAGCTCATTGAATAACTGCCGCTAGGGTTTCTAGCAGGTGCATTTACTAAAGCACTATTGCTAGGGTTACTAGTAGGTGCAGTTGCAGAAACCCTAAAACCCTTGTCTAGCACCTTATGATGGAATAAATTACTCAAGGAGAAGATGTTCTAGTGCGCCTTAGTCTAGCGCACCTCTTGGCACTCTCAGAAGGAAGAAACATCAAGGTTGAAATTTTAGGTCAAAGCTTGACCAATTATCAGTCAACAGTAGTCATGAATGAAAAGATGAATCATCTACACTACTCAACGCTCACAGGAACTCTTGAAGATGACATGTGGATAATTGATAGTGGAGCTTCCAGGAATGACAGGAGATCAAGCCAGACTCTCCAATATAAATGAAAAGAAGACATCGTACAAGGTAGAACTTGGAGACAAAAACACTTAACCAGTTGAAGGAATTGGTCAAGCCTTCATCAAATTGAAAACATGTAACATTGTTCATTTGAACAATGTCTTATATGTACCTGGATTAGAAAAGAATCTTCTATCCATATCTTTCCTAGAATACAAAGGAAACATAATAGCCTTTGTAGATGGAAAAGTATCATCTTGGCCTAGAGACTCCAACATAGAGAATGATAGAGTTATTGGAACCTGTGAAGGAAGACTATACAGACTACTAGAACGAAATGATGAATCCCTTGTACATGATGAAGTCAATCCCAATGAACTCTGGCATAGAAGATATGCTCATATAAACTATCAAGCATTACCCTTCCTCAAAAATATGGTTGAAGGAATACTAGAACTACAATATACACATGAAGGAATTTGGAAAGGATGAGCTCTTGGTAAGAATGTTAAGAAACCATTCTCAAGCAACAATAATAGATCTAAGGAAATTCTATATCTAATACATTCAGATGTTTGCGGTCCAATGCTAGTCAAATCTCTAGGAGGTTCTCTTTACTATGTAATCTTCATAGATGATTACTCAAGAAAGACTTGGTTATATCTATTGAAGACAAAGGACTAATTCTTCAACAAGTTTCAAGAATTCAAAGCAGAGATAGAGAACCTCACAAACAAGAAAATCAAGACCTTGAGAATAGATAATGGAGGAGAATATACATCCAAGGAATTTGTTTCCTTTTGAAAATTGGCAGGGGTTAGGAGGGATCTAATTGTTCCTCATAATTCTCAACAAAATGGTGTAGCAGAAAGGAAGAACATATCTATTGAAGAAACTATGAAGGAACTATTGAATGATCAAAGTTTATCCATGTATATGTGGGGAGAAGCAGCCATGACAACAATATATGTTCAGAATAGAAGTCCTCACCGCATATTGACTGATATGGCTCCAAAAGAAGCATTCTCACGAAAGAAACCTAATGTGGAACACTTAAGAATATTTGGATGCCCTGTTTACTTTCACATCCCCAAGGATAAAAGGAAGAAATTAGAACCCTCATGAAAGAAGGGCATATTCATGGGATACAATGAATCATCCAAGGCCTATAGAATATATATCCTAGAATAACATAAGGTTGAAGTCAACAGAGACGTAACCTTCAATGAAAATATGGATTTCAATAATTCCATAGAAGAAACTATAGAAGAAGAGTATGAAGAGCCTAATGAAGAAATAACATGTCATCTAGAAAGTCAGAATGAAGAAATAACATGTCATCTAGAAAGTCAGAATGAAGAAATAGAACAACTTGATCATCTGATGCAACCATGTGAAACTATTAAATCAGATACTATACCCAAAACCAAGAAACATCCAACTTGGCTTGTAGCTACCCTACAAAAAGCAGAAATACTCAAATACCCAAGTGACACCTTCAAAAAAAGAAAAAATCCCAAGAGATTCTCCAGCTATGCAACATGTATGAAAACTTTTCTAAACGAATAACCCACCACATTTGAAGAGGCATCTCAGAAGAAACAATGGAAATAATCCATGAAAGAATAACACCAATCCATCATGAAAAATGATGTATGGGAAATTGTGCCTATACCTAAATAAAAATC
This sequence comes from Picea engelmannii, assembly GCA_009831015.1. Taxonomy (NCBI): domain Eukaryota; kingdom Viridiplantae; phylum Streptophyta; class Pinopsida; order Pinales; family Pinaceae; genus Picea; species Picea engelmannii. The sequence goes on along the minus strand of ML783493.1, from coordinate 268,925 downwards.
AGTAGTAACTTGAAAATGGGTCTATAAGATCAAACATGCAGCAGACGAAAGCGTGGACAAATATAAAGCAAGGTTTGTAGCTATAGGGTTTTCCTTGAAGGAGGGACAAGAATATGATGAAACGTTTTCTCCTGGTTCCAAATATACTTCTATTAGAGCCATTATGTCTCTTGCTTCTTCCATGGGATGGATGTAAAAACAACTTTCCTCAATGGAGCAATCGAAGAAGAAGTATACATTGAACAACCTCAAGGGTTTGAAGCACACTCTAGAGAAACTCATGTTTTCATACTAAATAAATATTTATATGGACTCAAGCAAGCTCCAAGAGCTTGGTATGCCTGAATAGACAACTACTTAATAAGACTTGGTTTCTCCAAGAGTCATGTAGATAGAAATATTTACTACAAAGTCATGAACAATGTACCTACGATTCTATTGCTATATGTCGACGATTTATTCTTGACAGGTGAAGAGTCTCTCATCATCCAGTGCAAAAAGGAACTAGCTTCTGAGTTTGATATGAAAGATATTGGTCTCATGCATTATTACTTGGGACTAGAAGTATGCTAGAAGCGTGGTGAAGTATTACTTGGAATAGAAAATATGAAGTGAATATTCTTCAAAAGTTTGGAATGATGGATTTCAAATACACGGACACTCCTATGAACACAGATATAAGAAAAGTAAGAGACTCATATTCTGATCCAGTAGACCCGTCTCTATATCGAAAATTGATTGGGTCATTGATTTATTTAGTAAATACTCGACCAGACATTTGATTTTCCGTAAACACACTAAGCCAGTTCCAGGTGGAACCCAGACATGAGCATTGGAAAGATGCAAAACATGTTCTAAGATATATTCATGGGACACTAAACTATGCTTTAAGATATACTGCATCCAACAATATACAACTTCATGGATTCACAGATTCAGATTGGGCAGGAAGTGTAGAAGAAAAAAGGAGTACATCAAGGATGCGTTTAAGCTTGGGCTCCGCTATGATATCTTGGGGAAGTAGGAAAAATAATTATATCGCACTCAACACAACAAAAGAAAAATATATCGCAAGATGTGAGGCATGTACATAAGAAGTATGGCTGAGAAAGTTGATTTTTGGATTATTTGATCAAGTTCCAGATTTGACCATAATATATTGTGACAATCCGAGTTGTATAAGGCTATGATAACACCCAATGTTTCATGAACGGTCGAAACACATTGAGATCAAATACTACTTTATTCGAGATAAAGTCCAGGAAGGAGAAGTGAAGCTCCAATATATCCCCAAAGATGAGCAGACAACAAATATCTTGACAAAACCTCTGTCCAGAATAAATTTTTCATACTTACGAGACAAGTTGGGGATCGTGGAAATAACTCCCTTAACTGAAAGGGAATAAATGACTCTCCAGGTTGGGAGGGAGCACTGATATATCATTGATTTATGAACAGTCATTTTCCATCTTGGAAAATGGTCAAGGATGGGAAATTCCTTTCCAGTTCAGAAAGTGGTTTGAGATTTTTGACGGACATGAATTTTCCAGTTCAGAAAATGGTCCAGATCGAACTATCATTTTCACAATGAAAATGGTTCAATAGATTGATGATGTACCATATACAACGTTTCCCCTTGTGTATAGTGTGAGGGAATGGTATAGGACAATCTTTCTTCTTGGCAATTACTCTCAGTAGTGGTTAAGAATAATGGTTCGCCTCGCTGGGTAGTCATTCTTTCAAAGTTCACAGTTGTGAGAAGTTTCAAAGATGGTCCATTTTGGAGGTTGGTGCAGGATAGTCATTTCCTTAGGAAATGGTCCAGACAATCATTCCTTAGGGAAGACTCATTCTCTCCAGGTTGCAATTTGTTTAGTGAAGGAGGAATGGCCCAGTTAGGTGAATGGTCCAGGTTAAGTAATCAGGGACAAGAATTCCCTAGGGAAGATTCATTCTCTCCAGGTTGCACTTTTTTTTAGTGCCGGAGGAATGGCCTAGATAGGTGAATGGTCCAGGCTCAGAAATAGGGGAAAATTATTCTTCCATGCTTGGGAAGAATAGTCTATATATCCCATGGTTGATGTTTAAATTTATGAGGGAAGATGCTCTTCCAGATCTCACAAATGTGAGTGGAAGAATGGCCTAGATGACTTAGTTTATATTATGATATTGTTTTTTTGTGCAGGTTGATATCAGATGATATGATCACTATGGAGACTATATGTCTCTAGACAGTAGATGTATGCTATTGTGGTGGATATGTTCCACTAATTGTGACTATCTGTCATTGATTGAGTAGTTGTGTACTACTATGGATAGACACCGTCATGTTCTATTAGATGACATTGTACTAATTTCATGGAGATTATCCAGTTGGATAATGATGTCTGTGATTGTGATTTGATCATGAGATAGACTGTGTGGCTATAATGATGCTACTAGTTGAATGGTCTATTTGTGATCAAGACCATTACCTATTATACATCCCTAGCTAGGAGGGAGTGTTGATATTATGGTAGCTGCGGGAGGTATTAAACTCCATTTGTGACCTTTGATGAGATTAGAATATTCCGGAAGCAAGAAAAGATTTGGATATAACCCTAGAAGAGAAGCCGACTAAAGGAAATATTATATACTAAGTATTTGGCACCTAGAAATAGAAGTCGGCCCAGACAATTTGGAAGACACAGTATAAATATAGGAGGCCAGTCTTCATTTTAAGTTAGAATTCTCAGAATTGCAGATATACAATTGTGCGCACTGCAGGAGGCCAGTAGTGTGCAAGTATGGGGAGCAGCTGCTTCCGCAGTTCTGAAATCTTCATTTTTGGTTTTCTCTAGGTTGGAATCTCTAATAAGTTTTGGTTATCTTTTCTTGGAGAATTGGCCTTGGTTGGATATTGGTTTGCTACCAGAATTATTCTCTTTGTCAAGGTCAAGGTGCTCAGGGGTGGCATTGGTGCCTATGGTTGGGTGACAATATTTCTATATTGTCTATGGTTAAATGAGCACACCCAATATTCTAATAGGGAACTCCCTCTCTAAAGTAGGCATGCCTTTCCCAAGAGGGGTCTGAGACTCCGCTGCTAATATTGGAGGAAATATAATCAATTATAAGGGCCCATGTGGGCTTAACAACTAGTCAGTTAGACCCCCCCGAAGAGGTAATCCTCCATAAAGGATGTGTGTTGTCTGAACCTTATATGACCCAGGGTACCTACAGAATAACCCTTGCAAGTAACCTATGTGGTACCTAAGTCAAGAAAATAATCAATCATGGTATAATCGATGCATAGGCGAACAATCGTAAGTCAGGTCTACTGTATGGGCAGGGTAGAAAAGCCGGAAACCTTGAAAGCATCGCCTCTCACGGAGGTAAGGGCACTAGAAAGATCCCCAGAAATATCTCTAACACTAAGAAGGTATTGGGGGGATATCCCATTAACCAACATCATGCTTAACTCTGGTGTAAGTGGAGCCTCCTAATATTACCGATTATACAATGGATTTATCCAGTCCCTTAGTTATACACATATGTTGATTTAATAGCCTTGGAGAAGTCTACTCACAAAATCCTATTCCAAGGCACTAAATCCTAAGCTAGTTTGTGCACCCTAGAAAATAAAATCGTTACTAATCAATTTTAAACTATAGCGTTAATTTTAATGGCCTTGCTTACTCAAAAGGTGCAGTTGTGAAACTAATGATGTTATGATTCAACAAGTAAAATAAATGAATATGAATACAATACAAACTCCTAACCTCAATTTCCAATAAATGATATGCTTCTAAAAAAAAATGCAATTTTCAATTCAATTCTTCAATTCTAAATAAAAATGCAATCTTTCTTTACATACACTAAGATAAATGACAAAGACTCAAGAGTTCAAAATGCCAATCAATGTAAAATGCCTAATATTTTTGTATTTTCAATATAAGAAAAATGAAAATGCAAGGACTGAACAACAACTTGATATAAAGTCTCTACTACGTATAGACAAAGACAACCCAAATAGGATATCAAGGATAAAAACACCCAGTCAAAGGTTTAAGGACAATCAAAATTAAAAGATGATGAGAAAGGCACTGCCCAAAAATTCAACTAAAGACAAGTTTCCTGTCATTCCATAGACACTTAGCAATCACTACATCGACCCAAGAGGACTCAACAATCATCAAAACCTACCCAACAACCACCAAACCCAACAAACAAGCAACAAAGTTTTATGTACACGACTGTTCAAGGGAAAAGCACGTATGTACGCAACTTGTAGAAGGACAACACACATATGTACACGAATGTCAAGCAAAAACTTGTGTATATGTGTGAAAACACAGCTAGGCCAAGGAGAAGGCTGAAAGACTTAGAACTAGAGTGAACAAAGGCTGTCAAGCAATCATATGACAAGAAACTCAATATGAACGAGAGAAATCTAAGGAGAAAAACACTCCAAACCCCCAAAAAAGAATATTCAATCCCCAGTATGGTCGCCATTTCTATTACGAGGAAAATCTCTCTATGGCTAGGGGTAAACCACAACAGACGAAAAGGATTGCAGAAATCAACTCTACTCTCAAGTATGCTATATAAAAAAATATGCTAACAAGACAAGATAAAAGGCCTACCTCGTCCATACGTTTGATGAAGTCCAGCGTTGAGCACTTGACCCAAAGAAATATACCTACAACTAGTCCTCAACAACCAAGCAACACAAGCATATGGTGACAATATAGGATGTTAGCATATTCAATAACATAATCCATCAACATTCATAACAAATACGCCCATGGAATAATAATTCAAATATTTGCAAGATGTTAATTGGATGAGAAAATAGTATTTCTATTAAGATATAGTTAAGATAAGTGAATAAGTTACAGACTTCTGTGTCGACACGGTTCAGAACCAAGAAACCAAGTTCCTTCCAGCTGGGCCTCCACCACTTCAATCCTCCACCAAAGGAAATATCATATAAGAGAGACAATGAAGTTCCTAATCAGTAAGGGAAGAGATTGGGGGCTGAACAATGTGTTCAAACTTAAAGGATAAAGGGATGCAGACTCAATGTGAAGTGAATAATTCCTCTAGAGTAACTTTTCTCTCAAAGTTGATTTTTTTTTTTTTTTCCATAGCTTGGATTTGGCCCATTTATAGCCTTCAAGTGGAAGTGAAGGGATGAGTCAAAACATTTCTAGTATATGGAAGGCCAAGGATCATTAATCTCATGACATGACATGGAAACCCCACACCGTTTTTCAATTTTTGGCGCATTTCCCGATTTACGTGGGTTGTAGTGGTGCAACCTGCATATGCACATGTTGTATAGTAGGCAAGGTGCGTATATGTGGAAAAAATATATTTTTAGCTCTGGAATTTGTAAGAAGGGACTTCAAGTCTGCATAGGGAAATGGAAAAATTCCTTCTGTGCAAGATTGCATGGGGTGAGACAAATATTGCTATAACAATAAGTACATGATAAAGGTCACACATGTGACATGTGTGATCTCCAAGAGTGGATGAATCATTCAAAATTCATGTGTATGGGTTCAAAAATGAAATGCTCCCTCGAAAAGGTGAAACATTTCATCCAAAAGGTGCCAAATAATCATCCAAAAGGTGGAATGTCCCCTCCAAAGGTGCCACATCCTCACTAAAAGGGTGTTATGTCATCAAGCAGCCAAATGCCATCCAAAAGAAGTGGGATGATCTCAATAATAGGTGGGACATCAAACATCAAGTGTGCAAGTAGCCTCTCATCATCATCCAAAGGAGTAAGCCTCATATCCATGTCACGTCTATGCAAGGTACATATTCCAAAGAGGGGCTCAAGTTACCTAATGTGGTAATGAATTTAGAGGCATGAACACAAGTTCAATACAACATAGGAATTGAGTCATGTCAAATGTAAATTCCATTAGGTATATTACATTAGATATCATATTGAAACTTCACAATTACCATAGAATTCATGTTGAAACATCAAGTCATGATGGTTCATCACACTTGTGATGGAATCGGTCGGTTGGGTGATCGACCTACATCTGAAAATTGTCGTTATGGTGATTGACCAGATATCTACATTAGTCGGTTGGGTGATTGACCATATATCTACATTAGTCAGTCAGGTGATTGACCAAATATATACACCAGTTGGTCGAATAGTCGACAAGCTTGTCAATTAGGCAATAAACCAACAATTGAACATAGTCGTAGGGTGGATCGACTAGCTGAGAAATCGACTACGAGTTGGACACATGGATAGTCAGATTGAGCATTCTTGTCGAGCCACTAGACAACACAAATTTGACGGAGTCAACTCTAACAATCGATGATTATATGTGGACAAGATCCTCTCGATTTCATGGAAGTTGGTTAGATATTGAAGCTATAAATAGCAGACCCTATGGGTCATTATCATCAAGCGATTAACAATATAATTTTTGTGTACAAGATGTCCAATATGAATTGCGATGTTCTGATCACAATGTGCTATGCTTAAGTGTTGTAATGGTGTCTTTAGACACCACCTTTTGATCTTCAAAATCTTATTTCCTCTTTAGTTATTTGCAATACTATTTGTCTATTTCTTACCATGTTATAACCAATCCCCAACAATTCATACAATTTGTCAATTTTAGCTATGGAAGGGTTATTGTTAGCCCCTATTAAATGTCCTAGGAGGAGAAGAATTTCCAAAGAAACCCATCAAGGATCATGTGCGATGATAGATGGTATGGAGTGAGGTTTAACTTCATGAGTGGCATGCATAGTTATGTGAGGTTATGCAAGAAATTAATCCACATGAGAACATTTGTATGAGGGAACACTTATGCAATGAGTTTCCCTTTCCTTGACACCATTCTTTCCAAACCCCTATTTTCCTTTTTATTTATTCATTCAACCTTAGGATTTTGAATTTCACTTAGTCCTCTTTTGGATATACATTCATTGTATAGGATGTTGGGTGATAGCTTCATAGAAAGGATGCATTGTTCATGCTTTGTTTTTGTTTTTTTAGTCATTTCTTTCTTTCTTTCATTTTATTTACATTTTTATTTTAGCACTTTGATCATTTCCCTTCTCTCTCTCTCTCTCTCTCTATATCTATCTATCTATCTATCTATATATATTCATCAACCTCAATCATTCAAGCTCCTTCTTGTCATGAGATTATGAATCATGGACATATATGTGATCAAGGTGGATATCTGTGGCCATCCACTGAATCAATGATTCTTAAGGGAAATGACACCTATAACTAATATATATATATATATATATATATAATTGTAAAAGGACATTATTATTCCCTTATCATGTAGACAAAAGGTCATCCTTTGGCCTCTTGTAATATATTTTTGCGAATCAACATAGTCGACATCTCTTTCTCTTTAGATATAAGCTACCACCATTCTAGTGAGTTTGGGTTATAAAATATTTTTCTATTTTATTCATTAATAAAAGTTGGGTTTCATTGTATTTATTTGTTCTCTTCTATAGTTTTGTTTGTATCTCATTTCATTCTCAATATAATTTGGATCAATATGTATGACATATGAACACAAAATCTAAAGAAAAGAAAATGGAGATTGGGAAAGATGGAGATTGTTATGTATGGATTGATACATGGAATTTCTACCATTGTCAAAGCCCCACCGTATTACAACTCTACACAAGAGTAAACACAATTATCTAGGTGGGGATGATGGCAACCAAGGTGAAACCACAAATTTAGAGAATCATGATCCATTATCCAACTCAACCACTTGATCACTACTTTGATGACAAGAACATAAGACATTAACACTTAATATGGAGTATTGAAACAATTTACTTCCTATGGGTTAAGCACCATAATCATAAAGTGAGAGTGAGTTTAGAAACACCTAGGAAGCATCACCGGTCACTTGACTATGGAGAACCATGGATTTAATCTATGGAACTATTGTCTATAATGTGGATTATAGGAGAAAACATATCCTCTAGTTATCCCCAGATGTGAGGGGGTAACAAGGGTCAAAACCTTGTGATCTTAGTTTCTATCCACTCAACATTATTCTACACACCAAAATCTTTCCAATGATGTGAAAATCACTTCAATTGGAGTTTTTATGCAAAATTTATGCCTCCTACAATTGACCTACCATATTAACCACCATGGTACTGAGTGGATGCCACATCAACCACCATTACTTAGAAATGTGGGGCTAATCATATGTGGAAATTCAATAATATTCCAGAGGGCCAAACTTTCTAAGGCGAATTGATGGTTGAGGCATGTAGAAACCCTAACCTTAACCCTAGATGTCTATAATGATATGTTAAACATTGGGCTTCTAGGAAAGGAAGGGGTTCCATTATTTTAGTATTGTTATTATTCCATAGTTAAGAATATCATATAGGAGTGGGATATTGAATCATAATGGAGGAGGTATAAGATTCTGTAGCATCCCTTCAGGACACAGTGTCCATGGAAACTCTATAATGAATTCCCCTTTCTTTGTACTTGCATTTCATAACTGATAAAAATAACATAACATAGGCCTTACCTTCTAGTTGGGTTCTCTCATATTGGGTTTCATAGGTCACATATTGTGTTATTTTTTGTGGATGGTGCATTCATTTTATTGTTTCTTTTATTTCCATTTCGATGATTTTCATAATTTTAAGTGCTATGCTAGTAATATTAAATCTAATGTCCAAGGTAATAAACTACATAATAAAATATTTCAGAATATTGTAAGATCTGTTGCGATAAATTGTTCTATTGGAATGTCCACCACAATGTATAGATATTAGAGCAATTTTCTTTAGGGTTTCGTGGGAAGTTGTAGGATTTAGGAGTTTGTTGGAAAATTGATTGTCATTGATGTCAACTTTAGATGAAGTATAGAATCCTCTATAAGTAATGGGTATAATTGAAGAAGTATCCAAATTAGTCCCCTTATGGTGTAAATTTAAGCATGGCCCTCATGGAAATACGTTTTGAATAATTCTACAAGGAACCTGGAGGTGTGGTCATGAGGCCCAAAGTTGACCAAGGAAAATGAGGTTGAAAAACATTACAGTACATACAAAACCCTCATAGATGGATAGTCCTCATCATGCCATTTCTAATGGTAGGTGGTATGTCACATAGTTCCTAACAGTTAAGGAGTTATGAGGTCTTTGTTGATTAATTGGGTTGGTTGTCATTGATGCCAACCCTTGAAGCAAGTCCGATAGAAAATTCCGATAGCCCCAACAATATGATTAAGGGACTTCAGTTTGATTGATGTATAATGGTATGAAGTTTAATATATTTGCAGGTAAGACTATTCTAGATGGGTAGTACAAGTCATTCCATTTCCGGTGATATGCAGAGCATCACATAATTCCTCATGGTTAGAGAGTTATGGCTTGGTGAAGTGGAGAACCCTCATGAGTTATCTAGAAGGTCAAAGAAGTCATATTAATTCTAGAATATCTAATCCAAAAAGGATCCAAAGAAGACTAAAGATAACTCAGAACTTGCAGAAGCAACTCAAGAAGCTCAGAATGGCCTCAATAGGCAGAGAAAGGGAAAAAATTCAAAGTTCTCAAAACTCAGTGAAAATGACATCATCGCGAAGAGTGCGTCATGAGATTTCCAACGACGCAAATGAATCAGAAAAACAATTTAGGGATGAAAATATATTCGTGGTCAAAGTTTGGTCAGCCTAGCCCAGTTAGCAGGGGGATGAGTCAACATCCGTACTGCTGACATCAATATTAGTACGAATGACATCAACATCTATACAACATGTGGCATGCGTAGGAGGTGACATTTGTCATGCTAAGATCGGTATGGTGATGTGGCAGCACTAGAGACTACCATGTGTCACTCATATTTTACATTTATAGGTCATTTTCGTGGACCAGTGAAATTACACCACATGGTAGTCCATACAACCACATGGCAGGCTGTACGGTGACGTGGAAGGATGAGTTGGTAGATCATACATTGATGTCATAGGGTGATTTTACAGTGGTTAACCTGGCCCAATGGTTGGCTGCCACATCACCCATTCATGGGCTGCCACGTGGCAGTGGGCAAATGCCCAATGACAACCCGTGAACGAAAATTCAAAAATTAAAAGTTGGCATGTCCGCTAAATCTGGCAAGATCCCACCAAATCTGGCTACCAACCGAAATCTATAAGCCTTGCTAAAGTTAGTGGAACAACATGTTTAAACATATATACAAGGTACAATGGATATCCCAAAAGGGGAGGCCCGTGGGCTTGACCCCGGGACCTCCCCCTACATTAACACTTTAACACAAGCTCCGCCAACCACAAGGGAAATAGATTCTGTTGTTTACAAAGCCCGCAAAAATTATTTTAATGTTGCATCCACCCAATGCTAGAGGAAGGGAGGATGAGGGTATGGATCGACATGTTTTTCGAGACAGATTCGTCAACATTTATTACAGGTTGCAGTTCACAAAAATCGAGACAAAGTTTCTCTTGGGCCTGGGAGTTCCAGAGTCAGATCGAAGTATGGAGACAGTCATTTTTGGGTAATTCGACGCCAAAAATTCAGTGGTACTGTCTGTTTTCAGATTTGAGAAAAACTTATGCAGATTGATTTCAGAATGAGGTATACTTATGTATTTTTCCAAATTCTTTTGCCGAGTTAATAAAAAGGCCTATCCATTTGAGAGAAGGACCCGAAGACGTAGTCCACCAGGGATGAACTCCATTATCAAGTTTTTTGTGTTCATATTTGATGCTTATGTATCTTCATTATTGATCTTTTCCTTCTTTAATGGTGCACTTTAATTTATGCTCATTTAATGAAATTATTTATAAGTCACTCGATGAAAATATCTCGGATCATGTTGGTACCAGAGAAATCATTTTTGACTTGAATTGTTGAGTGTGAATGATTACTAGGGCCAAGAATAAGTAGGGTGAAGGAAATCTTAATACTTTTAATACCAAATTTGGTCATGCGTCTCGAAGGAAGAGAATAGCAGAAGAGGACAAGCGTGATGAACAAGAGAAAAACTTCCATATGGTCTTTTTTCGCATGTCAGAAATGGTCGAACGAATGTATGGAGATTACGAGAAGAGGATGAAGAAGAAAGGTAAGAAAAAGGAATCACATGCTGATGATGATGCTTCGGTAAATCAAGGAGCTGGAGGAGACCATCCTGAGCCTCCATCTTCACCATCAAGTTCTAGTTCTTCTTCCTCTAAGCATTCTCATCATTCTCATCATTTTAGCCATAAATCCTCTTTTAAGAAACCATTATTAAAGCTTAATGTAAAATTTTGTTTACCTATGTTTAATGGAGATGATAATCCTGAAAATATAGATAATTGAATCTGACAGGTTGAAGTATATTGCCATGTTCAACCTATTGATGAAGAGGAAGTTAAAGTGCAACTAGCCTCTCTTTGGTTGGAAGACACCGCTCTTGTATGTTGGGAGAGAAAAATTCAGGACATAAGTAAGCATGGTAATATTCTTTCCTCACGGTCAGAATTTAAATCAATGATAAGGAAGCAATTTTATCCATTGGGTTATTTACATAAAGCAATGATGGAATGACAAACTTTAAGGAAAAGTAAAGGTCAAACTGTACAAAGTTTCACAGAAGAATTTAGGAAGAAAGCTCTTGCATTAAACATTCCTTTGGATTCTTATGAAACTTTAATGAAGTGTATTGGCGCACTTCATAGTTATATTCATCATACTTTTCTCTTTTTTAACTGCACCAGTCTTGACAAAGTTTGTGTGCAAGCCACTCACCTTGAAAGCGGGGGTAATAATGGACAGGAGGAAAATCCATTCAAGAACTCTAAAAACAATTTCAACAGAAAAGGAAACGGGAAGTGTTATCACATGAACTTGTCAGAGTCTTTTGGGTTTGTGGTTTCTACTTAAGTCTATAATTTTTCCCTATCTCTCTCCTTTTCACATACCAAATCTTAATTTTTTTCCGCTTCAACTTGTAATTTTTTCTTTGCTTGCCCTTGTTCGTTTGAATGACCTATTTTTCCTTGTTGTCTTACCTGAGAAGTCTAGGCCATAAGATTTTATTTTTCTCTAAGGTTGATCACTTTACTCTTTGTCTCAGTCACTCATCTTTTGTATTTCCGAGCCCTCAACCAGTCATCCAAGTCTTTGTTTATACAGGCCACAACCATGGGCTCAAGGTGCAGCACTCAAAGCGACCCATTCTAGACTCAAATCAAGCAAACATGCGAGTTCATCTCCCAACGGCTGGAATTCCATGTGGATATCATATCGGTGGTTCGTGGGTGTTCGAAATACTAAAGTTGCTCAAATATTAGCACCAGAGAAAATGCCCAAGATCAAAGGTAGAGAAAAGATTAAATCTGGGCCGTAGATCTCATTGGGAGAGATCAATGGTGGAAATTTAGTGCGGGAGTCAGGAGTTCAGAATATTGTTAAATTTGTTTGTCAAAAGGTCAAAGTACCGAAGTCCTGAAGCCCGAAATTAGTGGGAGCCGTCTGATCCAGAGGGACGCATGGCACCAGATATGAAATGTGGAGAAAGTCTCTTCGGAAGAATTGGAATGGAGAGTGCGCAGTGTTCACGAAGTCACGAAGTCCGAAGTAGATCTGGGACGTCCAACCAGAGGGACACATGGCACCGGATCAAAAGATTTGTTGTTTCGTGAATCAGAGGTATTACATGGAGCACGATGCAAGTTTGTGAAGCGTGAATTCATGAAGCACCTAGGAATTGGGCCCATGGTCATATGGCAAGTGGGTCCATAAAGAAAGGTGAGCGCCCGTCACATGGAACTGGTAGCTTGGGGTTCCAAGGAAGAAATCACATCCGTTGGATTCAAAGTAGATCCAACCATCAATCTAAGTTAGGTGATTTCATCAAAGCGGGCATCGGGAAGTCTGTGGTCTAGTGTTGTGAAATTATTCGAAGGGAGAAATCCTGAAGCACCTTTAGAGATAAGCGTCGGGTCATGGCCCGGGGTCACATTCAGAGAAAAGGCAATGAAGAAGATGCTGGTACCAGGAGATTTGGGAGCGCAAAGGAAAGGGTGTAGATTTCATGAGAACTGCACCAAAAATCCAAGGATGCCTGTGTAAGTTAAAGAATGAGACCATCATGGTTTCAAAGTGTTGGGTTGACTCGAAAGGCCGCTAGCAACACATGGTAGCTCCCTGGGCGTTAAGCCTCATCTTGATCCCAATGAAGGTAGTTAATGAAAAAATAAAAATGAGTGGTGGTTGAAACCTTGACTCACTCCATAAATGGAAGGTATGGAAGGTCCAACCATGGGTACTGAACTGTTAGCCCATGGTACTCATGCGAGCATATTTTCCTACAAAACCCATATTGATCTGAGCTCACATATGATAGAGAAGACACATACGGAAGGCCTTGAATGCAGGGGCCCGATCGTGCTCCTAGTAGTGGTGAATTGTTTTGAGTATAAATAGTTGGTTTTGATACTTTTGAGGAGGTCGTCAACTGGTTGAGAAGAGCTCCCTATTTTGTAATGTTTTGATGCCAGAACTATTCTCTGGTTATGTATAAAATTTGAGACTTTCATGTTAATAGAAGTCAACTTCTTTTCATCTCTCTGTAAAAACTGTGCTAAAACACTCGGGCATGGAGGATCCAATCAAGGGTTGTTATGATGTTGTAATGTATGTTTGATTACAGTGGTATCGTGACCACTTTTAGTCAGTTCCCTTGTTATATTTTTCCCCCTTACACTGAATGGATCAGGCATGGAGGATCCAATTGAGTTGTTGTAGCTTTATTGTGATGTAGGTTTGATCATTGTGTTGTTGTGACTGTGATGTTTGGACATATTTCAATGTCTGAAGCTTGAGATAAAGAGTGATATTGAGTCTGATTTTTTCTTCTCCAAGATGATTGAAAGCCTGATGCCCATAGCAATATTGTTCACCTTTCTCACTAAGTCTTCCCTCTGATCACAATCAAAATCAATTCATTGACTAAAGTTAATGTGGTCCTCACTTCCTTGTGCATTTCTTGTCCAGTTATGTGTTGAACATCATTCATATTTTGAGTTTTGTCCATTTACCTCCACTCATATAAAACCAACATCCTCCAAAAACTCTAATGGGTACTGAGCTTATCCTCCTGCAATCTGAGGGTGACTCTCAGTGATAACATTCTTGGCGCCATTTCCAGGGAACGAATTGAAGACATTTCCCTGGGTAAGAATGAAAAAGAAATTATGATTTTGAAGGTGCATCAGAAATCAGTACCTTGAAGATTGTGACTTGCACCTGACGAATCCACTGTTTTAGTTGTGTATCCAAAGGGAAGACATACAATGTCTACTCTGCAACTACCTCTAGCAACACCTGAAGCTGACCCAGAGAAAATTATCAGAAAAGGAAAGAACTCTAAAGAAGGTACTTCAACCGCTGTATCAGGGGATTCTGGTAATTTACATAATCCTTTTTTAAAAACTCCAGTAATTGCTTCTAGTTCCCCTATTATACCATCTGTTGGAGTTTCAAGAATTTTAAATTTTGGGAGTTTTCCTGTTGATTTATCCCCTCCTAGTCTTGGATTGGAAGGATAAATCCTTGACACCCTTGTTTCCCCTGAAGTTGTACAATGGTTTAGACCTAGGACCTGAGAAGGGGAAACCTCTATTCCCTCGAGCCCTATGGTTTTTTCTCCCAGCACTCAGTCGTTTCCTTTTCCTCCCAGAAACACAACGACAGTCATAGCTATCCCAACTTCATCTCCTCCCAGTTCTCCTCCAGTTCACGTCCAAATGGCAGGTGCTAATCCTCCTAGGAACATGATGGCTGAGATAATGGCTACTAGATATGCCCCAATGGTTTTACCTCAGCCTATTAATGCTCTCCCAGCCATAGAATACCTTAAGTAGATGCCCCAGTTCATAGGGGAGGGAGACATGACTGTAGAAGAGCACCTTTCATCCTTTTATAGATTTGCAGAGATTCAGGGCATCGAAAATGAAGATGTGTGGATGAGAGTTTTTGTACAGAGCCTTGATGGTGATGCCAATGATTGGTTTAAGGAATTGCCTCTTAGATGTATTGACGAGATTGATGCTCTGGATGATTCATTCTTAATACATTGGGGGAATAAAAAAAAATTCCTTTATTATATTACAAAATTTGGGGCACTTAAGAGAGAAGAGAGAGAATCCGTTTCAGACTTCTCGAAGAGATTTAATAAGATGTATAAAAATATTCCCACTGAAATTAAACCTACATAAACCTCTGCCAAGATGACTTATGCTAGTGCTTTTGACCCTGATTTTTGCCTCTTGTTGAGAGAACGAAGAGCTACCTCCTTGGTTCATATGCAAGATGCAACCCTCAAAGTAGAATCCAATGTATTGGCAGTTGACAATCTTAGAAGTAAGGCTGTTAGAGACAGAAGAAAAGGTAGGTTTGAAGCTTCTACTTCTAGTTCCTCTGCTTCCCCCCCTCAAATGGATGAAGTAACCAAGCTACTAAAATAACTTTTTGCTAGAATGGAAAGGTTGGAATTGGAAGGAAAGCCCAGCTATAGGAATCCCCAAAATGATGATAATAGGGGTAGTTTCAAAAGACCAAACAATTCTCCTCAGATCATCCAAAGAGATCAAAGAAACAAGGACAGAGATGATCAGAGAATTCAAGATCCTCTCCAAAATAACCTTGTTACTGACAAGGAAGGAGAGGAAGAAGATGTTGATCTTGAAATCCATTATCTTGGAAGACACTTCCTCATTTCCTCATTTGACCCAATCTACATATGAGGAGTCTCTCATGGATAGCCAACTAAATGAGCTGAGAAGGTAGGAAAGTACCAACCATAATCCCAATAGATATAGCCCGAGGTCAAAGAAAAAATAAGGGAAGCTGGATATTTCTGATCAGCCCACTAGAGCAGATAAGCCTGTCAAAAATGTAGTAGATGGCATTAAAGAAAAGGAGGCAAACCCCCCACCGCTGATCAAAGGCCCTATCCCAGAAGTGAAGGAGGTTGTGAAGCCTCCATCCTCTTTTAGCATTGACCATGCAATTAAAAATATTAGGATCCCTGTGCCTCTTCCAGAGTTAATCAAGCATGATGACTTCAAAAGGTGCCTCGCCAAAGTGTGGCAACCCGAGCCTTTATCTCATCCCACAGACTTAGTCAATATCCAAGACGAAAATCCTGCTGTCATACTGGGACCTTTGGTGGAGGATAGATATGATTCCTCACCTCCTTTCTACACTTCATTGAACATCCATGATAAGGTGCTTCAAAACTTCTTGTTGGATTCATAGGCATCTCACAATCTCATGCCTAAAATTGTCATGAATGAGCTTGGGTTGGAGGTTACAAAAACCTACCATGACCTGTATTCATTCGATTCCAGGAAGGTGATATGCCTCGGGGTTATTAAGGACCTGGCTGTCTCCTTGTTTCAATTGACAATGAAAAGTGTGGTCATGGACATAGTGGTAGCTGATGTTCCCCCTAAGTTCGAGATGCTCTTGTCCAGATCATGGATTAAAAGAATAGGGGGAACTATGCTAATGGATCTTTCATATGCCACCATCCCTGTGTTTGGAGGGGAATGAAAAAGGATTTATAGAGAAGCACAACTTTCCTACATTATTATTGATGAAGCCAATCCCATAAAACACCCCATTTTCTCAGTCGATACTGATTTAGGAACCAGTATATTGCAACTCTCTGATGTCCCTCAACCACCTATTGAAATTAGAAAGCAACCTATTACCTTTTGTGAAGAGCCTCCCCCTAAGACCTCTGTGTGGAAATGTTTTTTGATGGAACCTCTTCTAAGGAAGGTGCTGGTGCTGGAGTGGTTTTTATTTCACCCACTCAAGAGACCATATCTCTATCCTGCAAGTTGGAATTTGAAACAACAAACAATGTGGCAGAATATGAGGCTCTTGTCTTGGGTTTGAGAGCTCCCAAAGACCTGAAAATTGAGGAGCTAACAGTGTTTGGAGACACTGAGATGATTGTTCATCAAGTCAAAAATATGTATCAAGATAAGCACCCAAGGTTAAGGGCCTATAGAAATGAGGTATGGGATATGATTGGAAATTTCTTCTTGGCTTTTAATATTTCATTTTTTCCAAGGGAGGAGAACCCTGTGGCAGATTCCTTGGCAGTCTCAACAAGTAATTTCAAGGTCCCTTTACCCCCCAAACTCAAGTATGAAGTAGAGATAAAATACATACCCTTTATTCCTGACAATGTCAAACATTGGAAGGTATTTGAGGATGATATTGAAATAAAAAAGTTCCTTGAAAATGTGGATGAATTTTCTGATATGCATATTGATCAGGATCAGGATTCTGAAGAAATCCCTCATGTTGATGTATTTATGAATAAGATTGCCAACCATCATATTGTTTAGTTGCCTAGCAACCAAATTCCAAAGGGGCTTGTCCCTTTGGAGATATTGTTTGATATAAATGATGTTGCTGTAAAGGTTGAAGGATCAATTGAAGAGGCTGATGTGACTGAATGCAATCTAGGAACAAATGAGGATCCCAAATGGGTCAAATTGTCTAGCAGCTTATCAAAGGAACAAAGGGATGAGTATGTCAAACTATTGAAGGAGTTCGATGATGTATTTGCTTGGACATACGAGGATTTGAGAACATATGACACCAACATCATTGAACACAAAATCCCTTTGAAAGAAGATAACAAACCTTTCAAGCAGAAGATCAAACAAATAAATCCCATGATGTTGCCAATTATGGAAAAATAAATCAAGAAGCTGCTGGATGCACCGATCATCATCCCTTTGATTTCAGAATAATGGGGAAATTAGGTTGTGTGTTGATTTCAGAAATTTGAATAGGAGCTCCAAAAAGGATGACTACCCCTTGCCGAAAATGGAGCACATTTTGTAGAGAGTGACTGGGTCAACCAGGATGTCTATGGTTGATGGTTTCTCTGGTTACAATTATATCTCTGTCTTTCTTGAAGATAGAGAGAAGACAACTTTCATAACTCCTTGGGGCACATTCATGCATGCTAAAATGCCCTTTGGATTGATGAATGTAGGAGAGACCTTCCAACGAGCTATGGACATCGCCTTCATTTGAGAAAATGATAGATTTGTAGTCATCTATCTAGATGACATCACAATATTCTCTAGGTTTGATAAAGAGCATTGTTATCATCTGAGGAAGGTTTTCCTGAAGTGAAAAAGGTTTTGTCTCTCCCTAAATCCCAAGAAGTATTTATTTGCCATGCAAGAGGGAAAACCGTTGGGGCATATGTGTCAACTGAAGGGGTGAATATTGATCTGAGTAGAGTGGAGGCCATCCAGTCCCTGTTGTTTCCCAGATCCAGGAAAGAGGTTCAGTCTTTCTTGGGTAAAATGAATTTTCTAAGGAGGTTCATTTCTAATTTTGCTGAATTGGTTAAATACATTACAACCATGCTCAGGAAGGGGAATGAAGTGAAATGGAATGCTGAGTCCAGAGATTCTTTCAACCAAATCAAGAGGGTGTTGAATGAAGCATCTCTGCTCATCATCCCAGACTATTCCAAGGAATTTCTTATTTTTTCCTTCGCTTCATCTGATACATTAGCTGCTATTTTGTTACAAAGAAATGAAGAGGGGTTAGAGAAACCTATATCATTTTTCAGCAGAGCACTGAGGGATGCAGAAGTAAGATATAATGTCATGGATAAGTAGGCTTATGCTTCAGTGAAAGCCCTCAAGGATTTTAGAATATATATTCTGCACTCAAATACCATTGCATATGTCCCCTTAGCCTCAATAAAGGAGATACTGATCCATCCTGATATAGATGGGAAAATGAGCAAGTGGATTGCCAAAATTTTAGAGTTTGACCTGGAAATCAAACCCACCAAATTGGTGAAAGGCCAAGGTTTAGCCAGGTTACTAGCTGAATTAAATTGCAAGGCATTGGGGGTTAATATCATGAATGTAGACTCAGAAAGTCAACAAGATGAGATTGCTGGTGAAGACTCTCATATCAACCCCAACTTAGCATAATGCACCTGGTATAAAGACATCATATACTTCCTACACACGTTGAGGCCTCTTGATGGTTTGGACAAAAACAAGGTGAGAGATCTGAAACTCAAAGCAATCAAGTATTGTATCATTGATCAAATTTTGTACTGGAAGGATCCTCTGGGAGTTCTATTAAGGTGTCTAGACCCACAAGAATCCCAAAAGGATATGATTTATTTTCATGACAACGCATGTGGGGGACATCATTTTTGGAGGACCACAGCTTACAAGATCCTCAGAGATGGGTACTTCTGGCCCAACCTTTTCACTGATGTTTTCGCAAAGATCAGAGCCTGGACCAAGTGTCAAAAGTTTGCTGGAAAGCACCAACTCATATCTTTTCCACTGAATCCTGTAATAGTTTCTGGACCTTTTCAGCAATGGGGTCTTGACTTCATTAGAGAAATACACCCAGCCTCAGGTGGCCATCACAGGTGGATTTTGACTTCCACTGATTATTTTACCAAATGGATAGAAGCCATCCCCACAAGGAGTGCCTCCCACAAGGTAATCATAAATTTCCTTGAAGATATCATGTCTAGATTTGGATGTCCAAGCATGATCGTTACAGACAATGCTGCCTCTTTCAAAGCTGAGCCATTATTTAATTTCTGTGAGAAGTATGGGATTACACTAGTCCATTCTACTCCCGAATACCCTAAGGGAAATGGATTATCAAAGTCTTCTAACAAGAGCCTCATAAATATCATCAAGAAGCTGTTAGAAGACAACAAGAAAGCCTGGGATTCAAAGATGAAGTTTGCATTATGGGCCGACAGAGTTACCACAAAAATATCACTGGGCATTTCTCCTTTCCATCTTTTGTATGGCATTGAGGCAATCTTTCTTTCTCAACTTTCTTTGCCTATGGTGAAGTTCCTCCAGGACTACCAAAGAGAACCTGATGACAAGGTCAGGAGGATACTACAACTGGTAGAAGTGCAACAGACCAAGGAGCAATTGCTTGATAAAACACATGGCCACCAACATAAAATAAAATGAGCCTTTGACAAGAGCGCAAGCAAGGAATATTTCTAGTTGGGGGATCTGGTGCTCAAGTGGGATTCCCCCAAACAAGACAAAGGAAAATATGGAAAATTTGAAGCCTTGTGGATTGGTCCCTTCAAAATTTCTGAGATATTTCTGAATAACACTTATAAGTTGCAGAATTAGGAAGATTCTGAGGTTTTAGGTGGCCCTGTCAATGGGCATTTTTTGAAGAAATATTTTTTTTAGGCCGTGATAGGTGTTCCACCACTGTAAATACCACTCCTGTTTTGCTTTGATTTTTAATTTTTAATTTTCAATAACAGACCCCATAACCCAAAGCTAAGGAACAAGAGCTACACATTCTTGGCAGCTCGCAGGGAGCATGCCATCCCCTGTGGAGCCAAATGTTATCACATGAACTTGTCAGAGTCTTGTGGGTTTGTGGTTTCTACCTAAGTCTGTAATTTTTCCCTGTCTCTCTCCTTTTCGCAAACCAAATCTTAAGTTTTTTCCCCTTCAGCTTGTAAATTTTTCTTTGTTTTCCCTCGTTCATTTGAACGACTTGTTTTTCCTTGTTGTCTTACTTGAGAAGTCTCGGCCCTAATATTTTATTTTTCTCTAAGGTTGATCAATTTCCTCTTTGTCTCAGTCACACATATTTTTTATTTCCGAGCCCCCAACCAGCCGTCCAAGTCTTTTTTTATACAGGCCGTAGCCGTAGGCTCAAGGTGCAACACTCAGAGCGACCCATTCTAGACTCAAATCAAGAAAATAGGCGAGTTCAACTCCCAATGACTGGGATTCCATGTGGATTTCAGATAGGCGGTTTGCAGGTGTTCAAAATACTAAATTTGTTGAATTATTAGCGCCGGAGAAAATTCCCAAGATCAAAGGTAGAGAAAAGATTAAATCTGGGCCATAGATCTCATTGGGAGAGATAAACAGTGGAAATTTAGTGTGGGAGTTGATATTTTGGAATATTGTTAAAGTTGTTTGTCAAAAGGTCAAAGTACTGAAGTCCTGAAGCCCAAAATTAGTGGGAGCCATCCAATCCAGAGGGACGCGTGGCACCAGATTTGAAATGTGGATAAAGTCTCTGCGAGAGACGTGGAATGAAGAGTGCGCAGTGGTCCTGAAGTCACGAAGTGCAAAGTGGATCTAGGCCGTCCAACCAGAGGGACACGTGGCACCGGATCAACGGATTTGCTGTTTTGCGAATCAGAGGTTTTGCATGTAGCACGACGCAAGTTTACGAAGCGCGAAGTCACAAATCACCCATGAATTGGGCCTATGGTCATAGTCCGTGGTCATATGGAAAGTGGGTCCATAAAGAAAGGTGAGTGGTTGTCACGTGGAGCTAGTAGCTCGGGGTTCCAAGGAAGAAATCACAGCCATCAGATGCAAAGAATATCCAACCATCAATCTGATTCAAGTGATTTCGTCAAAGTGAGCATTAGGAAATCTTTGGTCTAGTGTTGTTAAATTATCCGAAGGGAGAAATCCCAAAGCCCTGGGTCATGGCTCGGGGTCGCATGAAGAGAAAATGAAATTAATAATAATATGTCACCAATATCTTTGGGAGCATGAAGGAAAGGGTGTGGATTTCATGAGACCCGCACCAAAAATCCAAGGATGCCCTTGTAAGTTAAAGAATGAGACCATCATGGTTTCAAAGTGCCGGGTTGACTCGAAGGGCCGATAGAAGTGAATGTTATCTCTCTGGGCATTAAGCCTCGTCCCGATCCTGATGAGGGTAGTTAATGAAAAAAAAAAGGAGTGGTGGTTGAAACCTCGGTTCACTCCATAAATGGAAGTTGTGGAAGGTCTAGTCGTGGGGACTGAACCGTCAGCCCGTGGTACTCCTGCGAGTAGATTTTCCTGCAAAACCCATGATGATTTGAGCTCACGTCTGACAGAAGAATGTCTACACAATATGACAGAGAAGACACTGATGGAAGGCCTTGAATGCAGGGGTCCAATTGTGCTCTTGGTAGTGGTGAATTGTTCTGAGTATAAATAGTTAGTTTTGATATTTTTGAGGAAGTTGTCAACTGGTTGAGCAGAGCTCCCTATTTTGCAATGTTTTGATGCCATAACTATTCTTTGGTTATGTATAAAATTTGAGACTTTCATGTTAATAGAAGTCAACTTCTTTTCATCTCTCTGTAAAAATTGTGCTAAAACACTCAAGCATGGAGGATCCAATCAAGGGTTGTTATGCTATTGTAATGTAGGTTTGATTACAATGGTATTGTGACCAATTTTAGTCAGTTCCCTTATTATCTTTTTCCCTCTTACACTGAATGGCTTGGGAATGGAGGATCTAGTCGAGTTGTTGTAGCTTCATTGTGATGTAGGTTTGATCATTGTGTTGTTGTGACTGTGTTGTTTGTAAAAATTTTAGTGTCTGAAGCTTGAGCTCAAGAGTGATCTTGAGTCTGAGTTTTTCTTCTCCAAGATGCTTGAAAGCCTGATGCCCATAGCAGTCTTGTTCACCTTTCTCACTAAGTCTCCCCTCTGCTCACAATTAAACTCAATTCACTGACTGAAGTTAATGTGGCCCTCACTTCCCTCTGCATTTCTTGTCCAGTTCTATGTTGAACATCATTCATTTTTTGATTTTTGTCCATTGACCTCCACTCATATAAAAACAACATCCACCAAAAACTCTAATGGGTAATGGTATTATCCTCTCGCAATATGAGGTTGAATCTAAGTGCTAATAGGAAGGACAAGAGGATAGCTGCAACAAAGAAGGAATAAGCAAAACCCTCTTGCAACCATTGCGAGAAAACTGGTCATGATAGCGAACATTGTTGGAAACTACATCCAGAGTTAAGGCCAAAGCAGTTTGGAGGCAAGGGGAAGCCAAAGTGTTGGGTATGTGTTATATTCTTTGCAAGAGCAGTAGAATCTGCATTGCGTCGAGCATGTAGGGGTTTTAAGGGGGGGGGGTGGGGGTGCAATACCCCTGAGAAAAAAAATTCTGCCTAGGGAAATGTGTCACATATTTAGGTGGTTTTTCGACACATGGTTTCTTTGTCGATGGTTTTCTATTTTTGGTTAAGTAATTAGGGTTGTTGACTAATCTAGGTCATTGGGTTAGGGTTTGGGATGCCGTTGGCTCCTATATGTATATTGAATTGTAAACAATGTAACACTATGAATGAATATAGAATATGCTGGTTTTCTCGGTTTGAGTTTCCAGGGGAAAAATTATCTATGTAATGTTTGTATTTTCCGTTGTATCTTTTCTGTTCTTTTACTAAAAATCTGTTTGCAGTAAATATTGTACAAGGTTAAAATTTACATTTGGTATCAAATATTTGTTGTCTTCAGGGGGATGCCTTTGTAGTTAAGGGTTTGAATCGGGAATGTGATAAGCCTTGTTATAGTGGGAGATTTGTGGTATTGATTTTTCAGGTGAAAAGAAATGGTAAGCAATTCAAAGATGGAGACCGAGAAGTTTAATGGGCAAAGTTTTGAGCCGTGGAAGATCAAGATGGAAGATCTGTTGGTGGACAGAGATCAATGGATTGCGGTAGATCCAGGTACTGCACCTACATGAACTTCAATAGATGACTGGAAAAATTTGTATCGGAAGGCAAAGAGTACAATCCGACTGTGTCTCTCAGATTCAGTATTACTAAATGTGTCAGAGGAAGCTACAACCAAGGATTTATGTGATAAGTTGGGGAGGTTGTATTAGTCTAAGTCCTTAGTAAATAAAATCTTCCTAAGAAAGAAGCTGTATAACCCGAGGATGAGAGATGGAGACTTGGTGGCAGAGCATTTGAACATCTTCAGTACTGTGGTAAGTCAATTAGTATCTATTGAGATTAAAATTTCATATGAAGATAAATGTATCAATTTATTATTTTCTTTACCAGACTCATGGGATAGTCTAGTTGTGGCCATAGGTAGTAATACAACTACCTTGAAGTTTGATTAAGTGGTCTCATCCTTGTTGTTGGAGGAGATGAGATAGAATAATATGGAAGGACAAAGCACATACACATTATTTGCAAGAGGACGTTCCCAGGAAAGAAATAGATCAAAGTTCTCAAGTGGGAGATCTAAGTCTAAGGGTAGATCTAAATCTCCTCGAAAGTTTGTAAAGGTATGTTAGAGATGTGGGAAAAAAGGGCATTATGAGAAGCAATGTAGATCCAAAGTTGAAAAAAAAGGGATCTGAAGAATCTCCTTATACAGAAGAAAATAACTCCAAGGAAGAAGGAGGGGATGTGTATTTGGATTCTTCAAGCACACATGTTGATCATGAGGAATGGTTGGTTGACCCAGGTGCATCATTTCATATGACTCCCCACATGGAGTGGTTCTGTGAATATGAAAGGTATGATGTAGGTAATATTTTCCTAGGTGATGACTTGACAATAAGAATCATAGGTCGAGGAAAAGTCAAGTTGAGGCTCATATATGGAAGGATTAGAACACTTCCAGGTGTTCTGTACATCCCAGGTTTGGCTAGAAATTTGATTTCTGTAAGAAAAATAGATGATGCAGGGGTAAAACCAATATTTGAAAAGGAAACCTGCAAGATGGTTCAAGGAGAAATGGTTTTGTTGAAGGGAGTTCGGTTTGGAACTCTGTATAAGCTGCAAGGAAGCACTATTAGTGATGGGTGTAATAGTTCCATTGTTCCTAATATTGGAGTTGAAGAAGAAAGAACTCCTATAGTCTCTGGAGAAAAGGTTATTCTATGACATCAAAGATTGGTGCATATCATAGAGAAGGGTCTTCGACTACTACATGGTAAAGGTATGGTTGAAGGTATGTCTAACTACTCTTTGGATTTTGATTTCTGTGAACATTGTGTATATGTGAAGCATAATTGGGTAAGATTCCCTTCTGGTGCAACGAGGGAAAAAGGATTTTTACAACTAGTTCATAGTGATGTTTTTGGACCCGTATCAGTCTCATCATTGGGAAAATCTGTGTACTATGTCTCATTTATAGATGACTTCTCGAGGAATACTTGGATATATTTCCTTAGGAAGAAATATGAAGTATTTGACAAGTTTGTTGTTTTAGAATTCTCTATTTATACCTTTAACATGCTTGACCCAGGGTTCAAGTCTTCTGGGGTTCCAACAAAAACGTCTAAAACTATTGGCCCTCCTGGTAAACCAGAAGGCAATGTAGTGCACATAGTGCACTGTGCAATCTCACCCAAGATAGTCTTAATGGGTGACTGCAATACTCAAGTGTTTTCAGTCCAGGATTGAGTGGAGATCTGTGAAGTATGCGCTGGGGGTTCTATTTAAATTATTAAAGAAATATACTGTCGTACCAGATTATGCATGCAATATAATCAACTCATTCATTCATCATGCTACTATCTACTCATAAGAAATAAAAGAAACACAAGAATTCAATCACATAACACATGTTTTACCATGATTCACCCTCTTCTGGGCTACGTCCACAAAGATCTGGCTCTTAAGATATTCTATTATGACAGTTCCAAAAATACAGCGCCGCACGCTTTACAATTCACCCTCAATCGGGTGGAGATCTATTATGAGGTGGACTAGATCGCACCAGGCACCTCATCCTATGATCTAACCCTCAAGATATACCCTCCTTACTCCTCTATACCTCAACAAATTACAAAAAAGTATTAGATTACAATAGTGTTTCTCCAAAACTCCTTAACATGTCTCTCTATCTTCGCTCTATCGAATCTCTAAAACTGACTCCCGCTCTCGCTATGAGACCTAGGTATCTATATTTATATGTTTTTGGCTGATCAACCATTACAATGTGTTACAAAAAACCTAACCCTAACGTCATTAGGTATTCCATGCATGCACGCATGCTGCTCTTCCTTTCAGCTGTCATTTTCCTCGTGCATGCCTTCCTTCCCAAAATGGCCTTTATTTCTGCTTTGGGCTGCTTCCAACAGGCCCCCAACATTGACATGTGGCTCGTCCTGAGCCACCTAACTCTTGTGTTCTTCATCGATATCCCTTGTGATCGCTGGAACTTCTCCATGAGCTCCGTTTCTTGTGTTTGTGCCTGCACGGTCTTCTCCTTGAGTGCGTCCAATACCTGCACTGCAATCTCATTACTAAAAAACCTTGCACATTCTGCCTAGTTTTGTGCCATATATGTTTTGGCTTCCTCTGCCTGTGCAATGACCTCTACTTCTTGCTCGTGGAATGGTTCCATTTGAGCCTGAAGATCCTTTTTCTGCGTCTGGGCAATTATGATTTCTTCCTGCAGTTTCTTCATGTCTTGCACCCCTTTGACGTGCTCTAGTTAGAGAAAGATTTGACTCACCCTAAGAAATCTTGTATAGAGGGCCTTACTCCATTTCCCTATGTAGACTCACTTTCCTTGATTGATAAATCCAGAGACAAAAATATAATTTTTTTCCACTTGTACGCATCTTGCACCCTATACAACAAGCTTATACGCGAGACGCTCCACTACAACCCATGTACATCAGGATTTGTGCCAGAAAATTAAAATTAAATGTCAGGTTTGCATGTCACGACAAGAGATCTCTAATCCTTGGCCTTACATATATTGGAAACGTTCCGACTTGACCCTTCAGTTGCATTTTGAAGGCTATAAAAAATCCAATTCCGAGCTATGGAAAGGAGAGAGAATTAAACTTTGAGAGCAAAGTTACTCTGGAGAAATTATTACTTCATATCGAGTTTGCATCCCTTTGTCCTTTAATTTTGAACATAGTGTTCAACCTCCAAGATCTTCCCTTATTGATGGAGAACCTCTTTGTCTCCCTTATATGAGATTGCCTTTGGTGGAGGATTGAAGTGGTGGGGGCCCAACTGGAAGGAACTTGATTTCTCAGTTTCGAACCGCGTCAACACGAAAGTCTGTAATGTTTTGACTTTTGCTAATCATTTATTAATTGAAATACTCCTTTAATCCCATCCAATTGATATCTTGCAAATATATGAGTTATTATCCATGGGCATGTTTGTTTTGCATATTAATGGATTATGCTATCTAATGTGATAACCTTTTATATTATCACTATATGCTTGCTTCGCTTGTTTGTTGAGAACTTGTTGTAGGTATAAAGCTTTGGGTCAAAGTGCTCAATGGTGGACATCATCAAACATATGGACGAGGTAGGTCCTTTTCTTATCTCACTTGCACATTGGTTTATATAGCATGTTTATGGGAAAGAGTTGATTTCTGTAGTCATACCTGTATGTTGCAGTTTACCCTAGCCATAGAGATATTTTCCTCGTAACAGAATTGGTGACCATACTGGGGATGAATCGTCTTTCTTAAGGTTTGAAGTAATTTTCTCCTTAGATTGCTCTCGTTTCTATTGTGGTTCTTGTTGTAACATTGCTTGAAAGCTCCTGTTCACTCTGGGTCTGAGTTTTCAACCTTTCTCCCTTGCCTGGCCTTATTTCAAAGCATATAAGCACCTTTTCCTTGACAGTCGTGTATACACGCAGGTTATCTCACTGCAAGTTGCGTATACATGCTTTGTTTTCCCAAATAGTCATGTACACCTCTTTTCCCTGCCTGTTTGCTTGGTTTGGTGTTTGTTGGGTGGGATTTGATGCTTGTTGAGCCTTCTTAGGTCTCCGTAGTGTCTGTTGAGTTCTTGTGGGATGAAAAGAAACCCTCTTTTGGTTTAATTTCTGGGCGAAGTGTTTCTCTTCTTCTTTTCATTTTTATTGTCCTTGTACTTTGGGCTGGGTGTTTTGTTACTTGATATCCTGCTTGAGTTGTGTCTTTTTTATATGCAGTAGGGCTATATATCAAGTTAATTTTCAGTCCATGCATTTTCAAGTTTTGATATATTGAAAATACAAAAAAAATAGGCATTTTACATTACTTGGCATTTTTGTCTTTGAATCTCTATCATTAGCTTAGTACATATAGTGAAAGATTGCATCTTTACTTTTAAATTGCAAATTTGAATTTGAAAATTGCATCGTTTTTTAGGAGCATATCATTCATCAAAATTTAAACTTAGGACTTTGCATTACTTTCATATTTACTTTTTTTGTAGAGTCATAACACCATGAGTTTCATTACCATACCTTTTTGAGTAATCACGTCCATAAAATCAACGCTATAATTTGAAATTTATTATTAACGATTTTATTTTCTAGGGTGAAAAAACTAGCCTAGGATTTAGTGCCTTGGAATAGGATTTTGTGAGTAAACTTCTCTAAGGAAATTAAATCAACATATGTGTCTGAGTTAGGGAGTGGAGAAATCCATTATATAATTGGTAAGATTAGGAGGTTCCTCTCACACTAGAGTTAATCACGAGGTCATACGAAGTTGGTTGAAGTTTTATCCCCCCGGTAACTTCCTAGTGTCAGAGATATTTCTGGCGATCTATTCGTCTGGGGATCTTGTTAGTGCATTTACCTCTGTGAGAGGCGATGCTTTCAATATTTTGGGATTTGATACCCTGCCCATACGGTGGACCTGTCTTACGACTGCTCAGCTGTGCATCGATTATACAATGGTTTATTAGTTTCTTGACTTAGGTGTGTCATAGGTTACTTGTAGGGGTTATTCTACAGGTACCCTGGGTTAGATAAGGGTCAGACATCACACAAGCTTTATGGAGGATTACCTCTCCGGGGGATCTCACCGACTGGTTGTTAATCCCACGAGGGCCCTTATAAGTGACTCTGTTACCTTCGATATTTAGTAGGGAGTCTCAGGCCCCTCTTGGGCAAGACATACCTTCTTTAGGGAGGGAGGCCACTCAACCACTTTACCCCATTTGCATGCATATTGGCCGTTTGACTTTTGGTGTGATCTTTGATTACTAGTTGGCCTTAGGATATATATATATATATATATATAATCTTTAGAGTCTTAAGTCATCATGGAGTCAGACCAGCCTCCCCGTCGATCCTGTCACTTGTTACAGTTACTACCAGATTTCATGTCCTTTCCTTCTAAAAGGCGTAGAGTTATTATACGTGGTACACACACACCCACCATTCAGACTTGTGATTCTACAAGGATGAGTACTAAATCTGGTCTTTAGAATTCTGGGAGCCCTTCAACTCCCATACCCACTATAGTTAATGGCACCCCTTCGATTCCTGCAACCTCCATGGTCGTAGTGCCGGAGGTACCTATCATTACTATGGCCCGAACTATAGTTAATGCTCAATATACCACCTCAAACCCCTTTGGGTCTCTTGGCCACTCACCGGGCTACAATGTTCAGTCCATCCCTATGGATTCTAGTCCATTTTATTATGGTATGCCTAACTTCACTTCGCAGTTTTCAAACTCCATCCCACTTGTTGGCCCTAATGCTAGCATTGGACTCAGGGGTAGTACACCTCCCTACACTCCTTTTTAATTTGGTGGATCTCAAATCCCTCAAATGACTCCTAATATGGGGGGTATCCCTGCTTTTAACCCTGGGTCCAATCCTCCTACTTCTGGGTGGAATAGTCAACCTGGCAGAAAATCTTTGGCTCAAGTTCCATCCTACAACCCTAACTCCTCGGTGCAGATTCCGACCAATAATTTTGGCATCAAGAATCCACCTCTATCCTCTAGTTTCCAACCTGGGGGAGGTCATTTTCACACTTTGGGAAACTCCCAACCTGAATCCAATCCGACTGGGGGCAATTTCTATAACCCTCAACAAAACATTCCTCCTGGAATGATGCCCAACCAACCTTATATGAATCAGCCTAGAGGAGGGCCTTATAATACCAGATAGGTCCATGGTGTTTACCAGAACCTTGGATGGCCTCCAAATCCGCAAGCACAATCTTTCCCTGGAGGTTGGGGCCAGATGCCACAACCCCGCCTCCCTTTTATGGCCATGCTTAATCTGCCAGATTTGTCTAAGTTAATGAATGACCCTATGAGTCACGATTCTACATGGCCCCTGGTCCCCACCAAACTTCCTTCAGACATCCCAAAGTTTGAGGGTAAGAATGGAGAGGATCCTAGTGATCACGTCACTACCTTTCACCTTTGGTGCTCATCAAACTCCCTTAATGATGATTCTATTCATTTGATATTATTTCAATGCACCCTCATCGGATTTGCTATGAAATGGTATATTGATCTACCCAAGGGGGAATATGGGACGTTTAGTCAGTTGGTAATGGTATTTCTTAACCACTTCCTGTTTCCCATTCGTTATGATGCTGGATTATAAATGTTGTCTACTTTATGCCATGACACCGCCACTCATATCTGAGACCATATCCAGGAGTGGCGTAGATGGAAGAGGTTGATTAAGACCCTTATACCCCTAGCCTTTATTTTAGAATGGTTTCTTAAGTCTTTTCACCCTCCTATCTCGAAGGACATTGCTACTTCCGGGGTTACCACTGAATAAGAAGCAATCTTTAGAGCCCAGTAGTTAGATTTGATATATGCTCAGTCTGGGATGTTATACCACCTTCTTCCTGAAGCACCGCAGTCTACTTATGACTCTAGGCAAAAGACTAGACCTCATGCCGATGGAATTGTGGGTTCTACCAATGTAAAGTCCGTAGAATCGGTGAAAAACCGGTTGAAATAATTGTCTTTAAGCCAGTCTATAGGAGGAACAGCCTCGTGTGTGTCTTCCAATACCACTCATTTGATAGATGTACACTCTGTGCAATCGTCGGCCAACCCGAATGGTAACCAACAACAAGGAGGGAAGAAGAAAAAATGATGAAATAACTGTAAGGGTGGGAAAAATGGTAATAAACCCAAGGACAATAATAATAATGAAAAGACGGGTAGTAATGCTGGAGAGCGAAAATGAGAAAGATGTAAGGTGAAGTTTCCCTGTAAGCTTTGCATAGATGATCACTTTACCCATTTGTGCCCCAAACTTGAAGAAGCTATGAGGCTATTAGCTCAATCGCCCGCCGTGATGACGAATCCATTCCCACATAATCAACACTTATCCTCAATCTCCTCAAATGCCAGAAATGAGGCTGGTGGAGGTCAAAACCAGCAGTTGCAAGATGGCAACCGTTTATGTATCAATATGGTTGATGTAAAAATAGATGTAGCCACTCGATCTCAAGACTATATCTGTAAACAAACTAATCCTGGTCTAGAATCTCCTCCTCCTCCCTCAGAGATGAATTTACATATTGAGAAACCGAAGCCACCGCCTCGTATTCCAAAAGGAGTACTTAAGCTCTCTACCCATAATCCAAATCCTAGAGCCACCCATAACTACTCTATTGTTGAGGACCTGAGTCAAACTCCTTGTGCGATGTTGACTTTAGAGGTACTCTAGATGTGTCCTTCATAGAGGAATGCCTTACTCTCTGCTTTAGGAGCTTTATAACCCAGTGGCTCAAAGGTTATCAAGTTTGACGTCACGGATGTTAAGCCTCACTTGCCTTACCATGCGGCTTTTCAAATCCATGTGGAGTATTCAAAGTATACCATCAAACATGGGGTTGTTGATGAAGGCACTGCTACGTGTGTGATGTCCCTGGTCTGTTGGAAAGATCTCGGTTCTCCGACTCTTTCCAAGTCATCGAACATGTTGACTAGTTTTGACGATCATTCCTTTTTCCCTCATGGTATCCTCCCCCATTTTTCAGTCCATTTAGGTGAGAAGATGGTAGAGGTGGAAGTAGAGGTAGTTGATGCGCCTCTTGGTTATAACCTGTTACTAGGTCTCAATTGGACTTATGCCATGATCGCTGTCGTGTCATCCATCTTCCGTACTCCTTGTTTTCCTCATGAAGGGAAGATTGTGATGATCGATCAGTTATCCTTTGCATGCTCTAGTCCTAATGAATCTCTTGGACCGTCGATCCCTGTAATCGACAATTCTCAGCCAGAAACTAAGAATATTGGTGTCAGAATGTATTCTTTCCTTATGGGTACTTTCGAATTCTCGACACCAAACCATCACATTTATGCCAATTCCAGTAGGCTTGTCTCGACTAGGAGGTCTATTCCTTTCCGCACTTCCTATTTTAGTGATCCTTGGACCCTACCTTCTTCGATTGCGTCTTGTGAGGGTCAGCCACATACTGGCATTACATTACCAACCTCTGCTAGTCATGTTGGGGATTCATCACCAACCTCTGCCAGTCATGTTGGGGATTCTCTACTAGCCTTTGCAAGTCATGCTGTGATCATGTCACCAACCACTGCAAGTTATGATGGGGGAATTCATATGATTGAGAAGCCTAGACGTGAACGACGTATGCCCAAGTTCCTTTGTAGGATTTTCAAAGGATATCACCTTACTTTTTTGTGCCCTGCTACTGTTGTGGTACAAGAAGCGTGGTCCTTTCCTGGGGGCCCTTCGAGTTCTGAGTCATCTTTGGCTTCCCAACCTTCTTTTGTGGATACAACAGTCATGACGATGCAATATTCAGCTAACACCCCTCTTCCTTTAGGGGATGATTCATCCCTTGACCTTGTTGTCTCACATCTTGTTCAACCAACGGTCATGTTGATGAAATCTTCGACCGACACAACCCGTATTTTTGGGAGTGATGCATCTCTTGACCTTGTTGTATTGCATCCTATTCAACCAACGATTGAAGAAGTGGTCATGCTAATGCAATCTTTGTCCAATCCCACTCTTCTCTTAGAGAGTGCTTTAGTCAATCACACTCTTCTTCTGGAGGGTGATGCATCCTTTGACCATGTCCTTAGCATTTCTAGTTCTGTACCTTCTTCACTAGGGAGAATTCCACTCTCTTCGAGTATGCTCCCTGCAAATCCTAGGGTGGTTTCCTTTGATTGGAATGATCTTGTAGAGCCTCGACTTCCTTCTTCTACCCCCTTCCAGATAAGGGGCATTCTTTGATATATTGTAGATAAGGTAACCTATGCAAGTATTTTATCCCCCTCGACTTGGAAAGATTTGGGTTTTCCCAAGCTTGTGTCAACTCTTCATAAGTTGTTGACCTTTCACAGAAGTCCTACGTGGGAGCCTTGGCCTCCCCCATTATATGCTGCTTAGAACAACATCCATGAGTCTGATTTAAGCCCTTTTCTGACTTGTCTAAAAAGAGAAAATGTTGTTGAATGATTTGTCCCTTTCACACTCGTTAAATTCTTGAAAGGTCGTGAGTTTTAATTTAATATCTTTTCCAAATCATTTTCAAAAAAGCAAAAATATTGCCGAGTGATTTGTTCCTTTCACACTCGATTAAATTGGATTTGAAAGGTCATGAATCTTAGTTAAGCTCTTTTCTGACTCGTTATCAAAAAATGAAAATATCATTGAGTGAACTTGTCTTTTTCACACTCATAAATTGGTTTTGAAGAGATGTCTATTTGACACAAGTTTACTCCTTTTTCACACCAAGTAGACTAAAAGACATAAAAAGGACATTTTTTGGTGTTAAGTTGTGATTGCATCTCATGCCCTTGCTTGTAGTATTGAGCCTATAACAGGTTCTCGCTTTGCATTATAAACCATTTTCCTTAGCAGTTTTGCATCCTCATCCAAGTAGAGCCTTGTTTATATCCTTCACAATTTGACACCATATACCTAGGAGGGAACATTCCCCTAAGTGTCCATCCCCCGCATGCACTTCCCTGCATTGAGCAGAGGTATGTTCCATTGCTGGAACTGGTTTTTCTTACTTGTGACACTCATTTCCTCCTCTGTATCATAGCATTCATTTGTCTATGAAAAAACAAAAATAAAATTAAAAAAAAACAAAAAAAGACAGTCGAGAAGGGAGTATTATCTTATATCAGCAATATTCACACCTTTGATCAAAGCACAAAATTATTTGAGTCCATTCATCATCATAATTTTGGGATTAGCATGGCCTTAGGAAGCTGAGATCGTTACAGAGTCTTTTTTACCGACTGGTTACTCTTCCAGTCCCTATAAAGAATTTCATCAATGCCTTTTGCATCTTATGTTTTCATCATTGGGTCTATGCTGCCAGAGTCCTCCATATGTCTCATGCTCTTGTTCAAAGGAAGTCTATTGACCTGTGTCGGCCACTCCTCATAATTATTTACTTTTCATATTGGCCATACCCTCAGTTTGTCTCAGAATCACATGATACTATAGCCCTATCATGCACCCTGGCCCTACTTTCATCATTGGTAGGTAACCTTGAACCCATTAGTTGACATTTCATCATTGGTCGTTGACTAGGTGGTTTCCCTTATGTTCGACAACAAGACATCTATTCACACATTGGGATTCATGCAGTGTCTTGGATGCCATTAGCCTTATTGGTGGTTTCCTCACCTTTGTCAGTAGTTTTTCATCATTGGCTGCTATTCAGAGGGTCTTTTTCATGTACCGCTTGCACTTAGCACATGCGAAAGACACACATGTTTGTCGATTAGTGAACATGCTCTTCGTCCGATTTCCACCAAATCATGAATATCCTGCTGACTGAAGATAGATTCTTTAATGCTCTCCTTTCAGCGGGTCTCTTTCCATCGACTTCAACCCATCTATTATGGAAACAAGACCTAGAGTCTTATGAGTACCTTGAGGCTTGCAGTCATTAGTGTTAGGCTCTCTCGCCAGCAACAGTTGGGAATACATCAATGTCTTCTGATCAATGGATTCTTTAGGTGTTCGACACCAACTCCTTTATTCACACTTGTAAGAATGTACTCGGTGCATTGATACCTACTTTCATTATTGGCAGGCTATCTCACATTTGTTAAGGGTATACCTCAATGACCGGTAATCAAATGATGTCTCATTGCATTTGACCTCAACTCCTTTATTCACATGATGTAGAATTGCACCTTTGGCATATTGTGTAGAAGACTTGAAGACATCACTATGTGGCTGCAGATTTCTGGAGCTGTTGCTTCCTTTTCATTGGAACAATACCTATATGAATTCAGTATCATGGGAGATCAGATTGTACTCCATAAGATACAAATATCCTCAGCTTGTTTTTTTAAGATTGGTTCTACTGGGCCTTGTTCGTGACAATGAAAAATTTTGGCATGTAACCACATTTGTATTTGCCTATTCATGGCCACAAACACTTGTTTGGTATATTTTCCACATGGATATACAGTGTAATTTTTGGCAGCCATGTATGCAAAGTCAATACAAAATGTAATGAGMAACTGAGTTTGTCTAGCTGGTCCCCTACCACTCCACTTCTAGGTTATTTATAATGTATTTCGGCCATCACAGATACTCCTCTGACCTCACACATTAGGGGGAATCTGCTAGAGAAAGATTTTCCTCCCCCTAAGMAATCTTGCAGAGAGGGCCTTACTCCTTTTCCCTATGCAGACTCACTTTCCCTGATTGATAAATCTAGAGACAAAAATAAAAAGTTTTTCCACTTGTACGCATATTGCACCCTATAAAACAAGCGTATACACGGGCTRTTCCACTACAACCTGTGTACATCAGGATTTGTGCCAGAAAATCAAAATTAAATGTCAGGTTTCCATGTCATGACAAAATATCTCTGATCCTTGGCCTTCCATTTAATGGAAATGTTCTGACTTGGCCCTTCATTTTCATTTTGAAGGCTATAAAGAAGCCAATTCCGAACTATGGAAAGGAGAGAGAATTCAACTTTGAGAGCAAAGTTACTCTGGAGAAATTATTACTTCATATTGAGTCTGCATCCCTTTGTCCTTTAAGCCTGAACACAATGTTCAGCCCCCAAGCTCTTCCCTTAATGATGGAGAACCTCTTTGTCTCCCTTATCTGAGCTTTTCTTTGGTGGAGGATTGAGGTGGTGGAGGCCCAGCTGGAAGGAATTTGGTTTCTCGGTTCCGAACCATGCTAACACATAAGTATGTAATGTTTTCACTTCTGTTGATCATTTATTAATAGAAATACTCCTTTCTCGTCCAATTGATATCTTGAAAATATGAGTTATTATCCATGGGCATGTTTGTTTTGTATATTAATGGATTATGCTATCTAATGTGCTAACCTTTTATATTATCACTATATGCTTGCTTCGCTTGTTTGTTGATAACTTGTTGCAGGTATAAATTTTTGGGTCAAAGTGCTCAACAGTGGACATCATCAAACATATGGATGAGGTAGGCCCTTTTCTTATCTCGCTTGCACATTGGTTTATATAGCATGTTTATTGGAAAGAGTTTATTTATGCAGTCATACCTATCTGTTGTGGTTTACCCTAGCCATAGAGAGATTTTCCTCGTAACACTCTGTGATCCACATTGTCTTCTTCCTTTTCTTGAGATCTTGGATAGCTGCACTTATCCTTTCTCCTTCTTGGTCCCACTACTGGACCTGCTGATCCTCGTCTAGCTTCGTCTCGAGCTGTGTGTATTTCTCGAACAAGTCATTCGCTGCGTAGACTTGTCGTTCTATCTCTTGTATCTTCTATGTTGCCTCCTGTTTCCTTTTCTCCCTCACCTCCGGTGGAGTGGTAGGTGTGAGTTTCTCCCAAATATTCTCGATCTCATGTTGATCTTGATCGATTGTCTACACAATCTGATTAATCTTTTCTGTCACTGCGAGTTTGGTCGTCTGTGCATTCTTTAGAATTTTCTCATAGGCTGCAACTACTTTCTGCTCTAGTCCCTTCACGCGTTCCTTTTCTTATTTGGTCTCGATATTAGCCTGCTAGAATACCAATTCCAACTCATCCTGATTCTCCTTTACCTGCTACAATTCTGCTGTATCTGTGCGTGGACGAGACTATACCTCCTGTGTGACACTGACTTGCAGTTTATACAGGGCCTTGGTTGGTATCCGCGACAATACCAACTATAGTTGAGCCAAGTCCTTTAGGGGTGTCTGCCCCATGATTTTGTCCATGTGTAGCATGCTAGGTGTGCCATGAAATGTTGAGCTCAACTGTGCTATCATTTGGACTGTATCCCGTCGCTTGCTCTAGGTTCTCCTCCTGTCTGTGACGCTGACAAGCCCATTTCTACGCTTCTGCTAGTTGCCTGCACTTCCCCGATCTACCTGAGGAGCTATCACATTTATGCCATCTCTTCTTCAATTTTGTCCCTTTGGATTGAATCATTCTCAAAATTCTCGAATGTGCGATCTTGGACCACTTGCGCCACTATTTCTGCATCATCCTTCATGATCGTGTATTTGGAGGCATTCTATGTGCCTTCATATTCTTGCATGCACCCTCATATGGGTGGCTGGATGCTTAGTTTGGCCTAGCTCTTATGGAGTAGGAATTGATGTAGTCCCCTATGCTACCTCAACCTATTTATGGTTTACTTGTGCTACATGTGTGTTGTTGTTCTTCCCTATCTGGACTCCTATCTTGGATGCCCCCCTTTCTTTTGTTGCGACTTGTTTTGATCTGTCCTTGGTTTAATTGGCACTGTTACTTTCTCGGGCTGTGTCTGTTCTTGCCCTACATCCTCAGCATGTGTACGTTTCTGTCTTGCCTCCTCCTCCTCTCTTTCTATGGATATTTCTTGGGGGAGAAATAGAATCTTCCATTCATCATCCCAATACTTAATGGCCATTTGTATGTCTCCCTCCATGATGCGGTAACACAGTTGTAGCCATTGCTTGTCGAAGTCCTTCCGCACTTGGATCCACATCGCATGTCTAGTGGCTTTGATGTTTTCTATGCCTTGATAGTGTGAAACAACTTCCAGTGTTATCCTCCAAGTGTTGGCGATGGTCTCCTGTAGGTCGCGAAGATATCCTTCGAATATAGTTGCATTCACTCTCCTGTTCTTGGCATCCGAAGTGACTCCAAGTGACAAGTATCCCGACCCATGGTAGGGTTTGGGTCTCATGGAAAAATATGTGTAGTTCGGATCCTTCCATCCCATAATGGCTATCATAATGAGTAGCCATGAATAATTAAACTCTGTCCCAAGATCCTATGCATCCTTGCATTCGTCTAAGAACAGATTCAAAAAATAAATGAACTAGATGAATGTGGTGCCCTCGATGCACTGTGATGCAGCTGTGACAACCCCGACCGAGAATTACTCCTTACAACATTTTCTGACCAACTTGCATTCCATAATTTTTGTGGCCATTCTTGTCGCGATGTCACTAATACACTTGATAATGATTCTGCATGACCCCCTCTCGGTGCCGTATTTATTCTTCATCTCCTCGACGAGTTCTTTCTCCTTTGTTTTGTCCTTGAGGAGCTGTGCAAGATCCATGCCCCGTGATGGCGACCTTGTGATGTGTGCTATGAGCTTTATATCTATTGAGATGAGTTGGTCTAGCCACAGATCTCCACCATGTGTGACCACCATCAACTAATTGACACAACTGTTTGCATACTGGCCTCTTCCAAAGTGTGGTATGTCCAACAGACCTAAAATCCCAGTTTTGGCCAGTCCTACTACCCACTAGACTGGTTGATGAATTGGTTCCCCAAAGGTATCTATACCCACAGTTTGTAGGTAGACTTGCTTAGAAAACTCTGGGAAATTTTTCGTGTCCGTTACATCATGGTATGAGTACTTCAATTTCTCTACATGACCTAAAAAATCTTCTTTTACACATACCCCTTTCGGTATGCACGGCAAAACAATTGTTGCGGTGAGCTGTCTGCGCGGTGACCTAGGTACCTCTTGCTCATCCTTTTGATGTCATGGATGAATCGAGGTTCTAGCATCCATTGTTTTTTCTTTCGAAGCCTGCTTTGGTCAGCCAATGACATCCTCCACTTATCCCTCCCATGGCTGTTCTGACACGGTTGTCTGGCATGACCATTTCTTCCTTGTTTAGAGTCGTTCTATTGCCTCTCGGGGCTTGTACAGGGTTTTCTGGTTGCACTTGGCTTCTTGCATCTTCATCCTATCGACCCTTCCCCTCTTCAGGAATATCAATGTTGATTCCTGTAGGTGCTTTCTGCTAGGTTTCTTCCTCAATGCATGTGAGGCTTCCTAGTGTTGAATCCGACGATGGGATTTCATCCACATTGACGACTTATAACAACTTAGATGGTGGTTGTTTGGTTCCCTATGATTGAGATTGTGATCTGGTCCTAACTCCGGGTTGTCTGGCTATTTGGATTGGTTCTCCTTGTTTGGGTGGTGCCATGGTGGTAAAACATTGTTGTTTTCTGAGCTCAGTAGCCTCTGCAACCTCTGCAAACTTCACTCTTTGCTTTGTATGCTCTCTCATTTTGTGGCTTTTCCAATTTCGCTATAACCTTTCTACTCCTGTGTCCTTACTTTTTATTGGCATCGTGTGAAGCTTGTCGAAGATGTTAACATGATTACAGATTCAATGAACCATTGGTCCCTTCGTACTTGCCATTAATTTCCCTTTTCGTCTCCAGTTGGCGTAATTAATGCAACATCCTGTCGGTTGTTTCCGACATTCAACTCCGCTAGCCTTTGTCACTTTAGTGCTTCTTTTTCTGTAGCCACCTTTCCCACTTGTTTTCATTTTGAACTGACCATTGGAATTGTCTCCATCGGTCTTGTATTTCCAACTGTGTGTGCTCCTTCTCCTTTCAGTGCACTGTGCTTTGTTGGTACCGTTTGATATTCTGCATTTTGTTTTTGTGACTTTCAAGTTGTGGGTGGTCGACTGTCCTTGTACAACTTCAATCAACTCCCATTGATCATGCCTCTGAGTTATGTGCCTCCTAATTCCTTCAACTATACAACTCCCCCATCTATGATAGTTTGTACTTTGTATGGTCCTAACCAATTCATTCTGAGTTTTCTCGGGTGCTGAATGGATTTACTGTCATACATCAACACTAAGTCTCCTTTCTTGAAAGTTTTTCTCTTGATATGTCTATCATGCCAAGATTTGTCCCTTACCTTCTGAACTTGTTGGTGGAAACCTGCTAGGATCCTATCTTCTTCCATGCTCATCAGTTGATTCAACCTATTCTGCACTGTGCCTCATTCTGTCATGTTGGTAATCGTAGCTACGCATAGACTGGGTACAAAAAATTCTAATGGCACCACTGATTCTTGTCCATACCAATATAAATGGCGTGTGTCTTGTCAACTTCTTGCATGTGGTCTTGTATGCACACAATACTGTTGGTATTTTGAGGTCCGAATCATCCCTATTCACATTACAGATCTTTGTCAGTGCATTTTCAAGGATTTTTTTAAATGCTTCTACTGTTCCATTTGCATGTGGATAATATGGTGTACTGTTTTGATGATGAACTTCAAATTCTTTAGTCATGGCCTTAATAGTGTTGTTAATGAAGTGAGTGCCTTGGTCACTCATCAAAATTCTTGGGCAACCAAATCTAGTTATCACATGTTCAAATAGAAAGTGTGTTGCTGTTTATGTGCTGCAATATTTGACTGGTGCTTCTTTCACCCATCTTGTCAGGTATTCTGTCGCGGTGATAATGTACCTTGCTCCTTTCCTTTTTTACGATGGGTTAATTGGTCCCACAAAGTCTATTTCCCATTTGTCGAATACTTACAAATTTACTTGTGGTCGCAATGACATCTCATCCCTTCTATTAGGTTTACCAACTCTCTGACATACATCACATCTATGGAAGTATTCTTTTGAGTCTCTGTGAATGGTTGGCCACCATAGTCCTGTGTGAAATAACTTCTACGCGGTAGCTTTGCCTGCATAATGTACTCCTTCTATTCCCTCATGGGATTCTGCTAAAATACTTGGTCTTTCATGTTCTAGAACATATGTTCTTAGAATGTTATCTGTGCGCATTTTGTATAAGTGTTCTGCAATCAGCTGATAGTCTGCAGCTTGGACTACGAGGTTCTTCTTCTACGCGGTGTTGTATTCCTATGGCGCAGTACCTATACTCAAGTAATGAATGATGTCTGCAAAGTATTCATCGATGATCTGGACAGAAAATAACTATGCGATCGGAAAGTTGTCCTCTAAAATTGTAGGTTCCTCTCCATTCGGGACCCTTGATAGATGGTCAGGTCTTGCGTTCATCTTCCCTGGCTTGACTATTACTTCAAAATCAAATTCTTGAAACATGAGTAACCATCGACAGATCCTCCCCCCCAACACTGGCTTGTTGACTAGGTACTTAAGGGATGAATGATCTGTGAACATCTTAAAATGTTTTCCCAGTAAGTAATGTCTAAACTTCTAAAGCGTGTAAACCATATCTAGACCTTCTCTCTCTGTAGTGTTATAGTTTTTCTCTAATTCTGACAGTTTTCTGCTAGCAAATGTTATCGGATGATCCAATTCTCATGCTCCTGGCTACGCCAAAATAGCTCCAAGTGCTATGGTTGATGCATCTACATGTACGTGGAATGTCTTCTCCCAGTTTGGAAATACTAGTATTGGTGTTGTTACCATCTTTCCCTTCAGTGTATCTAGACCATGTTGACAATCCTCATTCCATTGAAACTTTGTGTCTTTCCTTGACAATTTCTCCATTGGATCGATGATCTATGCATACCCTTTTGTACATTTTCTGTAGTATCTTGCATGTCCCGATGTCACTCTTAGTTGGAGAAATGTTTTTGGTGGTGGTAGGTTAACGATTACTGCATTATTTGAATGATCTACTAGTAAACCTTGCTTGCATACTATATGGTCCAATAGTATCCCAAACGGTGTTCTGAAGATGCACTTCTTGATGTTTAATTATATCTGGCACTGCTTGCATCTTTATAACATCAGCCACAATAACTATACATGGTATTTCAACAGACTATAGACTGTCCAATCGTCCAAGTATACCTCTAGAAACTGGTGGATAAATTCCTTAAATGCAGCTATGACTACTCTGAAAAATATTGTTGGTGCATTCTTCAGTCCGAACGACATGACCATGTATTGGTAGGATCCCCATTCTATATAAAACGTGGTTTTGTATCTCTCTTTATGTGCTTTCTTGATCTGGTGGTAGCCTGAGAATCCATTAGTGAATGAGTAAAATTCGTGTCCCCCTGCATTATCCAACACCACATCCGTGAAAGGTGTAGGGAACGGGTCATGTAGGCATGCATCGTTCAACTTCCTCAAGTCGACACATATTCTTATCTTGCCTTGTTTTTTCTCTTGAACTACCATCGGGATTATCCATTCTGACTCTTCCGCAGGTTCGATGATTCCGACTTCAAGCATCCTATCGATATTGGCTTTGAATTTTTGCTTATATATCGGATTTAGTATGTATAGTCACTGTATGATCGTTCTTGCCTCAACTCTAAGTGGTATCTTCATTTCACCTAGCTCTCCTCTTATGGCATTCATTTATGTAAACGTTGTAGGGAACATGTCATTGTACTCGTGCAGTAACTCTGTTATGATTTCTATTTTCTGCTCATCTAGTAGTCTCCAATGCTGGCCATTTTTGGATTCTCAACTGTCCCAATGTTGACTTTCTTCACTTTGATCGGTGAAAAAATTATTTCTAATTCTAGAGGTGGAAATTCCACTTCTCTCTCACCTTCAACCTCCTCAAACTGAATATCGTGTGGGTCGTCTTCCTGCACATGGTAGCATGAAAAAAATTATTTTACTGTCTATCTGTTCCACTGTTGTTCCTCTGTTATGAGTTCAACTTCTAGATCCTTAATGAATATCAATCCTCTTATTTGTTTAAGTGCTGCATCCATGTTGGGGTTCTCATGCTCGAATGATAAAGTGACTGTAAATTTTTATTGTAGTATTTTCCATCTCCTAGTGCCTCTGCGCAGTTCTTGTTCTGCATACCAGTTTGCTGGGATTCCCTCTAAGGTATGTACAAAATGGTGAGGCCATTCATCTGGAGGTGTCATTTTCCACAACGCTTTGCACTTCTCCAAGTGTTCCACTGGTGACCCCTACCCATCGTACTTCTGCTGCTGGTTGTTTCTCTACTCTGCACCAAACCTTATGCATAGTAACCACTTGCATTGGTACCAATCCTTGACTGTTTTCTTGCGTGCACCCCACCATCTTGCAGGTGTGGCCTTGAGTGCTATATCGAGTGCTAAGAGTTTCTTATTTTCTAACACTTCATCTTCGTAATGTGTCAAGAATGTTTTTAGATCGTTTACCCCATGGAAAATGGGTGGTTCCCTTAACTCCGTACCTACCCATCTTACTGCACGATCTATTCTTGCACATCTTCTTGTGGGAACTTCGTGTAGCCTTTATTGCCAGTTCTCTAACCTTGTATCTGAGTCTGTTGCACATGAAGTGATGTTCCGCCAACTGAGTATCCCATATATAGTTGGGTTGACATAATCCTCATTTCACGCAGTTGTTCTGTACAACTGGCTAATTTCCTCCAAGTCTAAGAAAGTAGGTTCTATAAACCTCTCCTCTTCTGATGGGTATAATGGTGCAACAACCCTTTATTATTTCAACTCAAATGTC
Organism: Picea engelmannii; assembly: GCA_009831015.1. Lineage (NCBI taxonomy): Eukaryota > Viridiplantae > Streptophyta > Pinopsida > Pinales > Pinaceae > Picea > Picea engelmannii. The sequence goes on along the minus strand of ML783493.1, from coordinate 225,686 downwards.
ATTTTTTGTGTCTTTAAATTGATTATGGCCTGGTTATCAAACTCCCAATCCAATCCGAGAAATGTTGGATATGGTTTTTTGTCATCCACTATCTCTATTACTTCGAAGTCTGCTTTAATGCACACTCCATCCAGGTCTACTGCCACTCCTTTCAGTCTGCCAATTGGAAGAACTATGTGTTGGTTTGCTAGTTTTAGCTGAATGGGTGAATAGCCTAGTGTGGGCTCTCCCATACATTGCCATGTCTTCCTGGGTAATACATTGACTTCGGATCCTAGATCCAGTATGACATCTCCCATGTTAAATATCCAATGTTGGCATTCAGCCTGAACTCCCTACTTGTTCTTCGCCTTGTATGTAGGTGATTGACTGCTTTTTCTTCTAATTTTCCTTCTTTCTCTACGCTACATCTTTCTAATATATTTTGAAATATTTTGACAGAGGATGGATCATTCAATATTTTTACACATGATTGCAAAAATCCTTTGATTGTACTTACTTGTCTCGGGGGCTGCGTTTCTTTGGTACGATCCAGCAATGGAGGTATCTTGTACTCTGGTACTTCTTTGTTCTGTTGTGTAGTTGAAGTCGATGCAGTGTATTACTTCATAAATTCTTGTCTGGCTTGCTTGAATGTTTCCTTCTCGTTCTGTGCATCGAACTATTTCCTTGGTTCAACATTCTTCTTCACTCATTGATGTTGTACTAACTCTTGTTGGATTGTGTCATTTCCTGTTTTAGCTCCTCCACGCGTAACTATGTTGATATTTCTTCCATCATCCCTCGCTTCTGCTGAAATCCATTGAACATTCTGGTTGTTTTGATCCCTATTTTCCTGGATCTTCCCTAGTAACGTAGGACATTCCTCCGTTTCATGATCAGATGCGCGAAAATACATGCAAGTCGCTGGTGGAAGTGAACATTCTCTTGCATAATGTCCCAGTTGTTGACAGTTGTGACATACCACTGGTCCTCTACCTCTTCCAAATCCTCCTCTTTCTCTTCCTCCACCTCTGTAACCAGTTCGATCTCCTATCAATGCGTTATACTGCGGCACCTGATTGTACTGTGTGGTATTGTACCGAGGTTGCATTGTGTTGTACTGTGGCTGTGCGGTATTATATGGTTGCGATACAATATTATATTGTTGTTGCGCAATGTTGTATGGGGATGGTACTTGATTAAACTAAGGTGCGGCTTTCCTGGTCATCATTTATGCCTACACCCTATATGCACTTGATGTCCTCTCTCTCATCAAGTCCATAGTTCTACAGTCTTTGTCATCGTGGCCCACTGAATTTCAAAACTTGCAATATGAAGTCTTTGGGACTGTCTGGTATTTTTGCATCATTGGGCAGTGATATGGATTGTGGCCTAATTTATGACATATTTTTCACCATAGTCCTCCTGTTGGTAATAGATTTGGCATTCCTGATTCCATATACTATGCTAATGTTGGACATTCGTTCTTATGGTGTCCTTCCATCCTGCATGTGGTACACCAAAAAAATTCTTGTTTGTCCTTATTTTTGTTCCGGTTTAACTGGAATGCTAAGTTCTTCAAATCCTCCTTCATCTCCTCGATGGTTGGATCTGTCTTTTGATATTGGTTTTCTTCCAGTTGCAGTGATTCTTGCAGAGTCTCTGCCTGTGTCTAAAACTTCTGTTGTCACAGTGGATATTTCAAGTGTGGTAGTAGTGAATTGACGAATAGGTGCCTCTGCTACATATCTGTCATGAGATATTTCAACTTTACTTTCAGTCGCTTGAATCTCTGGTCAATCTCCCATACATACTCTCCTAGTTTCTGTCTAATTTATATCATCTCATTCATGTACTAATCCTCTAAAATCGTCTTCTGAAACTCATTTATCATAAATTTATTGATGTCTGCAATTGTTCTGGTTGTCCCTAGTGGATTGTTTGTAGCTAAAATCATATACAAATCCAGTGCGCAATCCCTTAGTGTAATTGCTAGCTGTGCAATTTTAGTGTCCTTGTCTATGATCTCTTTTGCTTCCCAGATCTTCTCACAGATAAACAAGTGCTTTTCTGGGTCCTCCGGTGCTTCTCCTTTGAATTATGGTAACATGATGGTGGGATCGTGTCCTTCCATCCTGAATGATGAACTAATACCTTCACGCACTGTAGATACTTGACTAGTTCTTCCTAAAATGGCTCCTCCAGTTGTTGTTCCTTGTGTAGATGTATTTCCTGCTGTCTTTCTTCTTCCAAAATTTGGTTGTCTAAATGATGGTTTTATTTTGGGTGTGTTAGTCTCACATGGGTTTATGGGTTCCACATTGACATTAATATGGATAGGATTGATGCCTTCTCTTCCCGCTCTTGGACCTTTCGTTTTCCTCTCATATGTTTCACGCATGATTTCCTCAATCTTCTCCATAGCCCGAAGATCTTATACCTCCTCTTCATCACTTTCCAAGCCTTCCCTCAAAGTTACGACTCTGTTCTTGGTGTTCACCTTGTATTGGTGGGGTACTCCACTGCGCGTCTTTCCAGCTGTCGCCTTGATCCTCTTGATCTGGTCATCATCCATCATGATTGGTTCCAAGGCTTCTTCCTTCTTTCCTTTATACACTTCTCCTTCCATTTCTCCTCTTTTTGTCAGTGCTTCCCCCCTTCCTCCATGCACGCAGGGAAGTTTAGATGTTTGACTCCATTGTCATTACACCTTTGTTATATAGCAGTATATTAATAGAATTATACAAAAATATAATATACCTTCCTCGAGGACCTTGTAGAAACTCTTTCTCCGCTGCGCTGTATGACTTCGTGGTATCTACTACAAATTTTGTTATAAATCCTGCTACAATACCGTCAAGCCAAAGATCTACTGCGCAGGTGAATTTTTTATTCACCTGTTGTAACTGCTCAATCTGAATTGGGGTCCACTCTAACTATCGAATCCAGTTTTTTGCATGGTTATCCTTCATCCTCAATATCCACATACACCTCAACAAAATGGAGTTGCAGAAAGGATGAATATGACGTTGATGGAAAAGGTAATGTGCATGATTAGTGGTGCCAGGTTAGGACAATAATTCTGGGCAGAGGCAGTGGGTACTGCATGTTACCTGGTCAATAGATCACCCTCATCAACACTGGATGAAAAGACTCCACAAGAGGTATGGACTGGTAAGAAACCTTCTCTCACACATCTCAAGGTATTTGGATGTGATGCATATGTTCATGTTCCAAAGGAAAACAATATTAAGATAGATAAGAAGGATGAAAGTGTATCTTTATATGAAAAATGTATCTTTATAAGGAAGAACTAGAGAAAATAGAGTTTGATTTGAAAGATTATGAGTCAGACTCTACAGAAGAATAAGAATCGAAAGAATAATATCCTCATACTCCAGTATTGAGGAGATCGGTTTGAGAAAGAAGGCTACAAGAAAGGCATACTCCATCTGATTTTTGTTCAAATTTTGCTTTGTCTATTATTGATGATGATCCTATAACTGTCAGGGAGGCAGTGGATTCAGAGGATGGAAAACTCTGGAAAAGGGCGATGGATAAAGAAATGGCATCTTTGGATAAGAATGAGGCTTGGGATCTAGTGGAGTTGCCAACTGGAAGAAATCCCATTGGCAACAAATGGGTATTTAAAAGGAAGCTAAATGCAGAAGGAAAAGTGGAGAAATACAAAGCTCAGTTAGTAGCAAAGGGTTATTCCCAGGTTGAGGGAATTGATTTTGGTGAGATTTTTTCTCTTGTTGCCAAGTTAACCTCTATAATATTTCTATTATCTATTGCTGCTGCATTTGGTTTTGAAGTAGAATAGATGGATGTGAAGACAACATTCCTACATAGGGATATGGAAGAATAAATCTATATGAAGGATCCAGAAGGCTATGTTGTGAAGAGAAAAAAGGAGCTGGTATGCAAGCTGAAAAAGTCCCTGTATGGTTTAAACTAATCACCAAGGATGTGGTATCAAAAATTTGATACTTATGCTGGGACTTGGCTTCACAAGAAGTAAAGAGGATCACTGTGTGTATTTTAAATTACTTGGTGATCATTTGATTTATTTGGTCTTGTATGTGGATGACATGTTGTTGATAGGAAACAACAAGGAGATTATCCAGGATGTGAAAACTCACTTGTCCTCTAAATTTTACATGAAGGATCTCAGTGCTTCAAATTTCATTTTGGGCATGGAAATTAAAAGAGATCGAAAAAAAAGGAAACTCTGGTTAAATTAGAGAAAATATGTCGAGACAATATTGCAGAGGTTTAATATGCAGGAATGTAAACCGATCAAGGTTCCTAATTCTGTTGGTGCAAATTTATCTGTGGATCGGTGTCCCAAGACACAGGAAGAGGAGGAGGATGTGTATCATGTTCCATATACGGGTGCAGTTGGTAGTTTGATGTATGCAATGGTCTGTACTAGACCAAACATTGCACATGCAATGGGAGTTTTGAGCAGGTATATATCAAAACCAAGGAAGGAGCATTTGACAATAATAAAAAGGGTTTTTAGGTATTTGCGTGGAAGTTCTAGCTATGGATTGTGCTACAAAGGAAGACCGAGATTGGAAAGAGTGGTGGATATACATGTCTTTGTGGATGCATACTGGCTTGGAGATCTGGATTGTAGGAGATCTACAAGTGGGTATATGTTTAACTTGTTTGGAGGAGAAATAATTTGGATGAGGAAAAGACAGGATGTAGTGGCACTTTCAACTAAAGACGCTGAATATATGGTAGCCACTCATGCAAGTAAGGAAGCAGTATGGTTACAAAGATTGTGTTCAGGTATTGGGTTGGTACAACAAGCTATAAGGATAGATTGTGACAGTCAGAGAGAAATTTTTCTAGCGAAGAACCTGACTTATCATTCAAAGACAAAGCATATTGATATTCAATATCACTTTGTGAGAGACATGGTTGAAGAAAAGAAATTATTGCCGATGAAGGTGGACACTTTGAAGAATGTTGCAGATTCATTAACAAAATCCGTGAGCATTGAGAATTTCTCTTGGTGTAGAGGATCCATGGGCATTGCTTCCTTGGATTGTTGACTATGTAACCATGTAACCCTCTATATGCAAAGAAAACAACAAGTGGGATAATGTTGGGTATGTGTTATATTCTTTTCATGAGTAGTAGTGTCTGCGTTGCATTGAGCATGCAGGGGTTCGGGGGCAACGCCCCAAGAAATGTTTTTCTACCTCGGGAAACATGTCACATATTTAGGTGGTTTTTCGGCACATGCTTTCTTTGCCGATGGTTTTCTATTTTCGGTTAAGGAATTAGGGTTTTTGACTAATCTAGGTCATTGGGTTAGGGTTTTGGATGCCACTGACTCTTATATGTATATTGTATTGTAAACAATGTAACACTATGAATGGATACATAATTTCCTGGTTTTCCTGGTTTGGGTTTCCAGGGGAAACATCTCTGTGTAATGTTTGTATTTTCCATTGTATCTTTTCTGTTCTTTTACTGAAAATCTGTTTGCAGTAAATATTGTACAAGGTTAAAATATACAAAAAGACCATTGCTACAGTGCAACATGATCTTGGTTCCGATTCAAGTGACGAAGAAAGGATCACAACAGTTGGGATGCAGGGTAAACATTCCTTTTATGCATGTTCAATTTCTTTAAATGAATCACACAATGATGATAAAAGGAGAAATGCACTATTCCACATAAGATTTGTATCAAAACTTACGAAGATAGAGACATTATTTGATCTGGGTTCCCAAGTCAATTTAATATCAAAGAAACTTTTTAAGAAATTGGAATTAACCACAAGACCTCACCATAAACCTTACCCTCTTAGTTCGGTATCTAATAAAGAAAATTTAAATGTCACTAAGTAGTGTAGGTTGAGGTTTTCTTTTTCTTCTAAGATGATAGATGAAGTGGATTTAGATGCGGTTCCTTTGGATGTATGTGGTATTGTATTAGGGAGTCCCTATCTATATGATAGGAAGGATATCTTCTTTCGAAAGGAAAACAAATACCATATTACAAAATATGGAGTAGAATACATCATTAAAGCTCACAACATAAAGGACAAATAAACACTTGTTATTTCAAGCCAAGTAAAAAGAGTTATAAACACTAACAAGAATCTTGTACTTGTTGATTAAGGTTGGTTGTCATTGATGTCAACCCTTGAAGAAAGCCCCGTAGCACAAAGGTTGGGCAATGGACCCAAGATTGTTTGATGTAAATATGACTCGTTATTTTCTTATCATGGGTGATAATAAGTAGAAATGGATGAACTCCAAAGTGGTCCCCTTATGGTGAAATCCCTCACGGGAAGACGCTTTGCGGATTGAGTTATCCTAGTAGTATGGTTAGAGAACCCATGCTTATTTGTGGAATAATGAGATGAAATCTAGTGAGTTTTTTAGTGAAACTATCCTATATGGATATTGCTTGTCATGCCATTTCCGGTGGTATGTGGAACGTTAGATAACTCCTCACGGTTAGAGAGTTATGGCCATGAGAAGTTGGAGAACCCAGGTTTGGGTAATGGACCCAAGTTTGTTTGATGGATAATGATATGTGTTTTGATATATTTTTAGATAATACTATTCTATATGGATATTACATGTCATTCCATTTCTGGTGGTATGTGGAACATCCCATAACTCCTCATGGTTTGAGAGTTATGGCCTTATGAAGTTGGAGGACCCTCATATGTCATCTAGAAGCCCCAAAAGGTCAAAGTAGTCAAAGTAGTTTAAGATTTTAAAAGGTAAATAATAAAGAGAAGTGATGAGTGTAATATAATTCAAAGTGAATACAAAATAGATTAATTCAATAATAAATTTAATGGATAATTTAGAAGTGGGTTAACCCTAAAATAAGGAAAGTGGACAAAGTGACCTAGAAGATGTTTTTAAGGAAGCTACTTGGAGAGTATAAATAAGAGGCAAGATTCTCTCATTTAAGACACACTTGAGAATATTGAATACCTATAGGTGTCTGAGGTAACCAAAGGATATATATTCTGAATTTCTAAGGAAAGTGAAGAAAAGAAGGCTGGAATTCAAGGAAGGATAAATTCTTTTGATGATGCTTTCTAAGGTATATTTTTTTCAGTCCATCTCATCATTTTCACAATAACGTTTTTTCTAGAATGATTAAGACCGTGAAATTTATATGAAATTGAGGAAACATATCCAAGTATATGTGGTAAAACATTCATCTTGTGGGTCGTTGTATTTTTGGAGTTACACTCTGTGGAAAATAGGGTTTGTGGCTAGTCCTGAAACTAGTCAAAACATGTGTTTCGAGTAGAAACGCCATAAATTCTTCATAACAGATCCAAATTCAGTAAGAAAAAATGTGTTGGTTAGACTAAAGTCTATAGTTCTCTTTGTAATAGTTTTAGATCAATTCAAAAAATATTCGATGCGGGGAACTCTCTACAAGGTCGCTTTCTAGAATAAGGCAAAATTCACCAAGGTGTGCCATTTTTTCCATAACTCATTTTTTGAGAGGTTCCAAGTAGTGACACCTGGAGGAATTGCATAAAACACATTGAAGAACATTGTATATCAGTTTCATATCTTTATTCATTACATGTACAATGTTATAATTATTTCAAATTAGGGTTGTTGACAAATCCGAAACTAGTCTTATGAGACTAAAGAAACGTTTGATGAAAATGCTAGTCTCTTTTTGTTAAAGGAAGGTTTGAAGTTATGTTATCATATACACTAGGTCTATTGCAAAGTTACAAATCATATTTGGATGATGAAATTGATGAGGGATTTTGGTTGAGGTACAAGTTGGGTACATGTTTGAAACAAGTAGTTGATGAGTTGGCACATACATGAGGTGTATAGTTGATGATGTTGGTACATATTGATGAGTCATAATTGATGAGTACTTGAAACATTATTGGTACATACTTGGTACATGGTTGGTTGCACTTGTTTATGGTACAGTTTGATTACAGATTGTTTGGTATAGGTTGGTGCATGGTTGATGCACTTGTTTATGGTATAGGTTGATTACAGGTTGAGGTACAGGTTGATGCATGGTTCAGGTTTATTGGTACATGTTTACAATGGTATATCTCATAGTGATAGTGTGACAACGGTTCCATAATTCTACTTCTACTTCAAGGTGGTTGGACGAGGCAATGACATGTGGTTGTATCTAGAGAACATAGGGGGTTGTAGCCTCCTTCTGGTTGTAGCCAAATAATTGGGGAGTTGGAGCTTCCCTCAGTTTTTAGCCCGAGAAACTAGGGGGTTGGAGCCTCCTTCCAGTTGCATCTGGAAAACAAAGGAAGTTGGTGCTTCCAATGAATGTAATTCTTCAAGACATATAAGATAAAGCATTTTGTGGTTTTCTCCCAATTTGGGTTTCCACGTAAAACAATGGTGTACTGTGTATGTGTGTGATTGTTCATTTCTTATTGCTCATTACTGGATAATAATTATACATTAATATACCACTTGGATTATTTGGAGAAAAGGATTATAATTACGCTATTACTGATTCACCCCCCCTCTCAGTAATCCAACAATTGGAATTAGAGTAGATTCCTTCAAAAATCAGTTTAACCACTGAAAGGTAGATCATGGAGAGTACCAACTCATATAAAAGTGGAATAACACACTTTGATGGACAAAAGTATTCTTTTTGGAGCATACGGATGAGGACATATATATAAGCACAGGGGTTTGAAATCTGGCAATCAATTGTAGATGGATACACAGTACCAACAGTTCCACCAACAAATGACAAAGCAGTGAAACTTGGTCAGAATAATTCAAAATCTACAAATACACTTTTGAATGGTCTCAGTGAAACAATATTCACCAAAGTTGCACATTCTAAATCCACCAAGGAGATTTAGGAAAAGCGTCGAAATATTTATGAAGGAGATACAAAAGTCAAAGAAAAAAAACTTCAAACTTACAGAGGTCAGTTCAAACAACTAAAAATGAAGGAAGATGAGAATATTGCAACCTAATTCTTAATATTTGACAAAACAATGAATGCAATAATAGGATTGGGAGAAGAAATCAAAGAATCTGTAATTGTTCAAAAGGTACTAAGATCTATTCCTATGAGATTCAATCCTAAGATATCAACACTAGAAGAAATATCGGATCTGAACTCAATAAGCATGGACGAACTACATGGAATCTTCACAGCATATGAAATGAGAACTGAACAGGAAAATCCAGATGTAAAAGAAGCAACCTTCAAAGCATCCAAAAGATCAAAGCAAAAGAAAAAGGAACAAGAATAATGTAGTAGCAACAATGACATCTCGAAAGATTATGAATAAGTGGCCAACTTCGTCAAAAGACTGAACAAGGGAACCAATGGTAGGTATAGAGGTAAGCTTCCTTTAATTTGTTTTAATTGTGATGGTATTGGTCATTTTGGTAACAAATGTCCTCATAAGAAAAAGTGAAATGATTAAGGTTACTCAAAAGACAAACACACATATAAAGGCAAAAGAACTACAAAGAAATATTTCAAGAAAAGCTTATGCATCAAAGAGGACATCTCATCATCAGATGAAGATGAAATCAGTGATAGTGAGACAGGAAGAGTTCTATTCATGACAGTAAACGATTCTGACAAAGAAGACTTCGAATAAGAATATGAACAAGCTGAAGAAGGATATGAATAAGTCGAAGACGAAATTGAAGAGGCAAAAGTTGACTATCGAGAAGAATTAATGTGTGCCATAGAAGTTATCAGAAGAGAAAAGAAGAAAAAAAAGAAACTACAAGTAGAAGTAGACAAGAAAAATGACACTCGAGAATTAGAACAAATGATCACAAGATTGAAGGTTCAAATAGAAGAAGATAAAATAATTGAAGAAGCACTCAAAGAACAACTAGAATAAAAGAACAATGGAAACTTGAAAGCAAAGATTGCCACACTAAGAAAAGATATTCAAAAGAAAAATATGCAGAATAGCTCAAAAGTTCTGGATGACATTATCAGCAGTAAAAAATCTCATCTTGACAAGTCTGGACTTGGATACAATTAGACAAAAAAGGGATCAAGCTCCAAAACAAAAGAGCAAGAAACAAATCCAAAAAGCTATGCAAAAACAATCAAATGGGATAGGAAGATGTACAAGAAAGATTACAAGGACACTCCTCCACCGAGAATATTCAAATTTCAGAATCAACAACAGACAGATAGGCCTCAAGAAGAAGAAGGATTCATAAGAGCACCTTCTTTCAAAAGATCTTCAAATCCTAGGTATCAAACTATATTTTTTGGTTTATGTTATGCATGTAATAATTTTGGACATAAAGCTGTGAATTGTAGAGCTAACAATAGGAACAATAAAAACTTTGATAGTCATACACAAAGGGGTTACTCAAGAAGACCTAGTGAAACACAAAGAAGAAGTTACAATAGGTTTGAATATTTGAGAACTGAAGTGAAATGTTACAATTTTGGACACGTGGCCAAAAATTGCAGAATGACAGTCCCTCCTAAAGAACCTCAACAGAATAACAACAATCACAAACAAGAACCTCAGAAAATGACATGGATAAGAAAGAAAGATCAGTATAACAATGAAGAAAG